>JAIUJO010000203.1:5000-605000 GCA_023846275.1 Vanilla planifolia
CAAAGTCGACCTTGATCGTAACCACAAATTAATTTTAGACCATGCATTAGTGAAATTATGCAATCAGATAGCTAATGTATTTGCATATTTAAAAAGTTTGATGAGAAGATTACTATTTGATTGCAAAATTGCATAGTTGATTTTTAGAAGTCACTTCTACAATTGGAAAGTTTGTGGCATGAATAAAGGAGGGGAGTTTAGTCCCACATCACACATGAAGTAAGAATTTTGTTTAACACTCTGCCTATGCCTCTGAGTTAGCCTATTAATGGGGTTGGCTTTGCTAAGGATTGTTTGCTTTGGAGTTAGAAAATTTACATTCCAACATGATTACTACGGCTAACAAGGTTTAGCATAAGATTTATCGTTATGGTTTATTGGAAAACTAGAATTAGTTTTTTTTGTTAATATTATGTTGTTTGTAATTAATTATTTTTTTATATTATAGTTTTTCTAACATGTTATTAAAGGAAGATTTTCAAATATATGATCATGACTAAAATGTTTCTTTCAATAGTTAAGATAAGAAATTCAATGTTTTAAAACGAAATATTTCTTTGAGAAGGTTAATTTAAATAAAATTTAAATTTTCCTTGCAAGAATAATATCAAACAAGCTTAATATTCTTATGAAAATAAAAATAAATTACCAAAATTTAAATTCTACTATTCTACCTAAGATGATGTTCATGGGATTTGGCCTTTGCTCCTCTTCTACTTTAAGTTCTCACTTGATCATGAGCATCAACTATCTAAAGTCTAAAACTTAACTCAAACATATTCAATTAATATAGTTAGAGATGTTATTATAAAAAAAAGTACTATTGCCAGGGGTCAATAACACAACAAAAATCACCACTAGAAACTTTTTTAATGCATTTTTGCATTCTATGTTGTATAATAAATGGAGGATTTATTGTAATTAAAGAAGATATAGCTATCAAATTTTGATTGCATTTCACAACAATTAGTTTGTCTACCATAGTGAAGAACTTCTTCTAACCAATCTTACTCATATTCATTTATTATGTATTGAAAATGAATTATTTTTCCACCAATGAAGAGGGGACAACCCTGATAGGTTATAGTGAGGTTAGCTCTTTAAAACATGAGCCTTTAGATATTTTCTTTAGAATGTCCTCAATTCTTTTTGTTCTCGTAAATGACTTTCATTTGAGATGGTAGATGTGAAAAATTTATGTTTTTTAAAGTCCACAAGAAAGTTGTATACATTAATGTCTTATTTCATGTTTCTAGTGATAAAGATTGTTATGACATCTAGAAAAACTAAAAGAGATATAATACGATAACATCAAGGATGGCCATAACCAAGAACGATAACTTAATTACTTGGCTAGTAATACTCAAAACTAAAAGCTTCCATCAAAAGTATGAAACGTAAGGGTGACATTTGATAAGCTTTGTTGAACACCAAAGTAACTTTAAAATAACCATTTGGCAAACTTTTGATGATATTTGGAAGTCTAGGTGCAACATAAAACATTCAAGATTACCATAAAAAACTTATCTATAAAGTTCAATTTCATGAGAACCTTGTTTTAAAATTCCAATGACTCAAAGTTGAAACCACTTTTAAGAACAATTTTAAATAAATAATTATTTCTGCTCACTCTTTTATTTAATGTTGTACTCAATTATTATGCATGTAGAACATTATCCATTATCTCTATACTTTTCCAAAATCTAAATTGCTCTAGGAAGATAAAATGAAGAGGAATTTTTTGAAGTTTAATAACCACAAATCAAAAGAGAAATTTTTTTAGTTAAGATGCAAATATTAGTTACCTTGAAATCATTGAAAGCTTTTAGGTTCTTAATCTTGGCAATTAGAATACCATTTATATTGGAGATTGTTTTGGGTTTAGAGAGATTGCCAAAACTCCCATAGTGGCTTTTAGAATATCGATTGTAATAATATTCCAACAATGTGTGAAAACTTTACCATTGAATCCATCTAGTTGAAAGGTGCTATAGCGCCCCATCAGTAATAGATACACTTAATTTCCTCCTTTGAGATTTCTATCACCAATAACTCATTTTCTTAACCTTTTACAAAATAAAGGATACATCTAAGCATTGTTTCTTTCTCATCTAGAATAAAAATTACCACAATTTCTAAAAATGCTAAATTGTGGCTTCAAGTTTTTGATTTACTTTTTCTACACAAATACCATATATTCTTTTAAGTTTTTAATTATTGGTATAGATATTTTTACTTTTGTTTGGGGATGAAAGATTATTTTTCCTTCTCTTTCATTTAGCATTTAATGCCAACCTTTTGTTGTTAGTAATTTTCATCTTTCACAATAGCTTCATGGAGGATCTCTTGAGTCTTTGTTAGCTCCATCTCTATTTCTTTGTTTTAACCATGTCCAAATTGAATTTCTTTAGGTTTAACTTCTTCATCAGCTAACATAATCATATCAAATATGTTTTCAATTGTTGATTTGTTCCACTCCATAAGATAAGAATTTAGCCAATTTAAAGTTAAAGTAAGACCATTCACTCCACAATAAGTTGTAACGAAAAATTTTTATGAGGAATTTTTATAATGGATGGTACTTCCACTACGTGCTCTAACATTGAAATATTTTGGAGTTGAGGAACAATCATTAAAAAATGTTGAATCTATGGAGATCTAAATGTGTTTTGTGATCATGTTGAATTACAGCCATAACATGTTGAATTACAACATATTGTCAACTCTTTTCTACACCCTTCTTCTTTTCCTTTTATTTGACAAGGAAAAAGAATTTCTAGATAATGGACGTTAAATGAGACTACACTTATCAATGAACTATAACATTTCTACAATTCGTTAAGTTTTAAAAGTGGAATGCCCCATATACTCATTTAATTTTCCCACTACATTAAAATCTCTTCCAATTAGCCATGATTTGTTGAAGCTCTTAGCAATTTGGATGAGATTGTGCCAGTGAGTCCTTTTATCAATAATTGAGCTCTCGTAATAAATGATTATGTAATTAGAAAAATTGGTCCTAACTCGATGTTTTGCCAAAGGTTGAGTTAACTACACCTCATCAAGAATGACCTGAAAAGAAAAATCATTCTATGAAAGGATCCATTTCTTATTTAACTTGTTTCATTCAAGAACTTTTAGTGAAAATTTTCTATCATTTTAAAACTTTCTTTCTTTGTGTACCAAGGGTTACACTAGTGAATAAATAGAAGTTCTCTAATTGTTAAGATTATTTAGCCAACTAAGTAAACTTTTATTAATTGCTTCTATTATGTTCCATATATGGAGATTTGTCATTTTTTATTGCATACTCATAACTCTAGATAATTTGTGTGATTTTTTGAACCATAAACTATCAATCCATTGCAAATAGCCTAATACAGTAGCTCTTTTATGAAATTTTTCACTACAATTACTTAATGTTTGAAGATCATACAAATGGTGAAATTTTTACTTGATATCTTGGAATCTATAACTAAAACCACTTGTTTTCCTACACTTTAAGATTTCCTTGATATGCTAAAATGATCATTGATCTAATTAATAAGTGTATTTTGCTCTATTACTTTTATTGACCTCTGTAAATATTTTTTTCTAATTTTTGGAAGAAGATAAATGATGGTTTAGACAAGTAATTGCATTTTTTTAGATATACCTTTTTGTGTTGATTTGTTTGAATAATACTTTCCATCACCCAACAATTACAAATTATCATCCAACATACCATTGGGAGGAATTAGTTTAGTAAACTAGTAGGACGATCTCGTTTATGTTACATTGGTGGTGGATTTATTGTGGCTTTATTGTTCTTGGAATGAAGCATGTAATGACCATTGTTGCAATAACCATAGTAATAGCTAGGAAGATTATGATATTTAATTTTCTAATTAAACCCATTATTGTTGTCTCATTTTATGAAGTTCCTTACATCTATGTTGACCATTGCAACATTTGCTTGAGTTTAGTTGATTCTCACTACATAAACTTTGAGAGAGTTTTTAATTGTTGATACTTTAGAATGAAGAGCTACTTTGTTCAAGAAATGGATTTGAAGATATTCCACTAATTCCTAAATCAATGTCATAGAAGGTTTTAGGTTTCTATTTGAGCTGTCTAATTTTTAGCTATATTATATTCCAATATTTATGAGGCCAACAACATAAGTAGTCTTCTTCTTTAGGGAATCAAATAAGGATGTCTCTATGGATTAAGTATTACTTCTACATTTTTAGTTTCTTCTTGGAGTAAACATTGTATGTTCCTCTTCCTTTAACAATGATGGTGAACAACATAGAGCCGCTATAAAAGACTTGATGAGTACTGAGCATGCCAAAGGAGAGCCAATGGTTGATCAACCTTCTTGGGCAATGACAACAAAAAATTAAATTGTGTACCTTTGTGAACATTTGATAGAATCTTGTATGCAGTTGAGACCTTTGGTATTTGTAAGTATAACTTAGTGAATAATGGTCAATTATTAGTTATCTCATGTGCACGTGTTGTTGCATGTAATGGGGTGGTTAATGGATTGCAATGTTGCACTTATAGAATTTCTTTTAAAAAAGGAGGTAGCTACTTGGTGGTGTGGCTTGTGGCATAATTGTTTTGGATACCCTAAATAATCATATATGTTGGGATGACTTTGTGGTTGCTTTTAGAGATTGCATTTTTCTGAAGTAACAAAGACTCAGAGTTGGAGTGGGTTGACAAAAATTCGATAGCGTCAAATTTAAATTACAAGTTTTTCTTCTTGATTGTATATCATATTACGCATGTTTCTGAGAAAAACATTGCTATCATTATGAGCTTTTCATGGTGAGGCTTAGAAGTTCCCTTAAGATACATTTACTGGTGACCCATTTTACTTGATGTTAAGATTTGGTTGGGCATGCAAATTTAGTCGGGTAAGTGGAGCATCAGATTGATGCACATCATGATTCTAGGAAGAAGTGGAAGGATTGTAATTCTTCCCCAAAGAGCAATGACAACTAGATTTTGCTAAAAAGAAATGGCATATGAAAGCTAGCTATACTAACAGGTTTACATTAATTCTAGACTAGTTTATTAGTGTCATAGGGACCACCTTAGACATCAGTGTCAAAGATGTAAGTTCCATAGCTAGAGGTAGAGGTGTTTAAAATGTCTTGGAAAAAACTTGTTACAAATATTTTAGAATTGCACATATGAATGGAGACTATCCTAATTAAAAAAGAGCATTGATTGTGTTATTGTAGCAGTAGCCACCCCAAGAGTGTGGATCAATTCGCTAAGCTTTTACATATTGTTTTGGAGTTGCTTAGAAACAAGAACTCTATGCTAATTTTGAAAATTACTTCTTTTGGCTAGATTCTATGGCCACTCCTTAACATGTTGTTAATGGTGATAGGATTGTAGTGGATCACAACAAGATACATGATATTACTAATTGGAAAAGATTTGCTATCATATAAAAGATTCTTAATTTTATTTTTTGTTGTGGGATATTATTACATGTTTACCAAAGTTTTTCATGGTTGCTTCATCCCTTAGTTAGGTAGCAAGAAAGGTTGTAATTTACTTATTATCCATTTTGGGTGAGTAGAGCTTTGATGAGTTGAAAACAAATTGAGCTTAGCTCTATTATTCACCTTATTATAATAGGGTAAGCTGTATCACATAATAATTTATGCTTCACAAGCTTGATTAAGGGCTATTCTTATATAGGATGGTTGTGCTGTAAATTATCCATCTAAATACTTATGTGATTAATGCAACTACCTCACCCTTGATTTGGAGATGGAAGCCATATTTCTTACTAATAAAATTTTGTGGCATTCCTTATATATGTTTCAAGTTAATCATTTTATGAACTACTAAGTCCTAAATATATCCTTATTCAAAAGGAGCATAATTTTAGATACAAACTCTAATTAAAACTTAATAAAAGAGTTTTTGGGATAGAAAATACTACACAAGCATGGGGAATTTGATTGGTGAGTCTTTCAATAGAGGCATAACCCTATGATCAATGTTAATGATTAGATCAAATGGAGTGTGGCTATGTTTGATTTTAGTTATATGTAGGAATAGTCGGTGGAATAATTTTTAGTAGCTTAACTCAACTTGTTTATTATCAAAGATAATTCATTGGATGATTTGAGGTCACTTTAATGCTGATACATATAGTGATTATTTTAAACCATGATGCAAATCTTGCATCTTCGTTTAACAGTCTTACGCATCAGGTGATGGTAACTACTGTTAGATTTTGCTTTGTTTTTCTCCCCGATACAAATGGACAATAAATAAGAGGATTTAGTCAAAGAATTTTTAAAGGCATATTGCATAATCTTACTCCTCGAACAAATATAGGAATCTATCATGGGTGGAATTTATGTGTAACTATAGCTAATAATTTGTCATTATCATGGTACAATTTGAGGCCTTGCATGATCGATGTACATTTCCATTAGATAGAGGCTAAGTCCAAGAAAACTTTTGGACTTACGTTTGTAAAAGAGACTACTATAAAAATTCATAGATAAAAAGGGTAGAGTGTGGGTTGTGTAAGATCATCAAATGAAGTAAGACAGTAAACATATATTGGGCATTTTTCATATTAAAGATTGGATCTTCCTCAAGGTATGTTTGTTCAAAGACTATTTAGAATTTGAAAGGCTTCCAAATTATAACCAAACCACAAATGACCCTATCAAATTGTGTAAAGGATTGCATCAATGACTTATATGCTTTAGTTGTGAGAGGCTCCAGTATGAGACATGATTTTTTTTAGGTATTTAGTTTAATGAAATATCTACAAGATCCTTTATAAGATGTAGAAAAGTACCAAAAGAATCCTAGTTACAGGCAAATGTCTCATATTTGGAATACTTGGTACATATTTTTTTAGTTCAATATTAAATAACTAAGAAATCTATGTATGGCTTGGTTAATTTCCTTTTTAATTGCTAAGTCAAACAAGAGGCTAGTACAAAGGTGGAAAGTAAAATTGTTTAAAAATGGTCATGGCTATTTTCTAGATTTTGAGGTTAAAATCCCAATTAAGATAGGGCGACTGGTAAACCTCTCTCTTGGATGAGAAACATATATTTCATAATGGTTAAATGTTTTATGGCATGAAGGGTGGAGAAACATAAAATCAAGCCTGATAAGCAATATTATATAGTACATTTTTGGCTAATCCTATTTTATAATCGGATACAAATTGCAACTGGGTTTCAATTATAAAAAATTTGTTCTGATACAACTATGACATAGTAATTGGGTTATATAATAATGCCATGAGCATTATTGTAAGGTGCTTTGCATGCTATTAATTTAAAAAGCACCACTTAATACAACTATAGCACATTACATAGTAAGATCTAGTATGACATAGAGCCAAATGCAAGTGCACATAAAACTTATTTGTGATCATGCCAAGCGTATCACATAAAAACACAAGTGCATTATGTGAAAACCATAGGTTGGTGTAGGTAACACTATGGTCATATATTCATAATGTAATTCATCATACAAGTATGATAATATGAGATGGAAAACATTTGAATTCTAATGATTTGAATCTATTGAGCCTGAAGATTGTATAATATACTTGGCTATATTATTTTAATATGTTCAATTAAGAGAATTATCACATAAGAGAATTATTAGCCTACGTTATAAAAAATATGTGTGTGTTTTGTCATACAAATATGAATACTAGATCATATAATTATGATAAGAGGTAATGTTTGTCAATGAAAGAAGAATTGGATAAATCCACTATATGTTATAGTAATAATACTCTTACAATGCTAAGACATCGAGTAAACATATTTTTTGTGATTGAGTTGCTTTTGTTCCAAGCTGTTGTAGTTATGCTGCCCATCAAAAGAGTGGAAATGACTTTCATAAAGTTGGTCACAATATGATTTAGTGACTTTGATTATATGATCAGTTCAGTTTAATCCAACTCTTGGATTCAAATGAAAACTAAAAAGATAACCAAAAAATTAGTGAAATTCTATGAAGGAACTTATTAAAGCAAAGACTAACTATAAAAACGTTGCATTATGATACCCCAGGTGGTTGATGTAGGCTTTACATGAAACCCTAATATACATATGTAATTTATCATAACCATGGAAAATTTATTAAGGATTTGAAGAGAAATTTAGGTTGTGTTAATTAAGGGTTAGATAACTTTAGATTATTGGTAAAGAGTTGATGTACCCTTAAAAATTTAAAATAATTTAGTATAGGTAAAGAAGTCTTAATATACTTGACTACAATTTAAGGAAATGATAATCATGCTTTGATAGTGATAGAAAAGGATTGGGATGATGTCATAATGTCAAGAAAATCCACTTCATTTAGATGAGAAATGTATGTAGTGGTGCTCTGATCATTGACCTTCACATTAGAGATAAGTAGGTTAGATATTTCTACTTTCTTAGTATGGAAGCCACCATTTCACATAACTGGTTTTTCCTATAATAGGAGTGCTAGATCATGTGGTAAGAGAAATACTTATGGTTAAGTGACATTGGTATATTTACTCTAAAGAATGAACAATTTCATATTTAGTTCTTTGTGTAACAGATGATGTGTTATGATATATGGTTTATAGTACATATGATTTTTGAGGACTCCTAGAACTTATATATTAGCCTAAGTGATAACAGTTCTAGAACTTCCAATTAACCTCTTTGTTTAGCGAGAGCATCCAATTGAGGGTGGAACACTACAGACCTATTTATTAGAATCTTTTTTTGCAAAGAGAAAATATATATTACAATTTTAAAAAACATAAAATCCAAGACTAATGTATGGAGTGTAACAAATTTTAATTGTGCAATTTTCTTAGTCATTGAATACTGCATTGGAAAATAAAAGTTTGACCCTATACTATCTTTTCAACGATGTAGTAGACGATGCAATGTGAATGGGTCATTTTTTATTATATTAATTTAATGAGATGGAGCATGCTTAATGTAATAGAATCACATCATATCTATTATATGTTCATGTATTTATACAATGCAATAAATAAGAATTTCATCTAGTGATTGTTTGTGTAAACATAAATGGTATTGGCTCTGCATCGTAACAGAACACAAGTAAAATCAACCAAGTCAGAGTACGTAACTTTGTAAATAGTACCATACGATAAGCATCATCAAATGATCAATGAATATTCTAGTTTGATGTAGAGCACTATTCTCCATCCTATATGTAAAAAACATATGTGTCTAATCATTTGATTGCATCAAGCATATAGCTATGATGAGACTAAAATTATAATAATGCTAGACTCACTTTTATTGGTAGAAGCGAATGTCAGCCAAGCCTAAAAAGTCACTTTTGTAAATTGTACCTTATAAAACTACATAGTTGTTAATGAATCTTCATTCTTACATATCCAATTTAATCAACAATCCAATATAGGGAGCATGAAAATGAAATATCACTATGTAATGTGATAATTTGTTTTGTTCATTTAATATGTGATGACATCAATGTCCTTGAAATTATGCTTCAAGTAAATTTTTCTTTCAAGAGATTTGATTTCATACTTTGTATAATGAGTAAATGGAAGGTAGGTGTACTTTTTCCAAATTTATAAGGGCCTTTTGAAGGGAAACACTACATGCTTCCAATGTTTAGGCATTCTTTAATTGCCCAATTATTTTTTATAATCTTCATGTTAGTTTGTTTTCCTTCTTATAATGGGAAGTCCATTTTATTAAGGGTGTTATGGACTCCAACTTAATTTGTTGAATATTATAAATGAGTTTTTAATATAAATTTACTACCTTGGGTCTTGTTAATTAATATAATGCAGTCATGTTTAATCTCCGTTCTAGTACGGTTGCTACTTTGGCACCATTCCAATGCTTTCATAATAGTGCTCATTATTAGTTCAATGGCCATCATATGACAATCAAAAAAGAAAAATGCATAAATCAAATTACCTTTATTTTCTTCATTGATACCTTTTACTATAAATATTTCTTACTTGTGCTTCCATTAACATTAAGTTTCACAATTTTTGTGATTAGAAACTCCCAAGACTTAAATGATACATTGTACTTTCACTTTCCTAAAATAGGGAAGGGGGCAAACCTAGTTAAACCATGAGCCTATCCTCTTTCAATGTTTGCATTAGAGGAAAACTCTAGAATATTGGCAGTTTATTTCATTAATTCATCTATTTTCATGACTAATTTTGCATTCCATGCTTTTCAAATTTCTAGCATAATGAAAATAGAATTGTTTGAAGCACGTCATTTCTTTTTGAGCTTCCAATGATTTGGTTCCACAAATTCTTTAGAATATTTAGAATGTTATGTGTATTTACTTGATGGACTGCCAATGTAATGGCAAAGAAAGATCTTGCCTTCCTTGTAATTGGGCAAATTGTAGAAGGGCCTCACTATGATAGCAATGACACTTCGAGGCCAACTAAAAATTGAGTCTATGCAATTGCTCAAGGAAAGGCATAACCATGTATCAAGTTCCCAAAAACAAATAAAGAGATCATGATGGCACATTTGGTATTCCAGATCAATTTTCTTGATTCGATAGGAAGAACTTGCTTTTGAAGACATTCCATGCAACTAGTTTTCTTAAGGTGCCTAATCTGCTAATTATCCAATTTGGGAACCTTGAATTAAGATTGGTAATTGTATGTTCTTACACCATATCTATAAAGTCAACCATAGATTTCTGTGTCTAAGTTAGTGAGCATTGGGCTACCAATCATGCAGTTACCTTTCATAAATTTGGCCCACCACAATTAATTAGTAGCATCTGGTTTAGTGTAATAATCCAGGAAATTATGATATCAATTAGTTCCTTCAATCCTAAACGATATTCATCTATAGGAGTACACAATATGCCATAAATAGTATAATGATGCTTTTGAAATTCTCAACTTCCCCCTTAGGAGGCTATTCATATTTCCTTCAATCCTAAATGATTTTCATCTATAGGAGTACACACTATGCCATAAATGCTTAATGATGCTTGTGAAATTATCAACTACCCCTTTTATTCTTTTTAATGTTCTCTATACTTTACATTTGGGATTCAAATTCATTAATGAAAATGTTGAAATATAATTTAGGATATGTCTCACTAACATTAACCAACCACCCATGGATAATATTTTTTTTTATTTAGGAATATCATCTTCTTAGTTTGTTTACCTAACATTTTCTAATAATATAATTATTGTTTATGAAAGTAAACATGAGACATCATAGGTATGTTATGTGAAGAGATCCACAAAAAAAAAAATTATCCTTTCTTATCTTTCTAATTATTGTTGCCTTTGTAGAAAAAAGTTCATAATTTAGGATCATAAAGAAATCAAATTTAAAAAAATCTTGAAATACAATAACAAGTGACTATATAAATAAAACAATGATGTAGCTTGAAAATTTTAAACATTATATATATAATAATAATAATAATAATAACCTCTAGTGATCAACAACTATATAGAATTGAAACCTAATTATATATTGATAAATTGGCAATAATGTAAGTTTCTAAAGCTAACAATGCTATAATTCCATGTTAATGTAAGATGATATGTTATAATTTATTTTATCTAATAGATAATTGAGAAGTGCTTAGGTTCAAGTAATATACCTGTACAAGGGTCTACCTAAGATGCTTTATATTTAGAATAATAAATCCCAGATTCACTAGATAAGTAAGTACTTTTGTTGAAACCAATGACTTGTACTAATTTTTAACACAAGAGGTCTCAACTCATAGGAAAAATAGCATTAACAACCCAAACCTTATGTACTCATGTTGGTGATGTGGCAAGGTGTGCACAAATGTGGGTTTGCTAAAATGCCAAATAAGAAATCAATTGGTTATACGCATAAACTAAAAAGTTTGATGCAATAAGTAAATTTTTTGAAAATTGAAATAAAGTATTTATGAACTTTCTTAGGGATTTTGAGGCACTTCTAAATCTGGATAATAAGTCAAGATTTATCCTTTTTTCCCTATCACTCCCCTTCCAAAGGCACTTTTGAAATGACATCATCAGATTACTTGTACATTAAACTCCCTTATAAAATAAGATTGGTAGTAGCCCTTCATTACTTGTATAAAAAATGGCTTTAGGAACAACATGGTGAGTATCTTTATTTATAGAGAACTCAAGTGCATAGTAGTAATTTGATAACATAGGAATGCAAAAGTCACTTGGGAATACAATGTGAAATAATTTTGAATTCTAAAGGGTTTTTCAAAACTCCAAAAGACATGACAAATTATAAATGAAATATTTTGAATTCTACTAATGTTGTCCCTTCACAACCTATAAAATTAATTTATATAAATAGTCCTAAACTGTCCCTATGTTTCATACTGTTTTTTGAGGATCAACGAGGTGGTTGGACACGTGATCAATGTCACATTAGTGGAGAGGTGCATGATGGGTTAGCATGTTTTGACTTGTCAAACATCTTCATTTTTTCAGGTCTACCCATGTTGATTGATATAGTTGGATGATGGGTCAACCTGGGTAAAAAAGATGGCTAGTTCGATGGGTTAGCATAAGTCGAGCAAGTTGTGAGAGTTAGTGTGGGTGATGATAAATTTATTGATGAAGGAGGTAATGACGACATAGAGTTGCAGATAATGTGTGACAACAATTAAAGTTTAAAACACTATCAAAGAATTTTTAAAATTATTTTGAATAAAATTTAGTATCAATGGAATTAAATGATTACTCTAAGGATGTCTATATAGCATTTATAGGTGGAAATATCTGAAAATATGTTAATTGATCTTAAAATGGTTAAAGTAATGTGTAGATGTAAAAAAAATGTCAAGCTAACGAAAGGTAGATTGAAATATACAATAAACAAGTCTCAACCATGCAATGGTAAGGATATTGAAAATAATGAGAAGAAAAAGTTTCAATCCTAGCATGACTACAACACTGCATTGAACTAGTACGTCTAAATGTAGAAGGTTTGTGTGATGTATAAGATGTTACTATGTTAATATTGTTTTATTCTATTATACTTGGCATTCACCAACCTTCTCAATCTTAAATTTATTTGTTCCACATTAGAATGGTTTGTTCAAATTACAAAATTACTCCACCACACTATAAAATGTTCAATCCATGGACCACTTTTTTGATACATGAATTTCTTAGTTCTTAAATCATGATCTTTTGGATATTAGAGTAATGTAAGTCAGTGACTTGCCCAAATTTGGACGAATTTTTTACATTTTTTATGAGGTATGTTTCCCTCCAATACTTATCTACTAAAATTTTTATATTTTATTTCATGGCCCACATTCCTTTTCTTTTTCCATCCTAGGTAAAGATTGAACCCAAGAAAGGGAGGTCCTTTAGGCAGCATTAGTTTGTGTTATCATTAAAATCCTTCATCACAACCAAAGGAGGAATAGATGAACCTTTATATTCATTCAATGTAGCAATAACATTAAAGTCTCCCACAACCATAATGTCCTTCCCTTTACCTTTATGCACTTAGCATATACTAATGTGTAGTAATATTATTAGTTGGCCTCTACATTTGACATTTAGAAGATAAATGAATTGTTCACCATCATATAATTTATGATATTGTGTGCTTCATTTCCAAAGCAACTTGAGTTTGTTCGAAGAACTACCTATAAAATGTCCAAATCCAAATGGCACAGCCAGGTGTGGTAACTTCTTTTCTTATGACATAAGTTCTAGTAGAACCACTAGTGTGATATTGCTTAAAATAATTAGATGCTTAAGTTGAGAGATTCATCTCATGTTCATGACACGTTTATGTTTCAAACTAATGTGTTAGCCATTTATGTTTGTTTTATTCATATGTTTCAAAGAGATTTGCTTCTTTATGTCCCTTTCAAACTTGTCTTATACTAAAAAACACTTATTGTACTTCTTCTAAGTGTCTTAGCCTACACTGGGCTAAAATCAACTTCATGAAGCTGTATTAATCTAGAATTTACTCATCATGTAAGTCATTATTTATTTTCATTAGGTTTTGATAATCAAGGATTCTTTAACAGCATTACTACAATGCTTCAAAGTAAGACTTGTTGTGTGCCTATTTTCAAACATGATGCCCTTCTTAAATGTAGCAATCATTTTAGATCTTGTTTTAGGTTATATTTATCTTAATTTTGAAAAAACTAAATTTACTCTTATCTTTATCCACCCTTTTGTTTAAAGCCTCTTTTGAGACATCACAACTATTAGAGTTGTTAGGCTGACTAAGACTTGGGTATAAAGAATTATCCTAAACCTTATAATATGAATGTTTATAGGTTTTGTCAATAGATGCATACATCCTCTTTAGGTTCATCTTAGTTATTTCTACTCTCATTCTATTTAATTTGAGTTTACATTAATACAATGAGTCTTTATGTTCATGAATTCCTTATGTTGCATTTGCAAAGAATAGACAGGTGACCCTACTTAAAACATATCAAGTAATAGTTAGGTATTTTGCTAGAATCCTTTTGAACTACTTTCGTTGTACATAATTCTAATCCATTTGGGTATTTCTTTTACTAGAACTACTTTGCCAAAAACTCTAGCCACCATTGGATGTGTTTAATTTAGAGTTGTAGCATGCACTTTAACTTGGCTTTCCATTACCATAGATATGGAATATGGGGACACCTTGTTCAGTAATTTATTAGGTAAGTGTTCAAAAGAGACTCCTTGTAGAGCTAGGTATAGTTTAGTATGAGATTAAAATTTTGATGTGACATGAAAATTCTTATTTGAAAATCTTCCACATTACACAACTTGTGAAGCCAACCAATTAGAAAATCCTTTTCTTTTTTAAAAAGTAATGAAGACATGATTTCTACTCAGCAATCAAACATTAACATCACTTTAGATCATATTTATTAAGAGCCCTACTTATCCTTTCCATGCTAGGCAACCCATATGGGATTTTCTTTATCAATGTTAGCTTGAATAAGTAGCCATTTTCCCTATTCTCTCTTCTTCAAACATAATCTCTTGTTCTCCATTGAAAATTATTATTTATTTCATTTAGATTAGAAATAAACTATTAGGTTTGCCAAATATCTCAATAAAAGAGAAGTTAAGGGAGGGATGACCCACTTGAAATAGTAATTTATTTGAGTATCCCAAATGTTCAATTAAGAATCTAAATTTATGTGAGACCATATTATTACATTCAGGCACCATCTGTTAATTGATAGACTACCAATGAATCCTCCATAAAAACATAGATCTCGTTACCTATCACCTATTGTCCAACACCCACTACCTTTGCCTCGTCACCCGTCGCTTGTCACCCAATTGAATAATGCTAAAATTATTTGTCTTGTGAAGCTTTGTATCGACTTGGCATAGTAGTTTGAGATACATGAAATAAAGTTTTATATGTAATGTTAACTAGACTTTGTTACTATAAATTGGGGGCATGCATATATATATATATATATATATATATATATATACTTCTTACTACATGTTGGTTTTAAAGTATGACTTGAGGTTTTCATATTGTGCTGCAAGCCTTGCTCCCAACTTATATGTTTAAAGGTTTATGACTTAGAAGTCATTTCAAAACATAACTTTGGATCATCACAATTAGTACATTGTCTGATTGACAATTTTTTACTTTTTATAATTATTAATAGTGTAGTTATCATTTTTATTCATAATTTTAGTTATAGTTTTTAGCAAATTTTAGAGTATAGCAAATTCTTGTTGTTCAACATTAGCATTTACATTTTATGTTCACATCAAGTTGGACTTGGATTATAATGTCATTTGAGAATTTGATAGTTATAATTTTTATATCCTAGATTATTGTTCTAGAAGTATTTGGCTTTTATGTTCTTTTAGTATTCTAGCTTGTACAATTTCATTTCTTGGTACATTGAGAGATATTTAGATTTAGTTGTTTTTGTGGGTGGTGAAATAATTAGCTAAAATCTAGGTGTAGCAAGATGATCCACAATAAGGATAGTGGCATGCTTGGTGAAGCCCTCAAAGCAAAATGAAATGAAGACTACAAAGAAAAATAAACAACTTTGTTACAAAGCTTTTCATAATTTACTAAACACAAAAGCTATACATTATAAAATGTTTATGGAAGATATTTAATCGGCGAGTGAAAATATTACCAACAAAGATGAAATATTAAGACTAGGAAAGCTCAAATTGTTGTTTCGGTCACAAATAATTTGTTGGAGAAAATATCTTAGCAAATTCACAAAGTTGTAGCAACAAACATGCTTGTTCTTGCTTTTAATAAGTAAATGGAAATATGAGCATTTTATAAATTTAAAGTCTTGTTCTTTATTCTTATTAATTAATTTATCCCAATTTTAGATGTTATAATAATTGAAAATGTTGTTCTATAATGTCAGTAAAAAGTTATTAATAGTGTCATGTTATGCTAATGCTATTATGTAAATGAAATATTAGCATATTCTAAATTTAAAGTCATGTTCTTTATACTTATTAATTACTTTAACATAATTTAAGAAGTTATAATAATTTAAAATGCTATTTTTCATTGTAAGCAAAAAGTTATTAATAGTGTCATGTTATTATGATTAAGCAGTCATAAATTTGTGATAATTTAATGAAATGAATCACCAAAAGTGTTTCTTATACTACCCAAGTATTTTTTTCTATATAAAACATGTCATACAAGTATGATATAAGACATTATAAAGTATGATGAAATCAAATAAAAAATGTTATTAATAACTCTTTGGTTTTCAAAACATTACAAATCATGACATTCATACAAGTATAATCTCCTTAAGATTCACAAATGTACAAGTTCTTTAAAGACTGTGCATATCTTAAAAATGGATCATATTTCTACAATGAAATAGTTCAAAAACTAGCAACACCTTAGGGATTTTATGCACTTTGTATGACTATGATAGTTTGAATATGCTAGTGTGATGGTAATTTCCTTTTTAGCATTGGCTTATGATCTTTAGGATAAATGTATTGCATGCGTATGATGTGCGAATGATTGTTATATAAATCATGATAATTTTTCATAGTTCTAAGCCTGTGGCAATTGTATGCATATGTTATTGGAACATTTATGTATCATTCTACTATGACTTATTTTCATCTTATCACTTTAAGGCTTCTTTGAGAGAATGTATAAAAGATTTCTTCAAATCGTATGATGAATGAAATGGATGATTTCACAAAACATTATTTTGTATCTTACATTTCCAACATTTAATATCATGATGTATGATAATGATACGTTATCTATTTAATTGAAAAAAGTTTTCTTAAAAATACTATGATACCACAGTGTAACAAATCGATCCACATGGGGTAGAATGGCTTGCATGAAGGAAACTCACAACAGACTCAAAAAAGTTAATATAAATGCAACCAGATAAGTTATTTATAACACTTTTCAAATTTTCTAGGAAAAAATGATAGTATATGTACGATCAAAATTAAGATGTGAGTGAAAATTTTACCAAACTTGTTGAAATATGAAGATTAAAATAAAATAATCGAAATTATGATGATAAAGAATTACCTAGAGATGATATCCCAAAACATTTACATAGTTATACCAACTAGCACCTCGTTCTTTCTTTTAATGATATGAAAATGAAAATATTAGCTCTATAAATTGAGAGTCATGTTATTTATATGTTTTTTAACAAATTAAGCCCTATTTAATTAGTTGGAATGGCTTAAATGTTTTTGCAAAGTGATTAACTAGTTGTTAGTATGGTGTTGTTCATTTTGTTCACTTATGATTAAATGTTCATATACTAGATATAAGTGAACTAAATAAATCATACAACTATTTGCATATACTGCACATGTATTTTTGTTATGCAAAGCATATCATAGAAGTATGATATTGGATATTGTAAAGGTTAATGCATGTACATGACACTTAGTTAAAAAACTTCTCATGTTTTGAAAACATTTTCATGTACAAACATGATAATTCTATAAAAATAATCCAATTAAGATTCACATATGTACAGATTGTTTAAGGACCATACACACCGAAAAAGGGGATCATAAATGTAGAATGAAAATTTCCGCAATCTTTTAAGTCTCTGGGCTTTTATTCACTTTCTACAACTACTGTAGATGGATTGTGCCAGTACAATTTTATGTTTTATTTAGCAGTGAGGTATTATATATGGAATAAATTTATTTCATGTGTATGATATGTAAAAAATGTCATACGAAGTTATGATTATTTTGTCATAATTCTAGGCTTGTGTCAATTTAATATGATATTGAATCATTTTTGTGTGATTCTACTACAACTTAATTTTGTCCAAAGTCATTTCGAATATTCTTTGCAAGAAATTGCATCATATGCTTTCATATTGTATGTTGCATGGAACGGTTGAATACACAAAACGATAAGTTCTCTCATCCATATCTAATATTTAGTATCGTAATGCATGATAATGTTTTGATTAGTTTATCTAAGTAAGAATGGTGTTAATACTAGTATGATGAGACCATAGTGCATATATGACAAATAATACTAACTATATATCTCTCGGGAAATGGTGAAAGAACGTAGACCATACAATTATGTTGAGACATATAATTTTTTAAAATTAGAAAGTAGGTAGCAATAGAAGCTCTTCTTCTAGTTTATTTCAAGGAACAAAATTTTAGCTTCACTTAAGATTTGCTTAACAATATAGACATCAAACTTCCATTGATAATTTATTTTTATTCCGTACTTCTGATCATCAGAGGGAAGTTTAACAGGATGTTATAATTGAGTTGGAAGACTATGATCCTTTATGCCAAAAAGTAATAAGCAAAGCTTTAACAACCTAATCAATTCGAGTAGTAGATGATTAACTTTGTTTGACTAACCACTGTACCAAGAGCTAAACTATTGGCACTATGGTTTGAAAGTTGTGCAAAGGTCTTGAATAGTGCCACCAACAACCTAACTTCCTTTACAAGTTTATTTTTTTTTATTTCCATTCATTAATCTTTTGTTCTATGTTATTTAAATCTTCCACAAATGATTAGTAGATTCTTTCCTTTGTTGTTTCTAATTAAACCTCACAAGACATAGTGTCAATATCTCCTTTGCATAATGATTACATAAGCTTTAATAAAATGAAAACTATGCTAATACTCTACACATAAAAGTATGAAGATATTTGAAAAGACATGCAACATTAATAAAAAAATAATTCAATAAAATTTAGCATTAACACATAACAAAAAACCTGGAGAGCTCAACTCCCCCTTCAATTCAACCTTCTAGGCTCTCCACCTTTTTGAATCACTCAAAAGGGTTGTGAATTCCATTGCTTAGCCTAGTTCTAGTGATGGTGTTGATGGTTAACTTTTTTCAAAGATTTCCACTAATTGAGTACTAGGTGAAAATCTTAGAGGACTATCTTTCTTCTCAACATGATCTCAATTGGTGTGGTTCTTAATGTCAATGTTTTTGGTATAGCAATGTCCAATTAGATCTTTTTATAGGAATATAACACTAGCAATGTGGTAATAGATTGGCACATTGTTGAAGTGTAAGCGATAATCTCAATGTTTTTACCAAATCAAAAGAACTTCAGTTTTACAACTACTAATTAATATGATTTTACATTGTAGTGTAAATAGAAAAGACTAAAAATTTTCTTTTGTTAAGTATATGAAATGAGTGAGTTTCCATGAAAGCAATATGTAATAGAAGCACTCTCTTAATTTTGGTCCTACTTCAATAAAATTGAACATTAGTTATGGTAATAATGTCAAAAATTATTTCACATCAAGTATAGTATAAGAATAAAAATTTTGTTCAAATAGGATTTTTAAAAGCTTTCTTCATAGCTTGAACATGGTATTCCTTTGGGTTGTCTCAAAATCCTACACATAATTCCATACTAAACACAAATCCATGCCCATTAGATTTAAGGTGAAATAACTAAACAATAATCTCTTTATATATGTTCACATCAATAGCCTACTATTCTCTTCTTTTTTCTTTATCATGTCCTTTTATAACTTTCTCTTTTAATTTTGTTATGTAATGGCTCATCATCAACACTTAGTTCTTTAAGCTTCTAAATTTTATCAAATAGCATTTGACTACTATATGAATAATTAGGAGACTTATAAAACCTCACATGAATAGTTTCCTTTATAACCTGAGTTCTCTTATTGAGTACTCTATATGATTTGCTATTTGTGTAGGATCCTAAGAAATTTCTATCATCATGTTTAGGTTCAAGCTTATCCAATTCTTTTATCCATTAATAAAAAAAGTATTTTAAAAAAACAGTCATGGGAGACATTTTTATTTTTTTTATCATATAGTAGTTCATAATCGAAAACTTAAAGCAAACATCTTATAGAAACTCTATTAATTACAAACAAGAACTGTTAATTACTTTACAACAAAAACTACTTGGCACAATATACTCACTCAACATATACCTAGCCATGTCCAATAATGTTTTATTTCTTTTCTCACTTAGCTCATGTTTTTGAGGTGTTTTAGATGATGTGAAAGTTTTAGATTCTCTAAATATTTTTTTAGATTATCCTACTCTATTATTTCTAAAAGACCCAAGGGATAACTTAGGTTTGTTTTATAGTCTACTAACTAAATGTGTATGACATTTAACTGCCACTTTTCTTATTAGTGAATAAAATAAGAGTACTCCATAAATAATTATTAGTTACGATGAAACCATGCTTCCAGCATCCAAGAGTATGAGGATGAATGGGTTTCCAAACAATTCTAAGTGTAGAAACTCCATTAATCTTCCTATAATCACATGCTTTATAGATTTAATTAGGGTTTTGTGACTTTTTATAATTAATAATGCATAACCATTTACTCATAATTCCAATAAAGATTACTTAGAATCCTAATAAAGTAATACTTTGTGAAATTCTTAAGTGTTGATGAGCTAAGATGGCAGAACCATCTATGCAAAAAATTTAAACATCACATGTACCATGTTTCAAAATATGGTTACATTTGATGTTGGTACCATTGCAATAGTAAATGAATTGATGATAAGATCATTGGAATAACATATGCCGTGCGCATGAATTCATTTAAGCTCATTCAATTAATGAGCTAACATGTTGTTTTGAATTATCACATTAGCTGGCTCCACCTTAATGGTTTTACATCAATTAAATAATTTTCATTGTTATGATGTAAATGTTGACATAAGCCTTAGCACTTTGCATGTTCTTCTTTTAGCTTATTGCACATAACTATTTTTTATATTTAAGAAAACTTTGTATGCATTACTTCTCATAATAAATGTTAGAGGAAGAGTACACCTCATCATAATTAGAAGTACATAGAATGTCTGCATCTAGTACCATAAGTCAAATATGGCTTGCTTTTTTTTCTCTTATTCCCTTAAGGAGGATTCATTATAGTTAATCCAAGTAAACTTCATATACTTCTTCTTTCTCTTCTAATTTTCAACTCCTCTAATTGAATGTCTATTCAATTTGTATTATTGGAACCCCAGTTCATCATTTTGTGTCATCTTTCCCATTAGTCTCTTATTTATTATTAATTTCTTTCTTGTAGCACAATTTTGAAATAAGCAAGACAATCCTTTATTGATTAAGGCAACCATATAAATGGGAGAGGAATCTAAATTTGTTGGCTGTTGCTTCTTTTCTTATGTCTACTAAAGTATAGACAACTCTTCTATGTTTCTTCTTGTAGGAACCATTTCATTTGTAAGGAGCACACCCACTGGTTCATCAAGTCGAAGGGTTACTACATCTGTGGTAGGTTAATAATAGTGACCAATGGTTCATTCAACTTTTGGAGCGAATATCTTGCATATATATTCTATTTTGTAAAATTTTGTTTTCATGGTTGGTATGAAATTAATAATGTTAGTAAATCTAGCTAACAAAAATCTAATATAAAGAAAAATTAATCAATAGTGTCAAACATGAATATTTTCATTTAAAGTGACCCATCATTCATGGTTTCCACATCTACTAATCTAAGCACTATTAACAATTGTGTAGGACATGAAGAAGTAGATGAGATCATCTTCATGATCATAGCGAATACATTTAGAAGGTAATTGAAATCCAAACATCATGATAGCAGAGGCAAAAGGTGGAATGTGGTTAAATTTGTACTATAAAGGAAAACAATTTATTTTTCAAATTTACCCATTCTAGTAATTGGAATAATTCAAATCTATTAGATTATCTCTACATTACTTATCATAAGCCTTAGTTTAGCTAAACTTTCTTACATGTTGGAGGGAGAAATTTAATTCCAACATATTAGAATCACCAAAAAATTATGTTTGTCATGTAGAAGAATATACCTTATGCATTCGACATAATGTAAAGCAATTACCCACCATTTCATATTTCTTGCCAATTTTCTAGGTTGTTCTCATACTTTGTTCTCATGAATTTTGCTCACATTCTAGTCGAATTGAAAAAATTGATGACCATATTTTGCATGTAAGAACCTTTATTTTTGTTGCAATGTTCTTTCTTTCTCAAACATTTCCCTCAACTAGTTTTGTTATTGTCTTTCAAGTGTTCAACTAAAGCAAGGGGGTTGTTTCAACTTTTTTAGAGGGATTTTTTTGATGGCCATTTGAAACCATTTTAAGGGATTGTTAGGACTTATTTAGAGAAGTTTTTCATTGGCCATTCTTTTACCATTTTATGATTTATTTGGTAGATCTAACATCATTATGTGTTTCCATGGAATTTAGTACACTCTTAATGTGTGTGAGCATGTTGCCTTTTGCTAACCATTAATTATTCAAGCAATTTATTTTTTGGTAATTCTCATTAAAGTATGATAATATCTCTTTAAAATATTGAATAGCCTCATTGCTTATCTAATCTTTATTGATCCAATATCCTCTTCTATTATTTCTTATCGATGGAAATCTTAGATCTTTTGTCCATGATGGATAAATTGAAGTATTTGGATTCAAGTTCCCTTCCCTTTACTCTTTAAAATCTATTTTCTTTTATAATAAATTTCCTCCTAAGTAAGGCAACAAATTAAATTTTGCTATGAATTAGACTACTTAATTCTATTTTCATCGATAAGGAATTTTTCATATTTCTTTTCTAATGACGTCATGACCTATTCTACAACTTTGCCCCTTCTTCTCCATTCATTAACCGTCTATTCTCCATTTGCTACATCTTTAACAAAAGAGTAGTGCAATAATTACTCAATTTTGTATCATGAAATCTCATATACATCACACAATATTGTTTTAGCAATTTTGTTAATCTACTAGCTGAAACCAAATTCACATATCCATGAATCTAAAATTGTGGTCATATGTGCTGAAATGCCAACATATTTAGATAGCCCATAAATATTGAAATCTATCATCAAGAATGTAAAAACCATACAAAGCAAATGCTCAAATTGAATTATAATTAAAGTACAAAAAAATAAATATAAACTTATAGATGCCAAAGGCCACAATAATATTCCACTATAATACAATGTAAGTAAACCAATATACTAAAAATCAAGAATGCAAATAATAGCTTAACTAACACTAATTAAACAATATGCAAGAAAAAACATCATCCAACAAATATACAAACCCTAATGATCCTATTTTAGGCTTGAAATGACTACTATCTCCTTGAACCTACAAAATTATAAGAGAGAATAAGCCAAAAAGCTTAATAGGGAAACTTTGTATCATATTGTAAAACAAACATGCAATAATGATATATAGTCTTTCATAAAGCCACTAGGGATTCTAGGACTAAAATGCCCACAAATTGCTAAAACAATTTTGCAAATTTCAAGGATTAAATCTAATTTAAGGTGGGGGTGATGTCACACTATTAATTTGTTCTACTTATTTGTACTTTAGTTGTGGTATGTTTCCTATTTGTGCCATTTAAAATTACAATTTCAAATTGAAATATATTGAAATGTTGAATGTTAAGAAATTTTTTTAATTTTGAACTTGAACTTTAAATTGGAAAGAAGTGAGGATAGTTTTATTGTGAATTCCTTTTTTATGAGATGTCATATTACATGAATTCTTGATAAGATTAAGAAAAATACCAAAAAGGAAAAGCCTTAAATTCTTTTTATGTGTATTAAACTATGGTTATATAGCATAATGATGTGCATTAAATTCTTAAAATCTAGGAAAAGTTTACCTTTGATTCAGGTGAGCTTTGTGCTTAAGATAAAGCAATTCTTAGTTGTTAGGTAAATCAATTGATTTAAGGATTCCTAATATGTAGTTTTTTTAGTTTTTAGAAGAAAACCTAGCCATAAGAACAAGAGAGGAGGACAATGAAGAGAAACAAAGGGGGAAAGAAGTGACATGTGTGTGAAAGAAGTGGGAAGAATACTTAGACGAGGATAGGTCCTCTACTAAGATTACAAGGTATAATGATCCTTGAGCTTATACATTAAATATAGTTAAAATTATTATAAAGATAAATTTGATTGCATTGCTAAATTATCATGTGGTGACCATGGAAAATGATTATGGAAATGGTCAACTAATCCCCTTTCCATGGAATTTACTATATGATGAAAAATTCATTCTACCTATTACTTCAGGTAATTTTCGTGCTTTTGATGGACTTCTTTTCTAAAATAATACATGAGAATATAAGATGGAATATCATGAACTCATGCTTAGAAAGTGCAAATTCTCATTTGATGTATATGTAAAAAAAAGCTAGCTTTTGAATATTGGTTATTCGTACTTATTCTATCTTAATTAAGACATTGTTATGTAGAATTATGGTTAAAGGTACATTGAATTGAAATGCTTTGTTGGTTGCATTGGTAGGTGTGGAAAATAAGCTTGTTGTTAGGACAGAGCATGTCATTTAATATTCAAACTATTAAATGACAAGTTCATGATTTATATAATTATTTTATTAAGAGATGATAGAATTGTATTAAAAATGATGACAAGTTAATAGTAAGAATTTGAAGGCATTCCTTTCAGTTTATGTAAATTAAGAATGCTAGTGTAATTTATTGGCATATTTTACTACCTTTGTTGGTCTATGTCTATCATAATGTTTTTATAGCATCTTGATTTGTTAGGTGATTAAAACCAAGACTTTATAGTGTAAAGAAATTAAATTACTTGGTTTTACAAAGAAGTTTTAGACTAGCCATTTACATAGAATAAATGACAACTTGATTGATAATATATATAATTTCAACTTGAGTATCACGACATGAATAAGATGTATATTTTGATTGCAAGAAAATTCTAATAAATGTCTAAAATTCTATCTTGTGCAAAGTAGACATTATCATAGGACATGAACATCAGAATGGAACTTGGAAAGTTAGCTAAACTCTTTGGATTTTTTAGAATAAGTATCTCCTTGCCTTAAATTTGCATTGGAAGCTTGCAAAAGGTCATGTAGTGGTCATGTCAGTGATGGGTTTAAGTGCTTTAGTAAACCTAGATGAATTTTATGGTGAGCTTTGCATTAGGTTTATAGATGGGATGCTTGGTACTACTTAATTTTGAAAAGTCTAGGTTGTTTGAGGAGTACATGTTACTATGGACTCTTAGAGCTCTATGATGTTGTCTCATGTTATGAGCCTATCTAGTTAAGATCATTAGGTCACATGATGTGATAGGACCTCCAAACAATGCCATGATTTAGTTGGTTAGGGGAGAGCATTAGATTGATTACATTACATTGAGCATCAAGTTAGTAGCATCATAAGTTTAAACATTAGAGAAGCATGGCCAAAAGAGATATAGATATTAAAGTTTTTTACATGATGTTGTTTATATATTTTTCTTATATAATGAAATATATATCTTTTGTTAACTACATGTTAATTTTATAATATCACATGGTTTTATTTTTTCTCTCCCTAGCTTTCTCCTTCTAATTGTTTTATAAGTTTAAGGTGTTTGGAGTCATATAGGTAGATATGAGATAATCTAAGTTCAAATACCTATTGAATGACATTCTCCTTACATTTTATGAGTTTATGCAATTGAGCTATTAGTTCCATTCATGAATGATATTTATAATTATTAATAAAAATTAGATTAAGCTGGATTATTATTTGTGTTCTTTCGTGTTTTAATTATTTTTGTTTTCTTTTTATTAGACAAGGATTCTAATGTTGTTGAGCATTCGATATTTATTGCTAAGTAAATTTTTGAACTATTTGATTATGTTAGCATTCTGACATGTGATTCATTTGTAGTTACATTTTGGATATATGGCTTTGAGTTTTATCTATTTTTTTAAAAAAATTTGCTAAATTTTTGTTTATCAAATCACTAGGACAATCTGGAGAAATTCTATTCTTTCACATGTTGAACTTCATCATCTATTATTACTTTTTCTTCCTTGGTTTTGTTCAATTGCTCATTCTTGAAACTTAATTCTTTTTATTTATTTAATTGATGAAATTATGCTTGAGGAAAAAGACTTTACAAAGGGATTCAACTTTCACATATATTGTTTCTTCTTCCTAAAATGTTTTTTTGCTATATGCTGTGCAAGCTCAACTAATAGCCATTATAATCTTCAATTATCAAACTAGCAAAGCTTGACTAGTGCTTATTTACAATTAAAAAATGGATACCATCATTTGAAGATGACATTTTTAGTAATTAGATTAGACAAGTACATTTCATCAATAGCCTTAATATTGATATTTAAACATTAACTTCTTGGTGTTAGTGAGGTTCATTCCATTCATGCAAATTCTATTCATTATGGATAACTTTACATGTCATTGATATGTCTTGACACTACATCATATATGTATTCTTTGAGATTATAAAGTTCACAATATCATATTGTCACTATTGTGCATCTCATTAGAACGTGCTTGTACAAGACATGACTTAGGTTGCTAGGCATTTAATTATATCACAATATTTAATTCTTGTATCACACAAGTACATTGTCTATGTACCATTATTGTTCAATGTTGTACAATGTCATTCTTTTATGAAACCTCCCATTGTTTAATTAGACAAATATGATGCATATTGGAAGCAAAAAATATATCACATTTTAGAGGTGTGAGCAATGGACACAACTCAAAGTTAACCACTTTGACTATAGTAGCTAAATAAAATTAGGTCTAATTAGATATTAAATTGTATTAATCAAGTATAATATGAAACAAGTCTTATGAAATAAATTAATTTTTACAAAAAACCCAAAAAATATCTCAATCAAAGTTTTCATCAAATTTTTCTAAACTACATTTTTGATTTTTTAAGGTAAATTTCTTTCACCAAAATACATGAAGGTGTGAAATAATCAACTTTGTATTATTTAGTAGTTCATAAGATGAAACATTAAGTAATGGTCTTTTATGTATGCTTAATGCAGAAAACGTTTAAAAATTTTCCATTTTAATTACAAAAACAAGCAAACAATTCATTCCTTTTTTAAATTCATTACCATTACCACTTTTCGTTCAAAATATTTTAAGATAATTTTCTTTTTCTAACTCTGCCTCACAATTTGACTTTTTAGAAAATTTTCTTATATAAAATCCTTAGTGCAACATAACCCATATACATTCAAGGCACAAATAATTATATCCATAAGCCATGTCCGTAATAAGTGAATATACAAGATGCAAATATCAATGTGTTAAAGTAATACCGAACATAACCCAATGTCCATCAACTTGCATTATCAAACTTCAAAAAAAAAAAAAAAATACTACTACAAAAGTAAAAGATGTAAATTGAACTAAATATCTAAATGATCAATATGATGACCCTAATCTCTAGCTCAATAGCAAGCTATTATATCCACAATGCTACATATCAAAATAATAGTAGAGTGGGCTTGAGCTCAGTAAAGAATGTTTCAATCACATTATAAAAATAATATGTAGTGACATGGATCTATATCTAATATATAAAATTCACTATAATTGAAATAATGATCATATATGTTAATAGATGCATGCTAAATGACTAAGATAATATAATTCACCATTTTATGATGCAACTAATTGGAGTATGTGGTCAAGAGATCTAGCTCTCCTTTGAACTAAGCAAATTATGTGTTAACCATAAATCACTAATCTATCACTCCTCTTCACACTTTACCCATGTTAACCTTGTGGGTCCAAAACAAAGGATTGTTTCATCAACGAATCTCATCTTAGCTAAGAACATCAAATTAGACATCTAGCTCTAAATCGTATCCATTTTTACCAACTATATAAGTAGACCTAAGGCTTCCTTAAACCCTAATCATGATTATAATGCAATTTATTTGTCATCAAAATATTTTAACGTTTCTCTTAGACTATCTTGGACACCCTATAATGCCAAGATGTTAGACATAAATAGCCTTTATTTTTAGCCTTACCTTTGGTCATATATAGAGTTCAAAGCCTGATTAGGCTACTACTTTAACTTTAGCTCAACACTAAATTTTAGTTTTAACCCATATGCACATGAACAATGTCATAACTAATCCTATAAACCTTCCTTCATATGACTTCCACTACTAACTTTTGTTCATAGTTGGCAAACATGAGCCATATAGATTCTATAAACAATTGTTTACGGAGTCAATACTTCTCATGAGAAATGACAATTGGTCACTGATTGTCTTACCTAATAATCCATGTCATGCTTATTGTTTAGTAATACCATTAGAATATATAACCCCTTAGCTATGCCTAATTTTAATTTTATGACTAAAATAACTCTTTATCTTAAAAATTGTGCATGGTTTGATGAAGAGTCTCTCTTATTGAAGGCCTTTGACAAAGTATACCCAAAGAATTCCAAAGTGTTTATGTTCTTATTTTAATCTTACCTCCTTTTTAATTTATTTATGGGTTTTCTTAAAAAACTCTAATTCAATTATCTATGCAATCAAGGTTCTTTTTGTTGTATTATTAACACCTAGCCATGGTAATTTATTTGATGATAACAAACCCTAACTATTTTTAATAAATTTTATTTAGTAAATTCTTATATTCTAAATAATTAATTAAATTAGCATATGCTAATTATTTGATTAACATCTTCAAAATTTTGAAGTAGAAATCATTTAAATAAGAAATTTAAATAAAAATTATTAAAAACCTAATTCTAAATCTCCTAAATTTCTTTTTAATTGCTATCATTATTTATTCCCTTTGCTATAGTTTTTGGGTCAGGTTAGGGCACCAATACCAAATCCATTTGAAATTATTTACATCTTGAAGACATTCAAATTTAGCTCAGATTGGGACATTACAATGCAAATCCATACTGAATCTTCTAATTATTCGCAAGCAGAGATGATTAAATGTTACAAAAACTAAGAGGTAGCCAACCTTGAAACCAAGCTATCTCTATTATGTACAAAAATACTAATATGGAGAAACTACTTTTTCAAAAACATCATATTGGACTAAAGTTAACTTCTTTTTCTAAGCAAAGAAATTCCAATTTTTCAAAGTAGTGTGATCCATTTCATCATGCATTTTGTAATCGAACAGTCACTGCGTTTTCTAATTTTTCAAAAGTGCTAATTCTAATACTCATCTGAACATGCAATTTTGTAATTGCATGGTCCAAAATGCATGCACTTGAAAAGTTAAATCTTGCCAACATATCACGATTCAGATATAACAATCCTTATCAACTACATATTTCTAAATGGTTAGGAATAAATTCCATCTGTTCCATGACACAACTTTCACGTTTCAACGATCATTGTTTGGTTTATTTAACAGCTCCAACATAATTGCACTTTTAGCAGTTATTTCAAGCTATTGAGAAAGTTTTTTAGAATATTAGTTTCATAATTAAAAAATTGTGGAAGCAAAGCTATAATGACTAAGTTAAGTGTTTAGTAAGATCTTTTAGCCATTAGATTATGTCTATAAACAAGAAACATTTTTGGTAAAATTGTTTGATGAAAACTTTTATAAAATTTAAAAAACGAAATTTGAGTTTGTTACGATCAAGAAACTGACAGCCCTTGCCAATCATCACCTCCTTAAACTGCACACCTTTTTAATAAACTTTATATTACTTCGTTGATCTATAAAAAAAATTAAGTTTTTAATTCCTTATTCTCTAGCTAGTTAAATTAAGCTAATTAGGCCTTGTTGAGTATTTTTCAAATGTAAGAATTTGTTTGAAAATATTTTTATTATCATTTTCTTTTAATTTTTTTTGCCAATCCTTATTTTTTCTATGTCTATTGTAACTTATTTTCATTTTCTTTGTTGTAAGATTTTAGTCCACTCATCTTTAATGAAAGGCTTATATCATTTCTTTTTTAGGTGTAATTTTTTTGGGTGAATGTAGGTTTGATTATAAGTTAAACAAAAAAAATCTCTTATTTACATATTTAAATTTTTGTATCTTATTTTCTCACAATTTTCCAAAACTTCATTATTGAAATAAAAATTAATTTTTTTTTATGAAATTATGTTTTTTAATTCTTACAATTCATCCCATTTTTGTTGAATGACAGTCCAATTGGTGTCAGCGTAAGGTGACTTTTGATAAGAAGAAATTGTCTCTGAGATTTATTACTCAAATTGATCCTTGAGCTAGTTGGGTGAAGGTGTGTCTTCTAATAAGTGACCATTCGTTTGTGGCAATTATTAGCTTTGCCTAAAAAATAAGCTAAACCATTACTTTATGCCTACAAAAATGATGAAACTTTTTGTAAAAGATCTAAGAAATTAAAAGTGCAATAATGTGAATGTGTTGGATTTCATGATGAAATAAAAAAGGCTGGTGATGACTTAGCAAAACAAATTAATGAGCATTCATCTTTAGTTAAAGACTTTAATGATTTAAAATCTTTGTGCTCTACTTGCTCATTTTCATATGTAAAATGAAATACTAGAAATGTTACACAAACTAGGAGTTACAAAAGCTTGATGATAGTATTAACTTGCCACTTTGTTATCAAAAACTTATATGTCATTATTGCAAGCTTCCAAATCACACTTCATATGCATGTAGAATTAGAAATAATGTTCATTCAAGCTATCTTACTTATGCGTGTTAGTGAGGTCAAATAGTAGATACTAACTCTTAAATGTGTTGGATCCATGCTTGGGTTCCCAAATCTAACAATGAATTTGTGAGTGCAATCATGTCTTCTTTTTAAGGCCTAGGAGGTCATGTGGTTCTTAGATAGTTGCTGTTTAAGACATATGATGGAAGATATTAAGCTGTTTGTAAAACTAAGGCCTATGATGGAGGGAAAGTTGTTCCTGGTGATGATTGAAAGAAATCTAGCAAAAAATAGGTATTAATAAAATCCTTACATTTTTAAATAATAAAGTTTTATTTGTTTTGTCCTTGAAAAATAATTTACTTAGCATTAATTAATTTTTTGATAGAGGTTTTAGTATTTCATTTGATACTATTGCATTTAAAATTAACAAAAATGAAAATATAGTAATTATTACACCAAGAAGAATTGACACATGTTTACTTGGTTTGAAAATTTTAAGTAATTCTTGAGCAAAATGTTTTGCATCACATGTTAATGATTAAAATTTAACACATAGGTGATGTTGTCATACTAGTACAAATACATTATTAAAAATAATTAAACATAACTTAAAAAGGGGCTTATCTAAATTAATTTTTATAGATGATTTGTATGTGGAACATGTAATTTAGGAAAAGGACCAATAGCAAGCTTTCAAACCAAGAAAGATATTACCTCTAAATATATTTTGGTACTTGTACACATAGAATTGTTTTGACCAATACATCTCATTAGCTTAGGAGGTAAGAAATATGGATTAGTTATACTAGATGATTATTCTATGTATACATTAGTTATTTTCTTAAGAAAAAAGAGTGAATGAAACAAGCAATTTCACTTATTTATAATTAAATTGAAAAATAAGTTATGTCATATCTTAATTATTATTACAAGTGATAATTGAAAAAATTTTGAAATGTTTAATTTTTTTAGTATCGTAATAATAAAGGAATTTTTCACATATTTTTAAATTGTAGTACTCCATGAAAAAAATAGTGAAATAGAGAAGAAAAATAGAACTTTCTTTAGTTTAGCTAGAAATAAGTTGAATAAGTACAATAGACCAAAATTCTTTTGGGTAGTATCTATACCTATTGCTTGTAATGTTTTAAATAGAATACTCTTTAGACTCATATTAAAAAATCACAATATGAATTAGTATTTGATATAAAATAAAATAATTTCTTACTTACATATACTTCATTGTAAATATTACATTTTGAATAATAGAATAAAGGAATTAAGAAAATTTTATCCAAAATAAGATGAGAGAATCTTCTTAAGATACTTATTTAGTGATTAATCTTATAGAGTTTATCATAAAGTCATTAATCAAGTAGAAAAATCCATACATGTAAATTTTGATGAATTAATGTCAACAAAAAAGAATAGCAAAAACCTAGTTGATGAAAAAGAGGATTTGGAAAACTAAGTTTAAAAGACTCGAGCGAGATAAATAATGAGAAAAAAATAATTGAAGAAAGTAAAATTCTTAATACTTTAATTTTTATTAAGGATAATCCCAAGGATCAAGAAGTAGGTGAAATCATAGATCGTGTTAGAACTAGATCTTCCTATAATCAGTCCACCTTTATAGGAAATTTCGAACCAATGTCAATAAAAGAGGACTTAAATAAAGAATTTTTCGATAATAGCCATAAATGAAGAATTAAATCAATTTAGAAGGAATAGTTTGTAGGAGTTAACCCCAAGATGATTGGTCGATTGTACCGTTAGAACAAAAAGTGCTTTTAAAAGAACTAGAAGAAAATGGAAATATAATTAAAAATAAATGAAATTAATTACAAAAGTTTATGGTAAAATTTAAGGCATAAAGTCTGAAGAAATCTTTACACCCATTGTAAGGCTTGAGGCAATAAGAATTTGGTTAGCTTACATTAGATACAAGAATTTCAAACTATATGAAATGGATGTTAAAAGATCTTTTTCAAATGGATATATAACTGAAGTTGTTTATGTAAAACAACCCCAAGGATTTTAAATATATGATAAATAAATAATGTATGTAAGTTAAATAAAGTTTTATGTTGACTTAAGTAAGCACTAAGAGCATGGTATGATAGACTATGTAGTTTTGTAGTTTATTGCTTCATAAGAGGAAAAAAATAACACACTATTTACTAAAAATAGTGGAGAAGATGAACTTGTGCATCAAATAAATGTAGAATACATACTATTTGGGGCTAAAATGTTGAATTATGTAGAAATTTTTTGGATCTACTAAAAAATGAATTTGAAATGAGCTTAAGAAGGGAGTTAATATTCCATTTCGTTCATAATGTTAAACAAAATAAAAAAAGGAATTTTTATATCAAAAATTAAACATACTTCAAATTATTCAAGAAATATATTTTCATGAAAGTTGAACTTAGAAATGTACCTATTACAACAAATACACATTTTGATAAAGATGAAAAAAGAAATTCAATTGACACTAAAATGTATAGCTATCTAATTGGTTCAATTTTATGCATTATAACATGTAGACTTAGTATATTTTATATCACATTTAATAAATATAAAACACATATTTAGATATATAATAAAAATAAGTAAATTCGAACTTTGGTATCCAAAAGAAGCTCTAAATTTTTAGTTAAGAGTATTTTAAGATATAGCTTTTATTAGAAGTGGAGTTGATAGAAAAAGCACAAATGATACATTCCTACTTCTAGGAAATTCACTAATTTTATGGAGTAGTAAGAAGCAAGATTGTATTATACTATCTACTACAAAATAAGAATATATAGCTATAAGTAGTTGTATGATACAAGTTTTATGGATCAAACAATAACTAAGTGGTTATGGAGTTACACTAAGTCAAATCCCTTTTTATTATGATAATTCAACCATAATAACTTTGAGTAAAAAGCAACTAATCATTATAGATTTAAACAAATAAATATTAGATATCATTTAGTAAAAGAGCTCATTGAAGTTTAACATGTTTTAGTGGAATATGTGCCTACTAGTGATAAACTATTCAATATTCTAAAAATTTCCTTAGGTTGTGATTAATTTCCAAAACTTTGACTTAGTTTAAGAGCATTAAATCCTTTGAGTGATAAAAAAAATTGGGTTAGATTAAAAATGTAAATAAATTAAAAGATAGAAGCATGAATTAAGGGAGACTCATGACCTAGTTATTGAATACATGTCAAGGAAATTTAATTTTAACTACTGTTATATAGCATAAAATTTTAACAATTATTTTAAAACATTATTATCATCAAAAGATGGAGATTGTTATGATATTAACCCTTTGTAATAGTGCTTTATTTGATGATAATGTACCTTAAGTATTTCTAATGAATTTGGTTTAATGAATTTTTAAATTCTAAATAGTTGATGCTTGTATATATGTGAGAATTTAAAAGAAGAAGTGAAGCAAAAGTAAAATCTTGCAAAAATCATCTTGGTTGGAGTGGAAAAATATCAAGAGATATTGCTTTGAAATTACTTTTAGGTATTTCAATTTTATTTTTAAATTTTAAGCACGTTTAAAGTTATTTCTTCAAAGAACATAAAAAACTTAATTGCAGTTCAATTATAATATCCTTGATCATCATCCAATACCCAAAATATCCATTTCCTTATTATTTGATCAACATCATTTAAATTTTGCTTCAGCAACAATTTAAACAAGAAATTCAAATAAAATAATAAAAAACTAATTCTAAATCAACTAAAACTTTTTTAATTATTGTAATAATTCTTGCCTTTACTTTAGTATTCGGGTTGGATCAGGGCATCAATCCCAAAGACATTTTAAACAATTTACATCCTAAATAAATTCAAATTTAGCTCAAAATTTGCATTACCACTTCAATTAGTACTTAATCTTCTAACTACAAGCATGCATGGGTGATTAAACATTGTACAAACTAAGAGGCTATCAACACTGAAATCAACCTATTTTTATTACATACTAGAGTGCCTTTTCAGAGAAACTAGTTTTTTAAATAGACAATATGACACTAAAATTAACTACTTTTTTTCTATGTAATGAATATTTTATTGTACGATAACTGCCTTATCTAATTTTTCAAAACTGTTAATTCTATTAGCCATCTGATCGTGAAATTTCACAATCGCATGGTTCAAAATTCATATGCTTGAAAAGTTAAATCATATATCCTGTTCATGATTCAGATATAATGAGCTAGACAAAATGTATGTTTCTAAAGACACAAATTAAATTCCATCTATTCATTCCTGTAGCTTTCATGATCAAACAGTCATGGTTCGATATGATCCAATGGTTCCAACACAACAACACTTTTAGCCATTTTTCAAGCTATCGGGTGAATATTTTAAAATTTTAATTTCTTCATTAAAACAATAATGAAATAAGAACTATAATGGCTAAATTGTGTTTTTGGTAAGCATTTTTTTTCTATTTGAAGAAGTCTATAAATAGGAGAAGTTTTTAGCAAAATTGATTGATGAAAACATTTATAAAGTTTGAAATAAGAAATTTGTAGTCACGACTTGAAATAAATTCGTAGCCATTGCTAATCATCATTTCCTTATGCTACATGATTTTTCAACGAACTCAAAATTTATTAATTCATCTCTCAATAAGCTAAGCTCTTATTTTATCACTCTTTCACTAATTTAATTAAATTACTTTTGCATTGTTGAGTACTTTTAAGCTTAATAATTTATTTGTACAAATTTTCATCATCATTTTTTTTCTTATTTTGAGAATTCTATTTTGTTGTAAGGCTATTGTAGCCTATTGTTTTTTCTTATTATAAGTTTTTTCCCTACTGTCTCTTGACGAAAGGCCTCTATCATTTCATTTATGAATTGTTTTTATTAGGAATGTTATATTGTTTATTTTATGTCAAACCACCTAAAAAATAGTTGTGAATTCGTTTAAATTTTTGCTCCTTATTTCCTCATAATTTTTCAAAACTTTATTATTATAAAAGAAATTAAAAATTTTCTTAAAACTTAAATTTTTTAATTCAAGTAATTCGCTCTCCACTTGCTGAACTACTTTTCACCTTTAATCGATAATCAACTTATCTAAGGTACTTTAGAGTTTCATCTAAACCCCAAATGTTTTATGTAAGGTACCTTGTATGTCTTATCTAGGGTACCTTTATGTTCCATCTAATCCACAAATCTCTTATCTAGTCTATCCTATATTTTCAACTAAGCCCTAACGGTATTATCAAATGCTTGTCAAGGTTTCACTTAATTTTTGAAGATCTTAATTATTGTAACTTATTATTTCATCTAAATTAATAATATTTCAATTCCTTAGTCTAGTCAAACCATAAACATTTAAAGCATCAGTTTCTAGGGATCCACCTAAGTGTCTCCATTCAATTTAAACCTAATCAAGGCATTAATCATGAGACTGTGGTAATAACAACCAATCTTAAACTACCCTCAACCTTAAGCACTTTTGTCTAAAAACCACTTATTCTTATTAGCAAAACTAGGATCTCAACCAAACAAGTTGTCTTTTAAGGCATAAAGTGAGCTCATCTAAGCATTCCATCTCAAACTAAGAGTGATAACACAACCTTGAAATCATCTAAATCAACATAAGGACTAAGATGAGCCTTATATGACAAAATCAAGTCATCATACTACCTTTCCAAGTATACCTAGGAAAGTAAACATCTTGGTAAGAGTAGCCCTTGGGTTTAATTAAGTTTTGGAGTGTTACTTTAATGTTCATAATCTATGCAAAGCATTAATTATGTAAAAATGATTTTAGGAAACTTCTTCATCAAGGTCTCAAGTTCGTAAGTGTATCTTCTCATCATTCCATGGTATTCAAGTAGAAAATTAGGCATCGTGGCTAAATAGGCACATCCCAAAAATCTAGTGATTTCAACATATGTTTGCATAGAAAATATTTTTTACATAACATTAGATGTTGACAAAATTGGATAGAATAATTTATAAAAACTTTGCAATTTAGTTCAGGTTTCTTTCTAAGAAAGAGCTATCAGGATTACAACTTTCTCTATACATGAATTTTAATTATAAATTTCCTGCATTTCACTTGTGGGGGTTAAGTTTTCTACATCTTATTTTTAGTTTAAGTCATTTGAAGATCACTTGATAGCTCTTCAAATTCTTTTATCTTTATATTAGGTGTATGTCACAACTTCAATTATCCCATAATTTCATTGATGTAAATGTTAAATATTTTACCAACAAAGCCTTAAAGAAGTAGCCATTGTCTGCTTGACCTCCATTGACCTCCAAGCTTCACAATTGTTTCGACACACACATTTGATTCATGAATGCATCAACTCAACAACATGCATTAACTATCTTTAACCGACACCAATCCAATTGTTGGTCCTAAAGCATCACATGCCTCTTCACCCACTCTACACCAATTGCACCACTTATTGAAATCGAACATAAGGCATCATGCACTAATAAAAGTGCACTACACTAATCACAACACACAATGCCTTGCTACCCACCATTACCATAGCCTAAAATGAAAAACATATTTGAAAACTATCTATGTTAATAAGTATTGCAGGTTTGAAGTCATTTTTTCATTTATTTTTGGAAAAATTCAAAATATGTTTTTTGTAATTTATGCTGATTTTTGGAATTCTAAAATATCCTTTAGAATTAAAGAATATGTCCCTAAGTACTCTTAAGTTACCGAAAGTATTGTTTTACTCTTGAGTTCTTCATAAATATGGATGGTCACCATGTTGTATGTGATGAAAACTTTTTTAATGAAGTAGCAAAGTTCTCCCATCATGCATTTTGTATTCCAACTTATTTTGTACAAATCATTCGATAGTGTTATTCTAGATGTGCCATTGGAAGATAGGTGAGAGACTCAAATGGAGAGAACCTAACCCATTTGTTCAATATTCATAGTATTTGTAACTCACAAAGAATGTTCTTCACCACTTCATTTCAAATTTTGGGAAACTTTATCAGGCATGTAACTTTGTCATTAGCACATATGATTGTGTGATTTTTTGTTTGGCCATTTATGAACACCATTTATGTGTGTAACATGTCACTTCATCACCAATGGGAGTAATTATGTGTGTGTTGTTAAAATCACTATTATTTTATGTGGAGATCCTTTATGTTAAATGCCAATACAAGTCCTTCACTTTAAGGAAACTACTTTCCCTATGATTTTATAATTTTTTATTCTAAACTTATAAGTCCTTTGGATAGATTTTTATATGAAAATATTGTTTGAACCTAAGCCTTTCTCAATTGTCAATAAGCTAAAACAAATTTTGGCTAACCTTTCAACACAATACAAACACACTTTCAGAAGATCTATGCTTGAACGAAGATATGTTAATTAACAATATCTTTTGAATATCGCTTATGTATTAGAACAAACTATTGTTCCATAGAAATGTCGTTTGTTAGTATTATGTTATAGTTGGTAGTTATTATGGAAGAATGATATTTTTAGTATCTATTGTTTTTAATTATTACATTATAATAATATATAAGAGTAATATAATTAATGAATTAACAAAGGAAATAATAATAACAATATTTTCTTCCTTTATTTATTATTTTTATTATTATTGAAAGGCATAATCTAACAAAAAGCTTGAGACCATAAATACCTAGTTTTAGAAAATGGAATATAATGAAAAGAAGATGAAAAAAAGAAATTGAACATGTATTCGATGAAGAGAAGAACATTATGAAAATTAATGAAATTATGCAAAAGATCACGAATAAGAGGAGAGAAAGAGAAGTAAAACAACAATAAAATGATGAAAAAAAGTTGGAATATTAAGCGTGAGGACACAAAGAATATAAGAAACTATAAGACGAGTGATCAAATTAATAGAATTATAATTATTTTTAATTAAATATTTATCAAAGATATTAATTATCATAATGTCCATATTTATAATCATCCTATTGATATAAAGAATTAAACTTTGACATACCAAATTTTATTAAAAAGCATACTTAACTCTATTTCATTTGAATAAACATTGTATAATATTAACAAATGATATTGTAAATATTATTTGCATGTAATACACACAACTATGTCATTAACATGTAAGAGAGATAGACGAAAGTTTTAGAGTAAGGACAAATCTACTAAAGGAGAAAGAGAAGATGAGAAAGAGATATATCTATAAAGAAATATGAAAAGAGAAAGAAGAGATAAAGAAGAAAGTTTTGCAGAAAAAAGAGACTATGTGACTTCCAAAAAACTTGGAGAAAGAAAGTAGTTTAAGATTCATGGAAAGAAAGGGAAAAAATGAAGATAGATGATATGTAGATTATATGATGAATGATAGAGAGATAAAATAAATATAAGGATTGATAGAGACAAAAATAACTAAACATTAAGAAACAAAGTGGGATATAGGGATACAAAAATATAAATAGTGGCAGAGAGATATATATCAGATAGATAGTGATCATCATAAACATAAAATATAGAATGGATAGAAGAGAAACACTAAGAGAGAAGTGAAAAATTTGATACTAAAATGAATATTGAAGGGAGAAAGAGGAGTAAGAGATGAAAGATTGAATAGAAAAAGAGATGACAAAGATAGGCATAAAATAAGAAGAAACAATTTTAAGAGGTAAAAAGAGTAAGCATGTTATGGAATTAGAGAGAGATGGATGGAAAGAGTGGTACTTAGATAATGAACATAGGCAGATATTAAGACATGAATGAAGGAAGACAAGAAAGAGAGGAGAAATAAAGAGAGAAGAAGGAATAAGATCTAGAAAGAAAGAAAGAGATAAGGTAGAATCTAGAATAGAGAAAAAAATTATGGAAATGATAGTTGGATAAGAGTGGGGAGAATGATAGATTCAAATAGATAAGAGAAAGTAACAGTAAAAAGAAGATAAAGAAGATAGAGTGTGATAGTTGAGAAAGAGATGGACAAAAAATGTGAAAGATGTACGTAAAGAACTATAGAGAAATAGATAGAGTGAGAAAGTAAGAGTGATTGATAAAGAAAGAGAGAGGGAAAAGAGTTGTCAAAAGAGGCTAGATAAGAGAGGAGAGAAAGTATGTTTGGAGATATAGGGGAGACATTAGTCAGAGAATAAAATAAGGGAGAAGAAGATAGAGTAATGGGACAAGTAAATAAGAGAATCATTAAGAGTGATAAGAAAGATGGAAGGAGAAGAAAAGGTTGAAAAATGAGCAATAAGTGGTAAGAATGTGATAGATCTAAATAATGAGACATCAAGGAGAGATGAATCATAGTGAACTTGAGAAGAGAGAGAAAGAGAGAAGCAAGAAGTGATAAACACACAAAAAAAGTTAGTGGTAAAGAAAAGAAATTAAGAAGAGTTTGAAAGAGTGAAGTGAAATAGAGAAGAACATGAATTTTGATTGAGAAAAGTTTGAGCAAGATGATAGTGATCATGATTGCAAATGTGATAAAGAGAGATAGATATAGTATAACAAAGAGGCAAAAGGTAAGACTGAGAGAGATATAAAGTATTATATAGAGAGGAACTTAAATAGAGAGAATAAAAAAAAGGTTTTGCATTCCAACATTTTCTATCACTACATCCATTTATGTAGTCTCATGTAGAAGAATTCTATAATAATGGCCTACTTGACCTTGAGCAAACATTTCCCCCAAAAATATTAAGAAATCCAAATGCAATATAGTGTAGCAAGTTAAGAGAAATTAGTGAACTGGAGTTATTTTGGCAGTTTGGAATTCTTAGAAAAGAGAACCAATAACTTAGGTGTTTGCATTACCATTTTGTAAGGAGGCCACTTGGTCAATATTGAGCTCTTGTTAAACATTCTAATGTCATTAGCAAGGAAAGATTCTCATCATTTTTGTTTTGTCCTTTGTTGCTATTTGGCTTGTTGAAAACTATTGCCATGTGCATGAGAAGGGGAGAAGTGTGAGTGTGTGAACAAGGATCAATTTAGTGGGTGAGAGATGCTTCTATGTGCAAGTTCATCATTGGAACAAGAGAGAAGTCATGGGGTTCCAGAGTAATGATAGTGAGAAAAAGAAAAAATGAATGAATCATGTTTGATCGATTAATATTAGCAAAAGAAAGCAAAATTGGTCAAGGAAAGGCATTTGTCATTGGGTATTTATCAGGTGAATGAAACTTCTTTTGATATAGATCAGTTCCAATCTTCTAATGTACACATAAATATGTAAGAGAAAGAAGAATTTGTAATTTGATTTGGCCAAGATTAAAAGAAGGACAACAAAAACATAAGGCAAAAAATAAAATAGAGAATGGAGAGATAGAGAGTAGGAATGTGACAATCATTTGTAGGGATAAATGTTCAGAGAGAAAAGAGAGGTATAAGGAGAGTTACACTTAGAGATGTTAAGAGAAGGATAAGGAGAGTGAAAAGAAAAAGCATGATATTAATAAAAGGGATTGAAGATAGAGAAAGAGAGTGTCAAAGTGATGGAAATAGGTGGAGAGAAAGAGAAGAAAGAGAGAGACGACATGAAGGGAGATAGAGATATAGCAAGTAAAAAGATAGTGCCTAGAGATATAGAAGAGTAAGAAGAGAGATGAACATAATAAAGGGAGATCAGGATTTGGAGCAAGATAATAAAAAAAAGGAGATGTTTTCCTACGAAGGGAGTTTGAAATAACTAGAGAGAAGAGAGAGAATGTAAGAGGAGTAGAGAAGTTAAGGATATATGGAACATGGAGACATAAATGAATAGATAAGAGAATACAAATATTAGAGAGGGAGGAGAGGGAGAAACAAAATGAGAAAATAAGGATGAGCAAAATGGTTATGGAAAATCGTTATAAAGAGTGTAAGAGATTGAGTGCAAAAGAGAGATGTAGTGAGAAATAACAAAAAGAGAGAGATAGATAATGTGAGAGTTAAATGATAAATAAGGTGAAAGAAAGAGAAGGGACATTGAAAAAGGAGAAAAAGCAAGAGTGGTCAAAGATGTAAGAGAAAAAATGAAAGTACAACAAAAATGAAGAGATCATAAAAACTTTTACAATCAATCTTCTTAGTATCATGGAGTGTAAGCTTTTAGTACAACGTATCTCGAATATTAAAATGTTTTGCTTTGATTTGGTTATATTACTATATAACTCTAAGTCTCCTTTAATGTGTCATTTGTATTACCTTAATTTGGTAATATTATGTTGCTTCATTTTATCTAATTTTTTCTTTAATATACACATAATGTTAAAATGATAGTTTATTTTTTGGCATATTTAATTTGGAAATTCATTGAACCTCCAAAGGTGGTTTGATCAAGGGAAAAGAAATATTATTGGACTCACCATAATGAGATTTATCTAAAAAAATAATCATTCTCATATATTTAAATATTTTATTTTCTAAACTTTTTGCATGATTTGTTGAGGATTTAGTTTTGTGCCTGATTAGATGATAAAAGCTATTACACTCGATCTTCTTAGTATCTCAGAATGAAACTTTTCAATACAATTTATCTGATTTCTTCAGAATTTTTACTTTTATTTTGTTGTATTACAATATAACTCTAAATCACTTATTATGTAGCCCGTACACTAATTCAGTTTCGTTATGTTGCATCAGTTCAATTAATCATATTTTATCATTAATATTTATTTAATTAATTTTAAAATAAAAATTTATTTTAATTTATGAATGTTTAATTTGATAATTCATAATACTTGCAATGGAGGTTCGATTGAGATGAAACAAATGTTAATAGATTCATCTTAGCATTCATTATTTAGTTAAATATTTGTTTTTATAACTTTTTTTATAAAATATTTTATTTTCTAGAGTTTAAGAATATTTAACTATTTATTTTAATTTTTATTTAATTTGGCGATTACAAATGCTACACTCAATATTCGTAAAATCTTCGATTGAACTTTCTTTTGCAATTTATATCAGTTTTTGAAAATTTTTTATGATTTAGTTATGTTGCTATTTAACTTTAATTCTCCTCTTGTTTGGGCTTTATATTCATGATTTGGTTAGATTTCTTTTCAACAATTTATCTCATTTTAGATAAAATATATATTTATTTAATATTAAAATAATATTTTATAATTATATCTTTTTAATTCTTTTATAATTTATAGTAATTCCAAATGAGGTAAGAATAAAATGAGGCAAACTTTATTGGAACCTCCTCGACAATCTTTATCCAATTAAATATTCACTTTTATATTATAAAATATCCTACCTTTTGGAGTAATAACATATTTCATGAGTTATTTTGAATCATACTTGATTTAATGACCAAAAGTTTTATACTCAATTTACCTCATATCTTGGAGTGCAGCTTTTCCCAAATAATTTCTCTTTTCATCAAACATTTTGCTTTGATTTGAATATATTACTATGTAACTCTAAATCCTCTCCCAGGTGACCATCTCATCAATTTTATTTCGTTATGTTACAAAGTTTCAATTTATTTCTATTCATCTTTAATATATATTTATATAATATGAAATTAATAAATTATTATTTTTTATTCTTATTAACTTCTGCAAATCATAATAATTACTTGTATGGTTTGAGGGCAACAAAATAAGCATCATTGGCTTCTCTTTATGAGCTCTATAAAATCAATCATTGATTTTTATTTGTCTAAATATTTTATAAGTTTAAAAATTTTTAATTCCTTTTGAGAAATTTATTTTTGTACCAAAAAATGATGATTAAGGATGTTACGCATGACCTCTTGAGTATCTTGGAAAGCAACTTTCACAAACAATTTATCTTATTTCTTCAAATATTTCACATTGTATGAGCTATATTACTAAGCAACTCTAATTCTCCCCTCGTATTGATTATAGATGTCATTGATTATGTTGTATTATATTTCTTAAATCTCTCATTTATGCATTAATATATATATATATACACTTAATATTGAGAAATTAATTCAGCATTATTTCTACGTTTTAACTTTTGAAGAACACCATAGTTTTAAACTAGTTCAAATTGATACAAAACATACTCGTTGGACACCTCTTGATGAGCTCTATTTAATTAAATATTAATTTTTATATATGATTTTTGAATATATTATTTTTTAGGTTTTAGATGATCGTGGATGTTATGCTTGAGCTCCTTTGTATAATGGAGTGAAACTTTCAGTATGATTTATCTCATTAAAACTTTTTAGCTTTGATTTCTTTATCTTACTATGCAACACGAATTTTTCTCTCATCTGACTTTTATATGCTGTTGATTTTGTTGTATCAAAATACTTGAATTTATTTTTTTTCAACTTTAATATATATTTTCTTAATTTTGAACTAATAATTTTTTGTCACTTATGTTTATTTAGTTTCAAAATTCGTAGTAATTCCAAAAATGGTCACATTGGACAAAGTAAATAATGTTGGACTCATGTCGACCAGCTCTATCAAATTAACCAACGTATTTTATATTTTTCAAATATTTCATTTTGACTAATGTTTTGACTTTTGATGAGACATTTTATTTGAACCTGATTTTATGATCGAGGATATTATGGATGATATATTAGTATGTAAGAATTCAACTTTCTTATGAATTTAAACTCATTTAAAAAAAAATTCAACTTGATTATATTTTTTAAATATGTAACATTAAATCTCCTCTTGCATGACCTTTACATGTCTTTGATTTGACAATATTATAATGTTTCAAATTATCTCATTTTTGATTTAATATTTTATTAAAAATTTCGTAAATTTTTTTTAGTTATGTTATATACTTTGGTAATTGGTAGTAATTTAAAATGTTTCCTTACTAAGTTAAAACAAATATCATTCGACTATCCTCAACCTACTCTATCCAATTGAATTTTAAATTTATTATTTTAAAATATTTTTGCCTTTTAGAATTTTCACATGCTTTGTGAGACATTTCAATGTGTCTTATATGATGATCAAGAATGTTGGACTCAGTCCCCTTAATATCTTTCCATGCATTATGCCATTACAATTTATCTCATTTATTTATTTTTTATTTTATTTTACTATATTGTTATTTAACTCTAAATCCTTTCTTTAGTAATGTTTACATTAGTATGAATATTTTATTTATGTGTTGTTTAATATGAAAAATTAATTTATTATTATTTATAATTATTTATTTTGTAAAATTTTTCAACTCATAATAAGTTCTTATTGAGACAAAATAAATATTGTCAAAATTTTCTTAATTATATCATCTTGTTAACTATTTTTTTAATATTTATAATTATTTTTTTTATGATTTTTTCATGATTTGTTAGATATTTTTTATTTATACAAAATTTTATGTTCTAGAGTATTGCATTTAATGTCCTTAATATCTTAAAATGCTACTTTCTTACACTATTTTTCTTATGTTTTCAATGTTTTCTCTTTTATTTTACTATACTACTATATAACTCTAAATCTCCTTTAATCTAACCTACACACCAATTTAATTTGGTAACATTACAATACTTCAATTTATCACATTTTTAACTTTAACATATTTTTACTTCATTTTTAAATAGTAGTTTATTATTTTTTATGCTCATTAAATTGGAAATTCACAATCATTTCGAATGAGCTCTTAAGCCAACTAAACATGAGTCGACATTCTTAATCCTGGGGTTGTGAAACCGTCAAGAACTAAATCTGGTCGAGCTAAATCTTAGCTGGGGTGCAATCATGAAACGTGGTTGCGGCAAGATGAAGGATCAAGCTGGGTACAACTTGAATCAAATATGCAAAGGGTTAAATAAGATCTATATTGATTTTAAATGTATATGCATAAAACTAGCCTAGGTGATGAAATCTTGGCTACACAAGTGGGGACTGTCTAATTTTTGCTCCAAATAAAGGTCAATGGAAGGATATATGAAGAGTAAACTTCATTGATATTTTGAACTGTGGGATTGAACATCTTGCACAACTCTAGCACGTTGTAATGTTTGCATGAATTCTTATTGTTTGATTGTTAGTCAGATGGCTTAGGTTTAACCGACCTATAAGATTTGCTCCAAGGCTTGGATATGATGGATGTTGTCTCATTAACATTTATCAGATGAAATGATTTATTTTGCTTATCTTTGAATTGTGCTCCTCAAAATTATAAATTTTTAATCATACAGTTCAGATCAATCTCATCTTTATTATTGATCAATCAAACAATCCAAATCAAATTAAATATTATTAAATGATTAAGATGTAATCCATCTTGAACCACGAACCAAAACTCATCTGCTTTTGTAGTGTTTCATCTAATAGCAAAACACTTCTCTATCTAATCGAACAACTGTGGTCAATCCTAGATAATGATTAATTCCCTAGTCATTGTTTGAGCCATTATGTTTAGGTATTGGAAGAGCATTCTGAGATATTTGATAGTGGCTTTTGAAGTAACTTTTCCATTAATTTTTAATGATTATTCTTAAACTTTTTCTATTTAAAGCAAATAATTATGAATAAATTAGAAAAATGAAAGAGAATAATGCTTAATATCTCAATTAGGTACTACATGATATTTTACTGGTGTTAAATTAAAAATTCTTCTTACTAAGCCTAACACTTCTAAAACACTCATTTTCTCCCTTTTTTTAATGTGTTCAAACTCATTATGTTTTGTTATATTCATCAACAAGCATGGGAAATAATGTGGCTTTATGAAAGCTAAATTGTTATAAATTCCTTTCTTTTTTGTTTGGGTAGTCCATCATTTGAGAAATTTTGAGTTTTGTTTATCTCTTAAAAAATGATGTTTGAGTAGAGCTCACAATGCTTTGGGTTATAACTGAGCTAAAAAATCTATTCGTTTGGTGGTGAACTATAAGAAAATGCATCAAGTAGGTTAAAGGTGAATGATAAAGAAAAATCTCAAGTAGATTAAAGGTGAACCACAAGGAAATCCTCAAGCACGTTGGAGATGAATAGTTAAGAAAAACCTACGTTTGTAACTCTTTTGGTAATAAAGTTTATTTGGACCTTTATCGGGTTTAACATAGGTTCTAATTTTAACTAAATCACCTAAAAAATTTAGTCTACTATTTTTTACTTTATTTTCTTTTTTTTATCATAAAAAAATAATAATTAATCAATATTTTCCACAAAAATAAAGTTATTTTTTATAAAGAATGGTTGAAAAATAAATACCATCAAAAATATGATAGAAATATTTTAAAACACCAAAATTTCTCACTATTGTGGGATTGACACTCACTTAGTTTACTAAAAGATTTTACACTCAATCTCCATAGTATCTTGGAATGCAAACTTCTCATATATTTACATCGTTTCTTCAATTGTTATGTTTTCTTTACTTATATTACCGTATAACACTAAATATCTTCTCATCTAATCATTACAACACATTAACTTTGTTATTTATATTTCCTTAATTTATCTTATTTTAGCTTTAACAAATATGTAATTAATAATGAAATCATTGTTAATTATTCTTTATTCTTATTTAAATTATTAATTCATGGTAATTCCAAATGTGGTCCAATTGAGATGAAACAAAAGTTTTTTGATGCATCTTGAAGAGCTCAATCTTGTTAAATATTATTTTTATAATTTAAAGTTTTTAAATTTCTAATATTTGAGTGTACTTTAGAAGATAATTTTATCCATACATAATTTGATGATTGAGGATGTTACACTCGATCTCTTAAATTTCTTAAAACTTTGAGTTCATAAACAATTTATTTGGGTTTTTAAAATCTCACTTTGATTCGATTATATTAATATAAAATGATAATTCTTCTCTCATGCCAACCTTACATTGCTTTGAATTTGTTATATTCAATTGCTTTAATTTAACTCATTTTGGCATCAACATAAATCTTGTTAAAATTAAAATAGGAATTTATTATTATTTATATTTAATTACTTTTTATTGATAATTTTTCTAGATGAGAATTGATCGAGATGAAATAAATATCAATTGACTCATTAAAAGGAGTTTTATGTAATTAAATACTCATTTTTATATTTCTAAAATTTTATTTTATTAGATTCTCATATGCTTTATGTGACATTTTGATTCAAATTAAATTTTAAGATGAAATATTTTTGCACCATCTCCTTAGAATGTTAGAATGCAACTTTCTTAGATAACCAATCTTATTTCACTAATTTTTCTCTTTCATTTGGTTATACTTTTATGTAGTTGATAAACTCATATGATGTGAGCTTTGCATCATATTAATTTTTTTATATTTCATTCTTTCAATATCCTATTTTATATTTAATATGTGCTTACTTATTATTTAAAAAATAATTTATTTTTATTTTTTATTTATATCATTAATTTGTAGTAATTTGAATTGAGGGTGGACACAAAGCAAGCATCATTAGACACATCTTGATGGGCTATAGTAAATTAAAAACTCATTCTATATTTTTAATAATTTTTATTTTGTAGCATTTTAACATTTTTCTATGAGTTATTTAGAATGGTACCTAATCAAGCAATCAAAGGATTAAAGTTATAATTTATCTCATTTCTTAAAAACCTTTTATTATGAATGGGTTATATTTAGAAGAAACTTTAATTCTCCATTAATGTAACTTTTACATCACATTCATTTGTAAATGTCTCTTGAAAGAAGATTTAGAGCTATATACTATATAATAAAATCAAAGTGATAAATTTGAGAAAATGTAGTAAATTGGATAGGAAAGTTACATTCCAAGAAACTATGAGAATCGATTGTAACATTCTTGTCATTAAATCGTGTACAAAATAAAAGTTTCTTATAGAGAATATAAAAAACCTAAAGAAATATAACATTTAAAGCATTAAAAAATATTCAACATGATAAGGATCATTGAAAGAAGTGTGATATATTGTTTGAGAAATTTGCTACTCAAATATTGAGTTGAGTGAGTGTAACATCTTCAATTTAAGTAAATGTCTCTTAAAGTGTACCAAAAAACTAGAAAGATAAAATATTTAAAGATATCAAGTTTTTGTTTAATTGGATAGAGCTCTTTGAGGGGAGTCCAACGATGGTTACTTCGCCTCCATCGGACCTTATTTGGAATTCTTGTAACTTACAAAAAGTAAATAAGCATAAATAGAGATAAATAATTATTTTATTATTAATTAAAAAATAGTTTAAAGATTAAATAAGGTAAATTAAAGTAATGTATTATAACAAAATAAATTGATAAATATTTCATGTAACAAGTGATGTAAAGCATATAATATATAAGCAAATGAAAGAAAAAAATTAGAAGAAATGAGATATATTAGATAGGAAAATTATATTCCAAGATATTAAGAACTTTGTGTATAATATGTTCAATCATAAAATCAATTAGAAATTAAGATGTCTCATTAAGCAAGTGAAAATATTTAAAAAAATAATACATCCAGAAAATATAAAAAATGAATATTTAAATCCATTGAGCTCATCGAAGAGAGTCCAACTACATTTGTTTTGTCTCGTTTTGACTTAGTTTAGAATTATTCAGAAGTTAGAACTATACAATGGTCACATAAGATGAGATTCAGAGTAAAATAATAGTTTAATTAATGAAAGAAAAATATTTTGAAAGATTGAGAAAAAGTATACAAGAAACCTAGATTCTAAGATTTTAAGTAGATTAAGTCTAATATCTTTGATGGTTAAATTAGATATTAATCTAAATGAGTCATAAAGCATGTAAGAAAAAGTAATATAATTTTGAAAAATATTAAAACAAATAGTTTTTTAGATATAAAATTTTTAGACATGTCCAACAAAATTTATTTTGTCATGCTAGGACCAAGCTCAAAGATATGATAAATTATAAAACCAAACAAACATAAATAATATTGAATTTGTTTTTTAATGTTAAGTAAATCTAAATTAAACCTAAAATGAGATAAGTTGAAGCAATCTAAGATAACCAAAATCAAAGTTATATAATAATCACATATGAAAAGATTTAGAGTGTTATAGTAATATAATGACATAAAATAATATTATTAAATGAATGAGATAAATTATATAAAAATATTTAATTGTAAGATACTAGGTTGATCAAGTGAAACATCCTCAATCTTTAAATAAAACACAAATTTAGATATCTATTTATGTGTTTTAAAAAAAAAAAAAATAAAGTATAAAAAATATAAAATCAAATGCTTACATAAATAGAGCTCATCAAGATAAGTCCAATAATATATATTTCGAGTTGAATGGAATTCAATTGCAATTGTTGCAAATTTTAGAAGAAATAAGAATAATTAGTAAGAATTTGTAATCTTCATATGAAGCAAATAAAATTTTAAATTAAAATGAGATAAATTGAAGCAAGTATTATCATAAAATCAAAGTAAAGGTCACATGAGAGGAGAATGAAGGTTATGAATAACATAATAAAGTAAAACCATAAACTTTGATAAAAAGAGATAACATTTATGGAAAGTGTGTATTCCAAAATATAAAGAAAATCATTGTGTAACATTCTTGATTATCGATTTAGGTACAAATAATAAAGACTTATAAAGTCTATCAAAATATTGGAAATATCAAATATTTGAAAATATGAAAGAAGATTTTTAATTTTATAGAATTCATAGAAACAAGTTCAATGAGGCTCGTTTGATTTCATTGAGACCTTGTTAGGAATTATCATGAATTAAAAATTAAAATAAGCACAAATAAAAATATATTATTTTATCAATATGAGGTAAACCTTTATTGAAGCAAAAAGGAACATAAGTCAAAGCAATATAATATAAGTAAATCAATGTAATGTAATAGTTACAAAAGAATAGATTTACATATACATAGTAATACAACCAAATAAAAGCATGATGTTAAAAGAAATAAGACAAAATGTACAAAAGTTCCTTTCCAACATAATAAGGCAATCGAGTGTAATATCCTCAATTTTCAAATTTGGTATGAACAAAATTATCTTTTAAATTGTGTCAAAACCCTAAAAAAATAAATTATTTAAAGATATAATATTCAATTTTTAATCTAATAAAGGTCATTGAGACTATTCCAACTTATTTTTGTTTCACCTCAATCTAATATCATTTGGAATTGTTGTGAATTACAACAAGCAATAAGCTTAAATAATAAGTAATTACTATTTCAATATTACGTAATTGCATTAAAAATTGAAACAAGATAAATTGATGCAATGTAATATAATGAAGTTAAAGTGAAAAACGTTTTAGATGATTGAAGATTTTGAGTTACATTGTAATATGACAAAATGAGAGCAAACAAATTTAGGAAGTGAGAAATTACAAGATAAAGTTGAGTTCCAAGATGCCATGGAGGTTGAGTGTAACTTCCTCAACAATTAAATAAGGTATGAATAAAAATGTCTCAATAAATATGCTAAGACCTTAGAAAAAAGAGATATTTGAAAATAAATAAAAAGATTAATTAGATAGAGGTAATCGGGACATTTCGAGCATCGAGACATTTAGAGTTTTATAATAATTAAAAAAATAGAAGTAGAAAATAAAAAAATGAGAAATTTTTTGGGAAACATGTATGCCATATTATGGTGGAGAATGATTGTAGCATTATCGATCATCAAAGCAACTAAGAATCGAAAAGCTTGTTAAAACATGCCAAAAAATAAAAATAATATGATATATTAGAATATTAAAATTAAACATGTTAATGATGTTTATTTTATCTCATTAAGAGGACATTTAGAATTATAGCAAATCAACAAATTAAATAAGTAAAAATAATAACAATTTTTTATTTTAGTATTAAGTAAATCTAAGCTAAAGCTAAATTTTGTATAATTGAAGTTATGTAACAAAAAGAAAACAAATGGATGTAAAGGTCACACGAGAGTAGATTTAGGGTTGAAATGTTATTAACCATATCACAATAAAAATTTTGAAGAAACAAGATAAATGATATAGAAATGTTCTATTGAAGATAATATGGAGATCATGTGCAACATCCGTAATCAACAAATCTATTTTAGATTAATTCGTCTAGCAAAGGTTGTTGACTGTTGAGAAAATAGATATTAAAAATATTATAAGAAATGTTTATTTTTAAAAAGTTCGACAAGATGTGTCTAACTACCTTTATATTATCCCGATTATTGTATTTTTGAAATTACAACAAAATACTAATATAAATAAGCATAAATATCAAAGAATTATCACTTTATTATTGAGTTAATATATATTAAAGCATAGATGAGATAAATTGAAGTAATATAATGTTATCAAGTCAAAGCAATGTAAAAGTCACACAATAGGATATTTAGAGTTCATAATAATATAAAAAAATAAAGCAATAACATTGGTAAAATGAGACAAATTTTATGAGAAAGTTGCACTCCAAAATACAAAAGAACTGAGTCTAACATCCTGAGTCATTAAATTTAGTACAATTCAAAATATCTCAAAATACATAGCAAAGCCATAGAAATTTAAATTTTTAAAAATATGTTAAGGAATTACATACTAAATAGAGCTCATTTAGATAAGTAAATCAATGCTTGTTTTGTTTTGATCAGTCCTAATTTTGAATTACTTTAAACAAAAAAGTTTTTAATCATAAATAATAATAATTTATAATTTAATTTTTAAGTAAATATATATTAAAGCTAAAATAAGGTAAATTAAAGCTGTGTGATATAGTTCATCAAAGACATATGAAGCTGAAATGACAAATGATATAGAGTTAAATAGTAATCAAACAAGATAAAAAATGATTAAAAATGACATTAATTATATAAGAAAGTTGCATTCTAGGATGCCAAGGAGATCAGGTATAACATAATTTATTGTCAAATTATGTGCAATTCGAAATACCCAACGAACCAGACCAAAACCCAAGAAAACAAAAATTTTAAAAAATGAAAGCTAAAACTAAATTCGATAGTGCCTCCTATAGTTAGCTCCATTACATTTATTTAATCTTAGATACACCTGGTTTAGAACTATTGTGGACTATTGAAGTAAATATATATAAATATTAAATAAGTATATAATAATGATAAATTGATAAATGGTCAAATAATGAAATAAAAACTATGTAAAGTTAACATAAGAAAAGATTTAGAGTTGTATAGTAATTAACCAAATCAAAGCAAAAATTTGAATGATTAGGATAAATAGCATGAAAAGTTGCATTCTATGATACTAAAGAGAGATTATAACATATTTGATCGTTAAATGAGGTATGAATTTGATTGTCTTATAAAATAAGACAAAACTCTAGAAACATAAAATATTTAGAGATTTAAAAATAAATAATTAATTTAATAGAAATCAACAAAGTATCTCTAATGATGCTTTTTTATCTCCATCATACCTTTTTCAAAAATGTTGAAATTTATCAAACAAAAAAAGAATAAAAAGTAATAAATTATAATTTTTAACATTAAGTGAAAATATTTTAAAGCTAAAATAAGATAAATTGAAGCAATGAGAGTAAAATAAATATAAGTGATGTAAAGGACATGTTGGAATTGATATAGTTGTTTATAGTAATTAACCAAATAAAAGTAGAAACTTTTAGAAACTGGGATATACTTTCTAGGAAATATTTAAACAAAGATACAAAGGATATTTACTATAAAATCCTCAATTATCTAAACAACTATGAACTAAAACAAGTATTAAGTAAAATAGGAAAAAAATAGAGTAATATACTATTTTAAAATATTAAATGAAATATTTAAAAAAGTAGAGATCATCGAGATGAGTATAATGATGCTTGTATGATATTAATGGGACCCTATTTTGAATTTTTCTCATTAAAAAAATCAAATAAGAATAAATAAAAAAGTATTATTTTAATATTAAGTAAATCTAAATTAGTGACGAAATAAATAAATTTAAGTAATGTAGCACACTCCAATAAAAGTGATGTAACAGTCACACTACAGAACATTTATAGTCAGACAGTAATATAACCAAAACAATGCAAGAAATTTAAAAAAAACGAGATATTATAATGGGATGTTGCATTCTAATATATTATGGAGAAACTAAAACATCTTCAATCATCATGTTTGCCGCAAATCAAATTATCACATAAAGGTTACCAAAATCTTTGAAAATAACTGTTAAATAATAGTATAATTAATATTTATTTTAATAAAGTTTATTAAGACATCTCCAATGTTGTCTAATTCTTGTTGATGTGATCACAATTGGAGATATTATAAATTACCATAGTAAATAAGCATAAACAATAAAAAAAAATTACTTTCATATTTGGTAAATATTTATTAAAATATAAATGAGAGAAATTAAAGCAAGGAGATCGAGTCCAATTTCTTCATTTTTTATGTAACAAATCAAGAACTCTTTTAAATCATGCCAAAATGATCAAAAAAATTAAAAATTTTAAAATTATATAAAAAAGTAGCTAGTTGAATAAAGCCCATCAAAACATATCAAATGATGCCTGTTTTAGTTTCACGTGACCTAGATTGGAATTACTCAGAATCACCAAAGTTTATTGTCATAAATAATAATAAATTATTATTTTAATATTAATTAAATAAATTTCAAAGTAAAATATGATAAATAGGAGAAATATAATATAGATAAATCATAGACATATGAAGGCTACTCATGAGAAGATAATTCATGAAATAGTTATATAACCAAATCAAAATAACACTTTGAAGTAATTAGATAAATTATTTTCAAAGTTACATTCTAAGATACTAAAATGTTCAAGTGTACATAATCGATTATGTAATTACATTCAATTTGAAATACCAAGGAAAACATGCCAAACCCCATGAAAATAAAATATTTTCAAAAATAAAATTTAATATTTAGTTAGATAGAGCTTATCTAGACTACTACAACGACACCCTTTTCATCTTGATCTTGTCTTATTTGAAATTGTAATGAATTAACAAAGACAATAAGCATAAATAATTATAAATTAATATATTAATATTAAATAATATATAATAAAACTAAAATGAAATAAATTGAAGCAATATAATATAATAAAATCAAAATAATATAAATGTGGCATTAAATAATATTTAGTGTCCATAGAAATATATCCAAATTATAGAAAATTAAGTAAATTAGAAAAACTATACAAGAATGTTGCATTTCAAGATATTATAGAGATTCAATGTTATATCATTATTATTAAATAATGCATGCCCCAATGTCTCATAAAGTATTTAAAAACCAAAGAAAATAAAATATTTGACTATAAAAAATATTTCTAATTTTTTTAGAATTTGTTGAGATGAGTCAAACGACATCTTATATGTTAATCAAACCTTGCTTAGAGTTACTTTTGATTATCAAATTATATAAGCATATATTGTAATAAACTATTATTTTAATTAAAGTATATATATATATATATATTAAAGTTAAAATGAGTTAACTAAATCAACATAATATATCCAAAACAAAATTATATAAAGTTAAAATGAGTGGAGATTACAAGCTTCATAGTAATATAATTAAATTGAAGAAAATAATATCAAGAAATAAGATAAATTGTTTGAAAAAAATTACAATCTAAGTACTAATGAGATTAATTGTAACATCCTCGATTGTTAAACCAAGTGCAAAAAATGTCTTCTAAAGCCTCTTGAACATTTTGAGAATAATTTATTTTAAAAAATCAATAACTAATAGGATAGAGAATATCATGACAAGTCTAACGACTTTTGTTTAGTCTCTTAGAATACTATATATTCTTAAAGAAAATATACATAAAAAGTAACAAATTACTTTTTAAATGTTAATTAAACATATACGAAAGATATTTTAGATAAATTTAAGAAATAAAATATTGCCAAATCGAAGTGATCGATAGGTCTTTCAAAAGCAGACGTAACATGTATTAGCCAAACGAAGGAAGAATATTTTAAGAAATGCGATAAAAGTTATCGCAAAGTTGTATCCCAAATTACTAAGGTGACTACTGTTTGATCCTCATTGACCAACTAAGCCAAAAATTAAAAATATCTCATAAAAATTAAAAAAAACATTAAAGAATAAAATATAAAAAATAAAACATAAATAATAATAATATTAAATATTTAATTACTTAGAACACTTTAAAATGTGCCAAACAAGGTTTGTTTCATCTTAACATAACCCTATTTTTAAATAATATGAATTACCAAAGAAAAAAAGCATAGATAATAATTATTATTATTCTTAACATTAAATAAACATACTTGAAAGTTGAAATATTATAAATTAAAATAATGTAATATAACAAAATTTAGTAGATGGTAATGCAACATGAATGGATCTTTAGAGTTGCAAAATATTTGAGGTGGACAAAGGAAAAACATTGAACAAATGACATAAATTATATGGGAAAAAAATCCAAGATATTATGAAGTTCAAATGTGACATCCTTGATCAACATATAGACTGTAAATCAAAATGTCAAATAAAACATGCTAGCAAAATAAAAAATAAAATATATAAAGATATAAAATGAATAGGTAATGTAATAGAGCTCATCAAGATTAGTAGAAGGACATTTGTTTGATTGAGCAATGTTTGGAATTACTTTGAATTGGCAAGGGAAGAAACCATAAATAATATTAAATTATAATTCCATTATTAACTAAATATACAAAAATATTAAAAAAGATAAATTGCTCTAACATAATATAACCAAATCAAAGCTTTGTTAGGGTCACATAAGGTAAGTTTTGGAGTTACATAGTAATTAAACCAAATAAAATCAAATTAAGCAATTAAATAAATTTCATCAAAATGTTGCTTTCACACATATTATGGATATTTAATGAAATATCTTTGATCACTAAGTGAAGTACAATATAAAATGCCTTAAAAAGCAAGAAAAACTATTGAAATTAAAACTTTGAAAGTGTGGCAATGACTATTTGACATGATAGAACCATTCGAGATAATTCTAGTGACATTTATTTTTTTGAAATAATCAAGAATTTCTACTAATTACAAAAATAAATTAACATAAATAATAATAAAATATTATCTTAATATAAAGGAAATATATAATAAAATTTGAATGAGATAAATATAACTATTATAATATAACAAAATCAAACTGTATATCATATAGGAGGAAATTTAAAGTTACATATTGATTTAACTAAAGCAAAAAAATGAAGAAATTTAATAACTTGTAAGGGAATGTTGCATTCAAAGATGCTAAGCAAATCAAGTGTAACATCTTCAATCAAAGAAGTTAAGTATAAATTTAAAAGACTTATAATGCTTGTCAAAACTCTCAAAACATTAATATTATAAAATATAAAAATGAATATTTAGCATGATCGAGCTCATCAATGTGAGTTCAATGAAGTTTGTTTGATATCTATTGGACCTTATTTGGAATTATTAAAGGTAATAAAAAGAAATAATACTAAATTATTGTTTAAATATTAAGTAATTATATATTAAATTTGTAATGAGTTAAATTTAAGCAATATAATATAAAAAGCCAAACCAATGTGAAAATCACACAAGACGAGAACAAGAATTTCATAAAAATATAGTCAAATCAAAGCAAAAATTTTGACGAAATGATATAGTTTTCACAAAAAAGATGTTATTGGGTAATTACAAAGCACTTCCCACGTAACCTTTGCATCACTTAATATTTTTATATTATATTATTTTAATTTAATTCTTTGCACCTTTAATATATGTTTACTTAATTTTAAAATTTTATTTTATTATTATTATGTTTATTTAAATTTGGAAATTGTAATAACTCCAAATGAGCTCTTATTAAAATGAAACAAACATTTTTGGTGCCATCTTGATGAGCTATATCAAATGACTATTCTTTTATATGTATATATCTATTAAAGTTTCTAATTTATATATATATTTGTATGATTATTGAGATTTTTTTATTTGTACATAATTTGACGATATAGAATGTTACACATGATACCTTTAGTATCTATCATGACATCTTTCATATAACACCTTATATTTTCTCAAATGTTTAACTTTGATTTGGTTATATTATTGCATAAATCTTAATCTCCTCTTTAGTAACATTTAGGTTACCATAATTTGTAAACATTATGTTTCTTTAATTTATCTTAGTTCAACTTTATTGTATATAATAAAGCTACTTAATGTAAAATAATTATAAATAATAATATCTATTTAATATTAATTAAGTATATAACAAAGCTAAAATTAGATAAATTAAAGCTTTATCATATAACAAAATCAAAACTATGTAAAGTTTACAAAATAGAAGATGTAGAGCTGCATAGTAATATAACTAAGTGAAAACAAAAATTTGAAAGAGAACTCAAAATGTATAAAAATGTTTCATTTCTAGATATTGAAGAGATCAAGTGTAACATCTTTGATCATTAAATAAGGTATGAATTTCAATGTCTCAGAGAATAAACGAAAGTTGTGTTATAGGATATTTAGTGTTGAAGTGTAACATCCTCAATCATCAATTTTGTTACCAATCAAATTATTTCTTAAACCTTACCAAAACCTTAGAAAACATAATATAAAAAAATACAAAAACTATTAGTTTTTTTAATTGAGTTTATCAAGATAACCCTAATGATTTCTATTTCTTCTTTATCAAACTGTATCTCAAAATACTAGGAATTAGAAAATTAAATAAGCACAAACAATAAAATTTTTTTACTATAATTTTATTAAAATATTTGCTGAAATGTAAATAAGTGAAATTAGAGCAATATAATATTACCAAAACAAAGCAATGTAAAAGTCACAAAAGAGGAGATTTAGAGTTTAAAGTAATACAACAAAATAAAAATAAAAAAAACATTTAAAAGTTGAGATAAAATTTACAAGAAAGTTGCATTCTGTAATACTTTGTAGATTGAGTCTAACATCCTCATTCCTTATTTACGAGTCAAAAAGACTTGTAAATCATGCCAAAACTATAAAAGTCAAATTTTTTTATATTTTATAAAATAATAACTAATTGGATAAAGCCTTTCCAAAACATATGAAATGATGTTTATTTATTTTTTATCTAACTTAGTTTATAATTACTTAGAATCACTAAAGTTTATTGTCATAAATAATAAAAATTATATACTTAAATATTAAGTAAATATTTGCTACAGCAAAATAAGATAAATTGACATAAGATAATATAGACAAATCAAAGACGTATGAATGACACCCAAAAGGAGATATAATGTCAAATAGTAAAATAAACAAATAAAAAAACTTTTAAGAAATAAGATAAATTATTCACAAAGTTATATTCCAACTTAACAAAGAGATCAAGTGTAACATCATCAATTCTAAAATTCAGTACAATTTGAAGTACCATAAAAAACCTACCAAAACCAAAAAAAATAAAATATTTTAAAAAATAAAAAACTAATACTTAATAAGATAGAGCCTATCTAGTCTGGTGCAATAACATCTTCTTTTGGGTCAATTAGACCTCAATTGAAATTATAGTGAATTATAAAAGTAAATAAGCATTAATAACAACAAATTATTATTTTTAAATTAAGGAAGTATTTAAAAAAAGATAAAAATGAAATAAATTAAAGCAATATGATATAACAAAACGAAAACAACATAATAGTGATAATAGATAATATTTAATTTTACATTGTATTATTTTCGAATAATGGAAAAAAATTAAAGAAATTAGATAAGCTAAGTAAGAAAGTTGCATTTAATTATGAATGAAATGCCCAAACAATGTGTTAACACCAAAAAAATAAATATTACAAATAAAAACATATTTTTAAAATCTTTGGATCTTATTTAGTATGTTCAATAACATTTGATTTGTTTCAATCAAATTTTATTTGGAATTACTATGAATTATCGAAGCAAATGATATTATATTTTAATAAATTATCATCTTAGTTAAAGTAGATATATATGTTAAAGATAATATGAGATTAATTAAATCAATATAATATATGTAAAAAAACTATGTAAAGTTAACATGGCAGGTGATTTAGAGTTTTAGATTAATATAATTAAATCAATGTAAAAAATTTGGAAAAATGAGATAAATGGTATGAAAGAAATTACATTATAAGTACTAAGGAGATTAATCACAACTCCATTTATTGCTAATCCAAGTACAAAGTGAACAAGGTAAAGCACCTTAAAACTTTTGGAAATAAATTATTTTAAAAAATCAATATTTAATAACATCGAGATGATCACAACATGTCTAACAACATTTGTCTGCTCTCGATCTGACTTTGTTTAAACAATGCATAGTACCAAAGTAGACCAGCATAAATAATAATACATTTATTTTTTAATATAAAATAAATATTAAAAGTTATTTGAGATAAATTTATGTAATGTACTACAAGCAAATTGAAGTGGTGTAAAGGACATAAAAAAGAAGATTTAAAGTTACATTTGAATAAACATAACCAAAGAAGAATATTTTAAGAGATGAGATGAAATTTATGGGAAAGTTGTATCCCAAATTACTAAGAAGATGTAGGGTTTATCCTCATTGACCTAATAAATTATGAATTAAAATATCTCAAAAAAAATAAAAAACCCTAGAAAATAAAATATAAAGAATATATAAGTAAAAACTTTTCAATTCTTAGACCACAATAAGATGAGTCGAATAGGGTTCTTTTCATCTTAATCTAAAATCATTTTGAACTAATGTGAATTACCAAATTAATTAATCCTAGATAATATTAAACTAGTATTTGAATATTAAGTAAACATTCTTAAAACTTGTAAAATTATAAATTAAAATAATGTAGTATAATAAAATCTAGGTGATGGTAAAGTCACATGAGAGGACATTAAGAGTTACAAAGTATTTTAAGTAAATAAAAAAGAAAGCTTTTAAGGAATGACAAATTATATAGTAAAATTGAATTCCATGATACTATGGAGATTGAGTGAAACATCCCTAATTGTCATATCAAGTATAAATAAAAAAGTCTTATAAAACGTGCTACAAAAACAGAAAATAAAATATTTGAAGATATAAAATGAAAAGTTAATTTGATGGAGGTCATCAAGGCTAGTGGAATGATATTTTTTTTGGCTTGATTGAGTAATGTTTTGAAATTATGAATTACCAAAGAAAGCAAACATAAATACTAGTAAATTTTGATTCCATTATTAATTTAACTTATAAAAATGATAAAAAAATATAAATTGAAGTAAAATAATATATCCAAATGAAAGCAATGCAAAAGTCACATAAGGGAAAATTAAGAGTTCGAAAACTTTTGAAGAAATTTAATAAATTACATAGGAATGTTGCTTCCATATATACTATGGACATTTAATAAAGTATCCTTCATCATTAAATGATGTATAAGTTGTAATGCCTGAAAAATGCAAGCCAAAACTCTTGAAATGAAATATTTAAAAGTATAACAATGAATATTTAATAAGATATAAGTGATCGAGATGAGTGTGACTACTTTTGTTTTGTCATTTTTGAATATTATTTTGAATTGTTACTAATTACAGAAAAAGTAAGCTTAAAGAATAATAAAGTACTATCTTTATATAAAGTAGATATGTAATAAAATTTTATTGAGATAAATATAATTAATATGATACAACAAAATCAAAGTGATTATCACAAAAGAGGAAATTTAGGGTTTTTAATTCAACCAAAAAAAAATTGAAGAAATTTGATAAATTGTGAGGGAATTTTGCATTCAAATATACTAAGTAATTCGAGTGTAATATCTTCAGTCATGAAGTTAGGATTAAATTGAAATGTCTCATAATGCAAGTCAATACTCTTGAAAATAATATATTTTAAAATATAAATATGAATATTCAGGAAGATAGAGCTTATCAAGTTGAGTTTAATGACATTTGTTTGTTGTCTATTAGACCTTGTTTGGGATTATCAAAAGTAATAAATATAAATTATGATAAATAATTATTTAAATATTATGTAATTATATAATAAAATTGAAATTAGATAACTTTAGACAATATAATATTAAAAAAACCAATGTAAATGTCACACTAGTTCAAAATTAGACTTTCATTGTAAAATAGTATGATCAAGCTAAAATATTGTGGAAATCAAAAAATTTTTAGGGAAAGGTTATTACCGTGTAACTGTAAGTCACCTCCCTTGTAAACTTTACATCACTTAAAATTTGCTATATTATATGATTTGAATTTGTTTCATTTATACTTTAAAATAAGTTTACTTAATTTTAAAATATATATTTTTTATTATTTATGTTTATTTCAATTTAAAATTTTCAACAACTTCATCTGAGTTCTCGTCATGACGAAACAAATGTCATTGTAGTCATCTCGACACGATCTATAAAATCATTATTCTTTTACATACACGTGTATATATATATATATATATATATATATATATATATATATATATATATATATATATATATATATATATATATATATCAATTTTCATCTACTTTTGGATGAATTCTAAGATTTCTTAATTTCTACATAATTTGACGATGTAGGATGTTATATATGAACTTTTTAGTATCATTGATTAGAACTATCCCATATAATTCACCACATTTCTTCAAATCGTTAATATTGATTTGGTTATGTTATTGCATAAATCTTAATCTCCTCTCATGTGACATTTTGGTGTCTTTTATATGTTAACATCACATTTCCTCAATTTATCTCAATTCAACTTTAATACATATATATTTTCTTTATATTGAAATCATAATTTATTTTAATTAATGTTTATTGACTTTTGTAATTCATAGTAATTCCAAAAGAGGCAAAACTAAGATAAAGAAGTCATCATTGGTGTTAACTCTGTGAGCTATAACCGATTAAATATTCCATTTTATATTTTTAGGCATTTTATTTTCTATATTTTGGGTAGCTCTATCAGACATGTTAATTGATACCATATTTTGTGATCAAGTATGTTACCATTGATCTCTATAATATCTTTAAATTAAATGTTCTCATATAATTTATGACATTTCTTCAACTTTTCACATTAATTTGGTTATACTATCATGTAATGTTAATCTCCACTTAGGAAACCTTTAAAAGACTTTAATTAAGTTATATTATATTATTTTAGTTTGTGAGACTTCAACTTTATTATATATTTACGAAATTGAAGAAAATAATATATTAACATTTATGCTTAATTATTTTGGTAATTAGTAGTAATTTGAAATGAGATTCAATCAATACTAAATAAATGCCATTGGACTCACCTCAATTAGCTCTATCTAACTAAATATTCATTTACTTTTTTTTAAAATATTTTTTTTATTTTTGAATAATTTTGTATACCCTATTAGTCATTTTTGTTTGTACAAAATTTGATGATATAAGATGTTATACTTGATCATAGTATCATGGATTGCAACATTCAAACTATATTTGTCATTCCCTCAATTGTTTTTGTTTGGTAATATTACTAATAACTCTAAATCTCTTCTTGCATGACCTTTACGTCTTTTTGTTTTGGTTATATCATATTTCTTCAATTTAACACAATTCAACGTTATAATATATTTAGTTAATATTATAAAAAACATTTACTTTTGTATCTTTAAAAAGGCAAATTGAATAATTAAAAATGATGTCCAATTTAACAAAAAAATATGTCATGGGTCTAATCTCAATGACCTCTATTTAAAAAAAATATTAAATTCCATATTTTTAAACAATTGGTTTTCTATAGTTACAGTACTCTTTGTGAGACATTCAATTCATAGTTGACTTGACTATCAAAGATTTTACACTCATTCTCTTTTGTATCAAAGAATAAACGTTCACATATAACTAATTTTATTTATTTAAAGTTTTTATTTTTATTTAGTTATATGCAATTTAACTCTAAATCTTCTCTCATGTGTATTTCACATCACATTGATTTAGTTATACTACATTGCTTAAATTAATCTTGTTTTAGTTTTAAGAAATACCTATTGAATGTTAAAATTGTATTTCACTATTATTTAGTCATATTTATTTGGACAATTTATAGTGATTGTAGATATAGTTGGACTAAGAAGAAAAAATGTCATTCGACTCTTAATGAGCTTTATCAAATTAAATACTCATTTTTTTTATATTTTTAGATATTTTATTTCTTGTAGTTTAGGTATGCTTTACCAAACATTTGACTAATACAAGATTTAATAATGAAGAATTTTGCACTTAGACTAGCTAATAACATAGAACGTTACTCAGTCACATAATTTATATCATTTCAAAAAAAAATTTCAAATACTTGATTATATCTCTAAAAATAGAATGATCTCCTCTCATTTTTATCTTTATATCATTTTTATATGGTTTTACACTTTCTTGTGATTTTCCTGATTTTAACTTCAATGAATATATATATATATATATAGATATAAATTAAATATTTTAATAGTGATTTTTATATTATGTATGCATATTTCAATTAAAAATTTATAGTATTCCAAATGAGGCTTGATCGACACAAAAAGTGGTCATTTTACACTTCTTGGTAAGCTTTATCAAGTTAAACCTTTTTTCATTAATTTTAAATATTTTACTTATAACATTTTTTTATAGGATTTACATGGGAGAAGATTCTTATGTCATTTAATAATCAATTCTTTTATGCATTATCTCTTTTATTTCTTGGAATGAATTTTTGCATAGAACTTATCTCATTTATAGATTTTTTTTATTTGGTTATATTTTTATGTAAAAGATGATCTTCTACACTATGACCTTGAAATCACCTTGATTTAGTCATATTGCATTGTGTCAATTTGTTTCATTTCAATGTTAAATAAATATAGTTAATATTAAACTATTATTTTCTTTTTTATTAATATTTAATTTTTGAATTTTTTAGTAATTATAAAAGAGATCTAATCCAGATGGAACAAATATCATTGGACTTGTCTTAATGAACTTTTTTCAATAATCATTCATTTGAATCTCTCTTAATAATTTACACATGATTTTTAGAGTATTTTGAAATGAAACTTTTCCATAAAATAAAACTAATTTAATTTTTTTTTATTTGGTTTTGTTAGTAAGAAACTCTAGCAATCTTCTATTATCATCTTTACATGGTATTCATTTAGTTATGTTATTTTATTTTAATTATTTTTTGTTCAAATTTAAAATTTTTTACTCTATATTAATATAATAGTTTTTATTTATTTATGCTTATTTGTTTTGGTGGTTTATAGTTATTCTGAACCAAGTCTAATTCAGATCAAACAAATGACATTAGACTCATTGTTATAAGCTTTAAATAATTAAATATTTATTTATAAATTTTTAAATTTTTTAGTTTGTAAGCTTCTAGAATATCGTTTCAGAAATTTTGATTTGTACCTAATTTGGTAAATGGGCATGCTCGATCTCCTTAGTTTCTTAGATTACAACTTTCCAACACAACTTCAATTCTCATGTGACCTATTCATTATCTTGTTTTGATTGTACTACAATACTTCAAATTATCTCACTTTACATGTATTATATATATCTATTTAATATTAAAATTATAATTTATTTTTATTTATGCTTATTTACTTCTATAATTTTCCATAATTCTAATCAAAGCAAGATGCATAGACTGTATGCATCAATCCACTCACTTCAATGACCTCTATCCTGCTAAATATTCAACTCAATATTTTGAAATTTTTTAATTTGTAGGGATTTTGGATGATTTATAAGAAAATTTTATTTGTACTTGATTTTATGCTTAAGAATATTATGGTCCATCTCCTTGGTATTTTGGAATGAACATTTTTTGTATAACTATGTAATATATTGAAATATTTTTATGTTGATTTGATTATATTCTATGTAACTCTAATTCTTAACTCACGTGATCTTTACATCACTTTGATATGGCTATACTAAGTTACTTTTATTTATCGAATTTAAGTTTTAATATACATACTTAAAATTAAAATATTATTTTTTATTATGTTTGCTAATTTAATTTCATAATTCATAGTAATTTCAAATGACGTTTGAGCAAGATAAAATAAACATCATTAGTCTCATCGTTATGAGCTCCAACAAAGTAGGAAATTATTTTATATTTTTAAATATTTTGTTATCTACAATTGTGGGACATTGTTATATTACTTAGATTATATTATATTAGTTTATTTTAATTTATCTAAATTTTAATTTAATATTAAAATGATAATTTAGTTTTATTTATGGTTTTTTATTTAAACTATCCTTAGTAAATCAAAACAAGAACTAATCGAATAAATATCATTGTTGTCGTCTCAATGAGTTCTATACAAGTAAATGTTCATCAGAAACTCATAACTTGGTTTTGAGATCACATCCTTATTGGTAAATAAGAGAGTCCAAGGTTCTTCTACTCTGTGAATCAACTAAAAATTACATTTAAGATTTAAATTACTATGGTTCTTTATGATGTTTGACTCTTGTTGGTAGTTTCCCATTACTGTAACTAATGATTTCAAATAAGTTTGTTTTCCAAAAATTAGTCATTATTCTTGAGAATGGGATAGCTTTTACATAATTTAGAGGGTAAAATGTATATAATGTAATACTGCTATCTTTGAAATTGTTTAAAGAAAATAATTTTTAATTTTTATCTTAAGGTCCACGACTTTGGCAGTAATGAATTGGGCATCTAGTGCTAGTTCTTCAAATATTCTTCTAAACTTGACAAGGTTAATTGATTTTTAATCGCTCACTTTATTAGTGTTTTCGTCGGACTTTAAAACTATGAAATAAAGCTCATCAATCCTTTGAACATGTAATTATTGTTTGAACTATTAAACCTTCAAATCTACTTCACATGGATTTATTTTTTCTAATTAATTCACGATGCCTAGGAGTTAAAAAGTTTTAATTTATGATTGTTGGCAACATTTATTATTTTTATGTTGGTTTCCTTTTTTACAAGGAAATATGGCACATTTACTTTTCTCAAGGATTTTATTTAAAATTTATAGAGAAATTTATGCATTTATATAGAGTGAGAAGAATTGAAATTTTTATTTTTCAAATGTTACGTTTAAAAGTTGAATTAAGGGCAATCTTTTGGAATTAGTTGGCTTAGAAGAATTTTGTAGTAGATTGAAGAAATCAAACACAATTAGAAATGTCAATGTTATTATTAAATTGGTGGAATTAAAATAAGAATTTTTCTAATAGAAATTATTAATAGAACATGCCATGTATTCAATAAAATCTAAATTAGGAATAAGATAAAGTCATTATTTTGTGTTTTTTTACTGGTAATACTTGCTATGATTTGAAGTAAAACATAACTTCTATAAATTTGATTTCATATTCAATGACAATATTTCTATGTGTTATTCACTAAAATAAAGGCTTATATGGTACATTATAAAGGAACTAATGTAGATGGGGATAGATTTCATTTTAAAATTAGTAGATAATGAAAAATTTGATGAAAGTTTGTAAATATGTTGACTAAACAAAAATATTGTTGCTTTAATACTTTCATCAAGTAGAGCTATTGTATATGGGGAAATTCTTGAATTAAAAAAATAATACATGATAAACAATTTAAGTGCAAAAATTTGTTGATTAAATTCTCATAGTGGTGCTATGAAAGTTCGCATACTTAGGAGATCATTAAAAGAGTGCGGATTTGAGTAGATTCTTCCATCATCAAATATTTAAGACATACCACTTCTATTTTTAAAATTAAATAAAAGGTTTTTGAAGCCAAGAACGAAGATTCTCTAATAAATTCTAGCATGAATTCCTAATTCAACTGTTAAGTGTCAACATTTTTGAATTCATAAAAAATCAAAATCTTGGAAAAACATAAGAATGAAGTAGATCATAAAAAAATTAAATATTATAGAGGAGTTACAAATATTGTAAAACAGTTGATAAAGTTTGAACTCATTGCATGATTATGGGTAGATAGGCTTCCTTTATCATAATTAGTATAAATTTGTTAATTTTTGAAGTTGTTTAGTTTATTTATTACTACATAAAAAGACACCCATAAACTTAATCATGCCTATTATGGCTTAATATAAACCCATCAACAACGACGATTATTTTATTTACTTCTTAAAAAGCAGTTCAATAATGAAAAGGTTATTATACTTTCTTTATATAAAATACTAGAGGACACATTTTGATTATTCGATTACTCCATGATTCTATATCATGATGAATTTAGCATGCTAACACAATGGAATTATACATCTTTTGATGAGAATGATAAGGGGCATTCTTTATTACTTGGTTTGTAAATTATACAACTAGAAAATGAATTTTTGATAACACAAGGAAATTATGCCAAGGAACTTCTAAGGAAGTGCAAGATGGAAGAGTTAAGTAAAGAATCATATGATTCACTGAACAAACCATGAAAAGTATGAAAGTTAAAAGTACTTTCATAAGACATACTCTTGGACTAGTTCTTTAGCTTTCCTCCTGAAAGCCAAATTTCATGCAAAAAATTCATTCAAACCCAGTGGAATACAACTCATTGCACTTTAGAAGGTCCTTTTAGTTTTTAGTTAACAGCCAAAATTCTAGAATTTCATGTTTAAAAGTGTTAAATGATTATTCACTTGTTAGCTAATTTAATGTTGACATTTAAAGTTGAAAAACTTTTCTTCATTTTGCCTCATCTATTCATTCATTTTTTGCAATGTGCTATTATATTTGTCTCACAAGAAAAATTTAAATGCATTGTAATGAATGATTATGCACACAATAGGTTGTTGGTTTTGCGTACTACTAATGCTAATATAATAATTGGAAGATCTTTAACCTAATTAAAAGGTGTTCAACTAGGACGTCTTAACATTGTTACTTCTAAGATCAATAAGAATAAAATAACTTATTTGCATAAAAAATCTATAGAGATGTGTGATTGTTTTATTATAGATCATTTAGAATTGAAATACAACAAAGTACAACATGTTCCATCAAAAACTCACATAGTCGATATGCTTATTTAAACTTTACCAAAAATACGATTTTGTACTAGTTGAGGTGATTGAAATGATTGATTCAAAATTAACTTTCACTTGTTTTTTGTTATTGATTTTGCAAAATGAGACAAATACTAGTTTATAACAATGGATACGATGTAATTGAATAATATTTTTGATAATTATTGAGAAATGAGTTTGAAATATTTATTAAAACTTAAAAATATTGTGTTAATTTATGATGCATAATTTCTTAAAATAATTTGGTGTGCCATATCTTGAAGTCTCAAAATCAATAATGTAATAAGTTTGGCATCTTCAAAATGAAGTTGAGTATATGAGCCCATCTTTTATTAATGCTCATAAGCCAATTTATGAAACCATTTCTACTAATTTTGATTTGGCGTCACTCACCCAAAACATCCCTTTTGAATTTCTTAAAGAGAATATTGTTAATGCATGATTGACATAAGGACGTTATGAATATGAGGTTTAATAAGTGGAGATAAAATTTAAAAGAGGAATAGTGGGTAGACACAAAAAAAGAATTTCATGCAATTTGTAATGCCTTATTTTTTATTTAATGAAATCATATTCAATGTTAAAGAAAAATTCATAGAAGTTTTTGATAATTTTTAAAACATATTATATGATTTTCTTATTTGAGCTTTATAAGTTAAACACTTTTTTTTGAGTTACTAAAAATTTCATTTATGACACTTCACCATTGCTTTTTGAATACAAATGATTACTTCTCCAAAACATGATAAAAAAGTTTTATTTAATCCAACATGTAATTTTACACAACTTTTTGAATTTTATAATTTTTAAATAAAGCAGTTATCCAATATATAATTCTAATGTAAATTAATTAGAACCAACCCCACAATAGTAAACCTCACTATTTTCATAACATTACTTTTTGCATTATCTAGTTTGGCCAAAAGATCGCTCCCAAGTTCACTGAATCAAGAATAGATCAAGAAAATCAAGGAATGAGAAAAAACAAAGAAAATCAATGATGCAACACACAACAACCAGATTATGTGCTGGGTTGCTAGTGAAGATTCTATACAGGCCCACCAAAGTGCATGTTGTAATGTGCCAACTGATTTGCCCGAAGAGGAATGGTGACATAGTAAATTCTAATACATCACCTAAAGGTTCCACATGGAGGCATTCTAGTCCAATTAAGGTTCCGAGCAATTCCATGATTAGCTCCTCTACTTCACATTAGTCTGCATTGTCATTTTAGTTTTAAGGATTAATTGTAGTTGACACTTGTTCATTACATATTTTAGATTGATTTTCATCAATTTATTGTTATCTACCTCTACACTTTAGTTTCAAATATTTGAAGAACACTAGATAGTTCGTAAAATATTTTCAGCTTTATATTTTGTATAGGTAATCCCTTTAGTGGTCCATATTTTTAATAGTTTAGAATTTGTTAAAAATTTCACTATAAAAAGCTTAAAATTTTTTTGTACTATCTATTACCACCTACAGTCACTACCACCACTGTTAAAGTTATAGCCATCATTTGTTACACCAACACTAGTCTCTTAACAAAATAATTTTATCAACTCATGGAGATCTAATGCATGAATGCATTGACTCAAAAACCTATGTTGATTGTCACAAACCAAAAAGTTTGACATCAACCATCACGTCCCTCTCTGCTCACTTCAACCAATTGCAGAACCCATTGAAATTAGACTTGAGGAAATATACACCAATAAGTCAACATTGCACAACCTGCACAATCCACTACCTTATCACTTGCAATTACTATCTACTACAATGCATATCCTATTTGGGAACTCCTTATGCAAATTAAACTTGTATATTTTCAAGTTTATTTTTCAATTGTTTTTGGAAAAATTCAAATTATATATTTTTTAATTTTGGGTGACTTTTGGAATTTTTAAAATTCTTTTACAATTCCCAAATACATCTATTAGTATTGATGTTAGAAAACTTTTTGTTGAAGTCTTGAGGTCTCTATAAATAAGAATGCTCACCATGTTGTACATGATAAAACTCTTTTAATAATGCAACTAATTGCAACCACCAAGCATTTTGAATTAAGACTTGTTATTTTTGAATAATCAAAATAGTGTGATTCTAGAGGTGCCTTAGGAACGCAAGTGAAGGGCTAAAAACTACGTAACATATTATCCAACATTCACAATATCAATAAGTCACCAGGAAAGTTCTCCATCACTTTATTTTAGATTCTAGAAAACTTAATGATCACATCCAACTTTCTCTGTAGTGCATTTGAAAATTTGAATTATTTTTTTGCCTTCTATGAATACCACTTGTGTGTAGAATGTGACTTCATTGCCAATGTGAGCAATTGCATGTTTATTATTCAAACCACTATTATTTTATGTTGAGAGCCATCTTGTTAAAATCTTGTGCAATTCTTCTAGTTCTAGGAAAGTTTATACTTTCCTTATAATCCTAAGTTTTTAGATTTATACCTATAATACCTTTGGATAAGCCCTTTTTTGGATGTATTATTGGAACCTTAGTATTTCTTAGTTGTTTATGAGCTAAAATAGTGTTAAACAAATCTTCCAAATTCACACAAATGCAGCCCTAGGAGATTTAAACCCAAAAGAAGAGATGTTAATAAAGCCCAAAAAGATACTACTCATGCACGTGGGAGTGCAACAACTACCCCATAGGAATTCTTCTTATGCTACCACATTGATGTTGAACACTTACCTAGCTCATATGCAAATGTGAGTGTGAGGTGCACTAAAACCCCCACAAAAGGAGATATAATAAAGGTTGACAACAATGTGTATAATGCATGTAGTAGATGACACCTACCATTCCTTTCCAATGCATGTAAAATTTTCTTACACATGGTCTAGATGAAACTTAGAAGCCACATGCAAGTAGGGCTTTCATGGGTAGGTATAGTACTGGATGACTAAAAAATGGTTAAATTTTAAAAGATGATCTAAGATGAAATGTGTCTTTTTTAATTAAAATGCTAGGCATTTTGTAATTATGTATTGCATCTTAACGTTTATATAAAGGGATGGAAAGATTGTGTGATGAAATTTAGAACATTTTGGAGGGGTTTTAAAGAAAATAAGGAACAGTTTAGAGAGAACTCAGAGAGATTTAAAACATATTAAGAATAAAGATTCATAAATTTAAAACCCATACAATTGAAACCTCTAGGGAATTTATTCTTCTTATGGTAGAAAAAAACTTCACCTTTTCATTCTTCCTTTTCTCTTCGCTATTATCTTTCTATCACTTCCACTACTATTAATCTAAAATTATTATTTATTGAGAAGAGCTCTTGGTGAGAATACCTTGTAGATGACTTGATATTTTTTGTAATAAAACACTTTGATTAAGCATTGATTGAAAGTCCAATGAAGAAGACAATTTAAGAGCAAGCCACAAAAGAGAATCAATCAATTGAAGAGTCTACAGTTTAGGTTACTATGCCAACTATTTCACCAAAACTCATAGAGGCATAAGTAGCCATTTAGCTTAATGAATGCAAGTGTTGAATAAGATAATGATAAATTCATAATCCCTTCCCATGATTGATCCAAATGACAATCCATAAAAAAAATACTCTTAAGTAATGGAATTCTAGAATATTAAGTAACAATCCAAAGGTAGTTAGAGATAAAGATGAAGATGACATCAATTTTTAAATATTAAAGCATAAGGATAATATTATTCTTTCAAGGCTGATGCTACACTTAAATTACCAATTTATGTTACCGTAACAGATCTATAAAATGTAGATACCTAATTGAAGCAACAAAATATATTTATTTTTATAACACTATTAATCAATTAAAAAAGTGGTTTATGCTCGATTGGAAATGACGAGTCATGATTGAGCTTGGTGGAATGCTAAGCTAAGAAGTGCTATTGTTATAAATGTTGCATGGAGAAAATTTAAGAAATTAATCAAATTTGAATTTTATGCCATGAGTTACATGGAGGAAAGATGGTGAAAGAGGCATAGATACAATGTTGACAATGATAAATGTTGTAGGAATAGACAACTAAAAGCAAACTATATTGAAGTATTTATCTTCCTACATGAAACTTCTTGATCGATTGATGAAACCATATCTCTTATTCTGAGTCCAAATGAGGCATCACATGAAGTGAATCATAGAGAAAAAATTTTCACTGTTTTCATATAGGTGAAAAAAAGCTTTTTGATGCCCCTAGTGACACTAGAAATAAAAAAAAAAACTTAATGTTAGAAAGTTTTGTTGAAAGAATAAAGTTAAAGGCTACACCACTACTTAGACCATATTTGTTGTGTTATATTTATAAATCCTCAAAGGGAAGAATTGAAAAATAGTGCAAGGTAAGGCTTATTAACACTAAATACGACATTGTTGAGGTTATCTATAAAGTGATACCTCTCAATGTCCACCAAATTGTGCTAGTGAATGCATACTTATGGGATCGAGATACCATGTACTGTTGATGACAACAACTTTAATGGTACAATAAGGATAGAAAAATGTTCCTTTTGACTCAAGGCAAAGAAGCATTCACAATAGGCATTTTTGGTGCTAGCCAAATGAACAGGCTAATGAAAATTTATTCTATATTTTTGTGCCTAACAAAATTAAGGAGGCTATTTGATGGTCCCAATGGAAGTCTTAACCTCCCAAAGGAGATAGTTGAGCAAAAGAATTAGTTAAACTAAGATTTCATGGGACTTACATTTTGAAAAGAAGGGACCTATGAACAAGAGATCACTTGAAGGCACATCAAATCAAAATTAGATGATGAAAGTGAAGGGAGGAAACAATATAACAAAATTAATGTCACAACATAATGTAGCAGGGCCATGAACTAGGTAGTAAACTGAGGTTTTTTTGTAGGCATGCTAGTGTTCACACTACTACGTGTTGGTCGAGCACCATATGCAACATTAGAAAATTAAGATGGAATGGAAGAGATGCTTAGAGAAACTTAAGTGGATGATCATGCAAGCGGGCATGTGAGCCAAGCCTATGTGTACCCACATTCAACCATGGCATGGATGCGATGTTGACCTGGCTTCCATGCATTGCATGTGAATAATAGGTTCATAAACCCCTGCATGTGTGGGATCACATTAAGGGTTGACAGTTGCTTATTTCATGAACAAGAAAGTTTCCACCTACCATGCCTCTCCTATACAAAAATAATTTGCACATGCATATGTTAATGGTACATAGAAGATGCACATAGGGAGGGCCTCCATGCATGGGTATGGTGCCAATTGAGTGAAAGTTTGCAAAATTTAAAAACTTAATGAATGTTTACATTTTCCTTTTTGTATTTAAAATATTTGAGTTTTTGTAATTGAACATCATATCTCGACTTCTATGTAAAATGTTCAAAGGATCTATGAAGGAATTAAGAAGAATTTCGGGAGGATACAAAAAAATTTTGAGAGATTTCAAAGAATTCTTGGAATTAAAATTTTATAAATTTTGAACCTCTTAAAAGGAAACTTCTTGGAGAAATCCATATTGTTATGAATTAACCAGTTTATATAGACTATTCATTTTAGGATTTAGTATTATGATGCCCTTGATTTTGGATTTCGTTTTATTATTGTTTTATGAAATTCTTTAGTGAAAATTTTATTGAAACATGAAAGAAATACTCAACATATTTTGCCACTAAAAGATTTTTTTCTTTATTTTAAGCATGAAGCATCAAGTATACAAATTTGCAAAATACTTGAAGTCCATCAACATGCAAAATGGTTTGAATACTTGTAGGGGTTTACATTTTTCAAACATGAACATGTGATAGAATTACAAGAGAAGTAGAATAAGAAAGATGATAATAAAAACTGAATGACTAGAGAAAGAATAAAGGAAAAATAATGTGAAGAAAAATAAGTTGAAGAAATAGAAAAAAGTACTACAATAATTTGAAGAATAATAAGAATTTGAGGAACAAGATGGTTTGGAATAAGAAAGGTTAAAAAAGAACAAGAAAATGAATAAGAATTAGAATAAGAATAAGAAGACTATTACTAATTAAAACTTATTACTAAAAAAATGTTATTTACAAATCTTAAGAATTATTACTATTATTATAGTAATGAATATTATTTGTTCAAATTATGAAAATTAATTACCTCATAATTTTTCATGAATTATAATTAATATTCATATGGAAATAAATATAAAATGGAACAAGTTAAAAAACAATAAATATCATGGATGTCAGATTTAATAAAAGAGAGAGGCAAGATAAAATATGAGGAGAGAGTGATGGGACTAAAAAGTGTGAAAGAAGCCAAAATAAAGGGAATAAAAAACTAAAGAAAGGAACTATGAAGTGCGCAAACGTTTTTAAGACACAATTGAAAGCTTAAGGGAGAAAGAATTGGCTAACAAAGAGTTAGAGAGAATGACAAATAGATAAGTCTATAAAGAGAGATTCAAAGTGATAGAAATAGAGTTTAGAGAATAGAGAGACATAGAAGAGTGTGAGATTTAGTGTTTTAGAGAGAGCTTGAGAAGAATTAAAGTTAGATATGGTATGACAAGTCAAATTAAGATAGATTGATAATATTAATGAGTTATATAAAAAGATAGAGCAAAAGAAAAGGAAAGCAAAGATAATTTTGTTAGTAACACGAAGCTAAAGAGTAATAGAAAGTGTAAGAGACTAAGATAGTGTTAAGGGGTGAGAAAAATGCACATATATAGAAATAAAGGGGGCATAAAAGAGAGATTTGGGACAAAAATGAAGAGACATGGAAGTGTGAAAAGAGAGAAAGAAGAGAGAATAATAGGAAAATAAAGATAGTATCTTGGAGAGAGAATGTGATGGATAAAGATAGATAGTTCAATAAGAAAGTTAAGAGCATGAGTGAAAGTGAGGTAAATTGACGTAAAGGGAAGGAAACAATGTAACAGGAAAGAAGAGAGATAAAGGAGAGGTAAAAAACCGTGAGAAATAAAAAGAATGTAAATAAAAAAAAATTGAATGACCATATATCATAACACAATTACGTGAACAATAACTAAGTAGTAGATTTTATTATTAAATTAATTCAAAATTTATTGCAATTATTTAAGAAAAGATTTATTATAGTATTATTCATTAAATATAGTAATCATTGATTATAATTATCATTATTATTATGTAGAATACGTTTTCATAATAATGAAAATTTATTTTTACAATTCTCATTACAATTATTTTTATTATCAAATTCAATAAAAGAATTGTAGCTGTATGAAAGAAATGGTAAATTGTATAATCTAAAAATCTAAATACAATGAGTATTAAAATTATTGTTGAAGTGAGTTGTTTTAAAAGTGCTCTCTGGCCACAACATAGCTAGGAAACTTTATATTTTGAGGTTGAAAGGAAGTAGTATTTTTTCAAGTGTTACTTGAAGTATTACATATCCTAATAACAAGCCAGAAGAAAATGTTGTAAATAATAGGTGGCAGATTAGCGTTGATAAAAATTTTTTTGAGCTTTATTTTAGCTTATTGACTAATGATGGTAGATCCTCAAATGAAATAACAAAAAACCCTAAAATCATTACGAATAGATTTGAATGGGGTAAGTTTTATGACATTCACAAATTTAATTTGATGGCTTTGATTTTGATATGTGCACTATTGGAAGAATATGTTTTATAGTTGAGAATATTAAGGTATATAATTCTTGCATACTATACAAAATTGAATTTGAAAATGCTAACAAACAAGACACCCTTATGTAATTTCATGATGGCAAAACTCTTAAGTGGTATTAAAAAAGTCATCAAGTTGAAAAATTGGAATATACAATTGTTTTCAGTTAGAGCAAAAGCACAAGTGTCTTGTTTCAACATCTACTATTAGACCCATGAAAATCATGGGACTTTCAAGACTTTCTTTTCTAGATCTTTAGCAAATATGTTGTAGATGACAAAAAAATTAACTCTCTCAACAAATAATGTTAGATGTTTCTAGGAGTCCAATAAATTGTGAAGAACATAATAATATCACTAACATTATGCTAAAATATTGGGAATTCATGAAGTAGAAGATTGTGTGAAGAAATTGTGAACCTAAGGCAATCGTTATAAAAAATATTAGTGGCCAGTACTGCAATATTTTCAATATTTTTCATGCAATGCAATATTTGGTAAAGGAGTAGAGATTTTTATAGATGGCTTTGAATTCTTCTTTGAACAAATCAAAATTTGAATGCACAAAGAAGTTTATTTGAGCAGTTCACTTATTAATAGATTGAAACTAAATAGAAGTGGACACAACAAAAAGAATACTTGTAATGCAAGTGGTGTCATTAAAGGTCATGATAGTAATGTAATTCATGCCTTCACTTTTTCCATTGATCATTGTCATACCTGAATGCCATCTTGAAAATGATTTAAAAATATTTAAATTGGAACAATAATAGAAATTCCATATATCAAAGATTGAGCTTGATGACAATAAATGTCACTATGAGGTTTGATGTTAATGCTACCATAATGACATCATCATATTATCTCTACTCATAGTAATAAAGGATCATGGCATCTGGAGTTGAAGTCATTGAGCCAATGTAATCATTTTTGTATTAAATAGTTCTAACCACAATATTCCATGACAAATTAATATAGTCATTTGTACAATCATTATAATAAGACTCATTTAACTTGAATCACATTAGATGCTCATCATCTATGTATTATCCTAATTCTTTTTTTCATGTCAAAGAGGAATAAAATTGTATTAGAACATTTTTATTTTGTATAACAAAGAAATGTGATAATTACATCATTCACTTTGAATTTGAAATAAACATAAATGGATGGACAATTTGTAGCCTAAATCCTTACAAAATGTATTAGGAAAATAAAGAAAGAACATACTTAGATGGCCATCATATGCCATCTCAATTCATGGTTGTTACAGAGATGTAAAAAACTTAATTGCCTTATTTTGAATCATCATTCAAGGATAAAGAATCCCATCATCCATATGAATTACCAAAATAATTTTTAAATTCAATGACAATAAACATGGTCTCTCTTGAATCTACAATATGAATTTCATAATTTTACCAAATATCATTTTTATTGTTAGTACTTCACATTAGATAATTTAATAGTTGGAATTGTTAAGTTAAAAGAACATCTTTTAACAAAGGGGATTTCCTTAATACTATTCAAAAAACATAACTTTAGACATTAAAGATTCACATTTGCATCACACATATCTGAGCAAACATAATTTATATTTTGATAGATCATATTATATTTCTTAGCTCCACTCTAAACTTTTTGTTCCCATAGTAATCAAATTTTTTCTCGAATAAGTACCTTCCACTTTTCTCTTAGAAAGTTGTCAGTTCATCCAATCATGCATTTTAACATAGTTGATTATAATTTCATGGAGACATGATTTGCAATTGGCACAGATCATTTTTGTGCTTTAATGTTGCTATAAAACGTGATGCTACTAGTGACATCAAAAAAGGCCTCATGTATCTCGTGTAGAATGATGAATTAGTTTATTTTTGCATAAGTTCTAGTACATCATAATATTTTAAAATATCACTTGTCATAGAGAAACAACTTTTAGACAAATATAGCAAAAGCTATTCGTGTAACCAAATAACATATCAAAAAAACATTGGTAAGAGTTTATGCAGAAAGTATGTGTAATGTGAATCTGACAATTTGTATTTTGTCCAACTCTTAATAATAGTATATGTATATTAAAAAAGGAAAAAAATGGAAAGGTCGATGACATATAAAAAAGGAGTAAGTGAAAAAATGGAAGATTGAGTGAGCCCTTAAGTGGTATTACCAGCCATTCTGGAGGAAGTGTGAATGACAAAGAGACAGCGTAAAGTAAAATAGATGACGTTGACATAAATAGAAAGATAGAGAGAGACTGTGAGCATAGGATATTAAGATACAAGGAATACAAAGATAGTGAGGAAATGTTAGAGATTGTATGGTAGAAGGGTAGATTAAAAGGGAAAGGAGAATTGAAGGGAGACAAAGTATGTGAGGGAGAAGAAAAGAATATGATTTAAAAAGAAAAGCAAGTGAGTGAGAAGAAGGAGAGAGTAAAAGAAAATATTGTGAAGAGAAAATTGAAAGAGAGTAAGGTAGTGATGGAAAAAGAGAGTAAAAAGTAATAAAAAAATTAAGATGATAGAGTGAGAAAAAGAGTGAAAAAATGACTACTAAAGATAAAAGAAAGACATTAAAGGATGGTGTGAGAAGGGAAAAATAAAAAGGAAGAGATTAAGGGAAAGTTTACGAGATAAAAAGGGAAACTAGAAGAGATAAAGGGTGAGAAAGAGAGAGAGAGAGAGCTAGTGAAAGCATGCAATAGGAAAGATAATTGAGTGAAGGATGTGAGGGTAATATAGGTGTGAAAGTAATGAGAAAAGGGGAGTTGAGGATAAGAGATTTATGTAGAGAGATGAAAAGCACAAAGAAGTGAGAGAAAGTGTTATGAAGACTAAAGACTATACTACAAGGAGAGAATGGGATTGTGAGAAGGAGATAGATCTAAGAAAAGATGAAAAGAGAAAAAAGAGACAAAGGACGTAAAACAATGTTGAAGATAAAGACCTATTGATTTATGAAATCTAGAGAGGAGAGAGAAAGAAATTTAAGATTCATAAAGAGAATGGAAGACATTGGTGGAGGATGAGATTTTGGCTGTAAGATGGATGATAGAGAGATAAAATAAATGTGATAATTGATAAGGACAAATAAAACAAGAGATTGTGAGATAAAGAGAGATGATCAATAGACATAAAAATAACATATTTAATGGATTAGATAGAAAGATTAAGAAACAACTAAAAAAGTGGGCAATGACATAGATTGAAGTGGGTTGGGGGAGAAATAGAGAGAAAATTAGATGGGAGACAAGGAAAGTCATAAAATAAGAAGAAAATTTTAGGATGTAGAAAGTTTAAGGGAGACATGGAGTGAGGAAGAGAGGGAGTTTGAGAGAAAGAAAGAGAGGTGGATAGAAAGAGAGGTTCTTAAATAATGAATGTAGAGAGATATTGTGAGGCAAATAAAGGAAGATAAGAAAATGAAGGCAAAAATAAGAGAGGATGGAAAACAATTTAAAAGGAAGAAAGAGAAATAGCAAAAAAGAGAATAAAGAGACATTTAATCCATAGAGATGATTAAGGGATAATAGTGTGGAGAAAGATATGTCAAAATTGATATGTGAGAGTAATAACAAAAAACAAGATAAGGAGGAAATGTTTTTTAAAGGAGAGAGGGATGGAGAGAAAATGAGGGAGATATATATAAAGAAAGACAAAAATAGTTATAGTGGTAAAGAAAAAAAGATTGATAAAGAAAGGGAAAGGAAAAACAATAGTTAGAGAATTATAGTGGCAAGACAAGAGAGGGGAAAGAATGAGAATATAAAGAGATTAGAGAAAAAATAGTCAGAGTATTTGAAAAATTAGAATGAAGGGAGAATAAATAGACAAATAAATGGTAAAATATGCAAGGAAGACACAAAAATTATTGGAGAAGAAAAAGTTGGTTAATAAATAATAGAATTAAGAATGTGACAGATCTAAGGAAATAAATGAGGAGGGAAAGATGAAAGAAACAAATAATTAGGGGTGATATGTTTTAGAGATAGAGTAAATGAGAGAGAGCACTAGAGCAATAAGAAAAAGAGATACAAAAAAAGTTCTAGAGAATAGAAAATATTATTGGAAAAATAAAAAAAGTTAAATGATATAGAAGAGTGATGATTGTGAAGAACAATAACTTGGAGTGAGAACAGTTAGAGTAGGATGATATAGATTATGATAGAGAATGTGATAGAGAGATAAAAAATAGTTTAACAGAGAGGCAATATGTAAGAATTAGAGACATATAAAGTGTTATATAAAGATGAACATATTAAAATGGAATCTAAAAATAGGGTTTTGATTTCCAAATTCCCTGTGACTGCATGCCCTACTTGACCTTAAGCACAAATTTCTCCCAACTTATGGATAAATGGAGATGCAAATACAATTGTGTTCAGTTTGTTTGGAGAATTTAACAAGACAGAGTTATTTAAGCAACAAGTAATTATGAGAATGAAGAACCAAGAGCATAGGATTTTACATTGTCATTTTGTAGGGATAGAGTTTGATCGACAATACAGTCTTGTTAGTTGGTGAGTATCACTTCCATATTTATGTTCCTCATTGAAATAGGAGAACAATGATGGGATGTCGATGCAATAAAAGGGAGAAAGAGAGAAAATTAATGAAACAACTTTGTCTTTTCATGATTAGAGAAAGACGAGAAGGAAGAGATAAACTAAAAGATTATGAGGAAAAGAGGGAAAGTATAGGAGACAAAAAGTGAGAAAGAGAGAGGGGCAAGTGAAAGCATCCAATTGGGAAGAAAATAGAGTGAAGGATGTGAGGATAAGATGGGTGATAAAATAGTGAGAGATGGAGAGTTTAGGATAAGTGATTTATGAAGAGAGAAGAAAAGCACAAAGAAGTGAGAGAAAGTGCAATAAAGATCCAAGAAAGGTGTAGACTGAAGACAAAACCAAAAAGGGAGGAAGAGTTGGTGAGAAAGAGATAGATCTGAAAAAGTTGAAACGAGAAAAAAAAAGACAAAAGAAGTGGGATGATGTAAAGGAAAGTGACCAATTGAATTATATCAAGCTTGAGAGGAAAGAGAAAGAGATTTAAAATTCATAAAGAGAATGGAAGAAATTCATGGAGGTTGACATTTTTGTTGTAAGATGGATGATAAAGAGGAAATAAATATGATGATTCTTAGGGAGAAATAAAACTAGAGATTGAGAGAACAAGATATATATATATATATGCTAGTTAGATAGAGATGAAGATAGAAGATATAATGGATTAGAGACAAATATCAAGAGAACTAATAAAGTAGATAATGAAATAGTGCATGAAGAGGGAAGGAGGAGAAATAGAGAGAGCGAGAGATGATGTAGTGGAGAGAAAATAAGACGGGAGACAAAGAGAGGCATAAAGGAGGAAAAATTTTGTGAGGTACAAAGAGGAAGCAAGACATGGAGTGATAGAGGGAGTGAGATGGAGAGGAAAAAAGAGAGATGGAGAGAAAGAAAGGTTCTTAAATAATGATTATGGAGTGATATTAAGACACAAACAAGGGAAGATAAGAAAGTGAGGACAAAAAAGGTGGAGAAGGAAAAAATTTGAAAGGAAGAAAGAAAAACAGAAAAATAGAGAATAAAGAGACAATAAAATCATGGAGATGATAGAGGGATAATTATGTGGAGAAAGATATGTCAAAATAGATATAAGAGAGTAATAGCAAAATGAAGATAGAGGAGACAATGTGTGGTAAAATAGAGAGGGATGGAGATAAAATAAGGGAGATATATATACATATATGAAGAAAGGCAAAAAGAGAGAATGAGAGATAGAGTGGAAAAGAAAAAAGATTGATAAAGAAAGAGAATGGAAAAATAATAGTTAGAGAATTATAGAAACAAGAAAAGAGAGGAGATGGAATTAAAGTATAGAAAGGTGAGAGACAAAAATCAGAGTATTGGAGAACTGAGATGAAGAGAGACAACAAAGATTAGTAGAGAAGAAAAAGTTGGTTAATAAATAATAGAAGTTGAGAATGTGATAGATCTAAAGAAAGAGGTGAGGAGGGAGAGAGGAAAGACATAAATAGTTAAGGGTGATATGTTTTAGTGATAAAGTGAGCAAGAATGCTAGAGCAAGGAGAAAATGAGATTCAAAAAGCGATATAGAGCATACAAAATAAGAGATAAAGGAAAACAAAAAAAAGTTTAAAAAATATTAAAAGAGTGATGATTATTAAGAACATAAACATGGAGTAGGAATTGTTTGTGTTGGATGATACAGATTATGATAAAGAATGTTTTAGAGAGATATAAATAGTTTCAGAGAGAGAGTCAAAATGTATGAATTAGAGAGATATAAAGTATTATATAAAGTTGAACATATAGAGATAGTATCAAAAACTAAGGTTTTGGTTTTTGAAATTCTTAATGGTTACATACGCTCCTTGACCTTAAGTGCATAACTCTCCCAACTTATAAATATATTGAGATACAAATATTGTTGTGTGCAGTTAGTTTGTAGAAATTAACAATATAGACTGATTTAAGCAATAATTAATTATGAGAATGGAGAGCTAAGAGCTTAGAGGTTTACATTATCAATTTGTATGGAGGGCATTCTATCAACAAGGTAGTCTTGTTAGTCATTCTAATGTCATTAGAGAGGAACATTCTCATCAATTTTTTTGTCATTTGTTGTTTCTTGTGTTATCACAATCTGTTTCAATATGTAGGAAGGGAGAAGTGTGAATGTGCAAAAAAAGCTTGGTTTAGTTGGTGAGTGTTGCTTCTATGTTCAGGTTCCTCTTTGGGATAGAAGAAAGGTGATGTGGTGCCAGTGGAATAGGAGAGCGAAAGGGAGAAAATTAACGAAACAACCTTGACTTGTTCATGATTAGAGAAAGATAAGAAGCAAGAGATAAAGAGAAAGATTATGAGGTAGATAGGAAAAAAATTGTTAAAGAGTGAAAAGAGGGAGAGAGGGGCAAGTGAAAGGATGCAATTAGAAAGATAATAGGGTGAAGGCTGTGAGGTTAGGATGTGTTATAAAATAGTGAGAGAAGTAGAGTTGAGGATAAGAGATTTATGAAGAGAGAAGAAAGACCCAAAGAAGTAAGAGAAAGTATAATAGAGATTGAAGAAAGTTGTAGACTGAAGACAAAACTACAAGGCAAGAAAGAGATGGTGAGAAAGAGATAGATCAAAGAAATGATGAAAAGAGAAAAAATGAGACAAAGGAGATAGGATGATGTGGAAGAAAGAGACCAAGTTATTTGTATGAAGCTTGAGAGGACAGAGAAAGAGATTTAAGTTTCATAAAGAGAATGGATGACATTGATGGAGAATGACATTTTGGTGGCAAGACAAATGATAGAAAGATCAAATAAATATGATGATTGATAAGGACAAGTAAAACAAGACATTTAGAGATAAAGAGAGATATCTTGATATATATATATATATGTTAGAAGATAGAGATAAAGGTAATAGATATAATGTGGATTAGAGAGAAAGATTAACAAATAACCAAAAAAGTGGATATTAACATAGAGATTGAAGAGGGAAAGAGGAGAAATAGAGAGCAAAAGAGATGAAGTAGTGTAGAGAAAATAAGATAGGAGACAAAGAGAGGCATAAAAAAAAAGGAAAAAAATCTTTGGAGGTATGAAGTGTAAGGAAGACATAGGGTGAGATAGAGAAGGAGATGGAGAGGAAGAAAAAGAGATGGAGAGAAAGAGTGGTTGTTAAATAATGAATGTGGAGAGATACTGAAAGAAAAATAATGGAAGATAAGAAACTGAAGACAAAAAAGAGAAGGAAAAAATTTGAAAGGAAGAAAGAGAAATATCAAAATAAAGAATAAAGAGACATTAAAGTCATAGAGACGATATTAGGATAATAGTGTGGAGAAAGATATGTAAAAATAGATATGAAAGAGTAATAATAAAAGGGAGATAGAGGAGGTAATGTCTGATAAAGAAGCAAGGGATGGAGAGAAATGAGAGAGATATATAAAGAAAGACAAAAAGTGAGACAGAGAGATAGAGTGGTAAACAAAAAAAGATTGATAAAGAAAGAGAAAAGAAAATTAAAGTTAGAGAACTTTAGAGGCAAGAGAAGTGATGGGAGTGAATGCAAGTTTAGAGACACAAGAGAGACAATAGTCAGGAAATTAGAGAAGAGTAATGACGAAAAGATAAATGGACAAACAAATGAGAGAATGTGCAATAGAGACAACAAAAACTAGTGGAGAAGAAAAAGTTGGGCAACAAATAATAGAAGTATAGAATGGGATACATCTAAGGAAAGAGATGTGGAGGGAGAGATCATAGACATAAATAGTTAGGATGATAAGTTTTAGTGATAGAGTAAATGAGAGAAAACTCTGAAGCAAATAGAACAAGAGATGGAAAAGGTGATACAAAGCATATAAAATAAGAGATACATAAAAGTTAGAAAACATGAAAAAGATATTGAAAGAGTGATGATTGCTAAGAACTTGAACCTGGAGTGAGAATTCTCAGAGAAGGATGATATAGATTGTGACAAAGAATGTGATTAAGATAAATATAAATAGTTCATGAGAGAGAAAAATGTAAGAATTAGATAGATATAAAATATTATATTAAGCTGAACATATATAGATCATATATAGATAGAATCTAAAAATTAAGTTTTGGTTTGCGACATTCCCTATGACTACATGCCCTACTTGACAATAAGCACATTTTTCTCCTAATTTATGAATATATGGAGATCCAAATGCAATTGTGCACAGTTAGTTTTGATAAATTAACAAGATAGAGTGATTTGAGCAATAAGTGATTATGAGAGTGGAAAACCAAGGGCTTGGTATTTTACATTGTCGTTTCATAATGTTGGCATTAGATCAACAAGGCAGTCTTGTTAAAATTCTATTTCCATTGGTGAGGAAGATTCTCATCATTTTGTTTTTGTCCTTTGTTGTTTTTTGTGTTACCATAAAATATTTCCATATGTGGGAGGGGAGAAGTCTTAATGTGTGAAAAAAGCTTAGTTTAGTTGGCGAGTATAGCTTCTATGATCAGGTTCGTCGTTGGAATAGGAGAAAGGTGATTGGGTCACATTGCAATAAGAGAGAGAGAGAGAGAAAGGAAGGAAATTAATGAAACAACTTTGACTTGTTCATGATTAGAGATGTGAAAGGAAATTTAGGAAATAAAGTGTTTTCTCATTATGTATTTCTAGGTTGAAAGAACAAATTTAGATCAAGATCAGACAACAAATGTAAACATAAAATGGAAGGAAGCGAGAAGCACTAAGAATTTGGCTTACGTAAGTTAAGAGTAGGAGAGCAAAAACCTAAGGAACAATGGATAGAAAGATGTATAGAACATGAGTTAATTGTGAGATAATATAGAAAAAATATATATAAATTTAAAATAGCTGAAACAATTAGTGAATAAAATAATTTGAAATATTAGAAAAATAAATAAAAATGAAAAATAATTTGTTAATATAATTATTTTTTCTTCTTTCTCATCTTCTAAGGTACCAGTAGAAGACAAAGAAGGATGGAAAAATATAATAATGAAGATGAAGATTAAGAGAAAGAGAAAATAAAAAGTTAAGAGGCAGTGAGAATGTGACAAACACGTCGAAGGATAGATGGTTGAGAGAGAAGTTGGAGATATATAGAGAATTGAGATTACGAGAGAAAAAAAAGAAAGAAAAGAGTCATATGGAGAGATGAGAGAGAAAGTTTGATATTTGCAAAAGAGAGTGAAAAAAACCAAAGGGAGTGGTAAATTGAATTAAAGAGGCAGAAATAAAGAGAGGGCCTCCAAATTGAGAAAGTTGGGGAGAGAGAGAAGAGGAGCATCAAAAGAGAGAATGATGAAAGAGACATGGAGATATAGTAATAAAAGAGACAATAAGAAGATATATAGAGTAAGATGAGAGATGGAATAAAATAGGAGATGAGGATTCAGAGCAAGATAGTAATAAAAAAGAGATGTCTTTCTAAAATAAAAGGTTGAAAGAGATAATGAAAAGAGAAAGAAAGTGAGAGAAAGACAGAAGATGAACTATATAGGAATGTTAAAAGAAAATAGAAGAGATAAAATAAAAAGAGAAATAGTAAGGAAAGAGAAAGTGAGTCAAATTGAGAAAATAAGGTCGAGAGAAATGAAGGAGACAAAAAGTGACAAAGACTATAGGAGATTGAGATAGAAGGAGAAATATTATGAGAGATGGAGAATAAAGGAGGGAGAGAGTGATAAATTGAAAGCATTAAATGATACAAAAGAGAAAGAAAGGGAGAGGACATTATAAAGGCGAGAGAAAAAGAGGAAACACATAAGGAGAGAAGGAAAAATAGCAACAATGAAGGAGAGATAATGTAGCTCTAAATTTCATCAATCATGTCACTTTCATTGCTTTTATTTTGGAGTATCATAATGTTTGAATTAAACTCATTCTATGTTTCGTATATGCTTACTTAAGGTTAAATTACTTATTTATTGTTAGTTATACTTATTTCCTTCGATAATTTATAACAACTCCAAACGAGATCCGACCGAGATGAATAAAAAATGTTGGACACACCATGATGAGCTCTATATAAATAAATAATCTATCCTATTAGTTTCATTATTTTATTTTTCAAGGCTTTGACTTTATTTTTGATACACTTTGATTCCTACCCAATCTAATGATGGAGATTGTTGGACTTAATCTAATTAGTATCTTAAAATATAATTTTGTAGAAAATATATTTTGTTTTTTTTTCTTACTTTTCACTTTAATTTGTTTGTATTACTATGTAATTCTAATTACAATAAAATAACAAAACAATTAGCAAAAATAATAATAAATATTAATTAAATATATATTAGTTCTAAAATGAGATAAATCAAGGGATTGTAATATAAAAAATAAAGCAACGCATTGGTGATATGACAGGAGAATTAGAGTTTCATGGTAATATTATCAAAATAAAGGTAAAATTTTGAAAAGATTAAATAAATTGTGCAATAAAGTTACATTCCAAAATAACATAGAGATCGAGTGTAACATTCTCAACTATCGAATGAGTTATGAATAAAAATTTACTATGAATCACGCCAAAAGCAAACAAAAGTAATTTAAAAATAGAAGAAATATATATAATTTGTTGGAGGTCTTCAAGATGAGTCCAACAACTTTTTTTTCAACTTATTCGAACCTTGTTTGGAATTACTAAGAATTAAAAAATTAAATTAGTACAATAATAATACTTTTTCTCATTATAAGTAAATATATTTTAATGTTGAACTCTTGTAAAGTTATGTAGTAATATAACCAAATAAAATTAAATAATTTGAAAAAAAATTAGATAAATTATACATGAAAATATTTAATGAAACATCGTCAATCGTCAAATCATATTTAAGTTAAAATTTCTCGTAAGATACAAAAAAATGGAATAATTTAAAATGTTAAATTAAACAATTTAATGGATAGATCTCATTGAGACTACTCTAACAAAGTTTGTTTCATCTTGGTAAGACTTCATTGGAAGATAGTACAAGTTAGTAGAATAAAAAATTGTAAATAATAATAAATTATTGTTTTTATATTAAGTATATAATAAATCAAAAATGAGATAAATTGAGGTAATGTAATAAAAAAAAATCAAAGTAATACAACCAAATCTTTGTTAAACTTTCGAAAAAATAAGATAAATTATATAGGAAAATTGCTCTACGAGAAGCTTAGGCGATTAAAGTTAAAATACTTGATCATCAAGTTAAGTAAGAATAAAAGGTCTCATAATGCATGCGAAAATAATTGGAAATAAAATATTTAATATAAAACATGATATTTAAGAAGATAGAGATCATCACAATGACACAGAAAATGTTTAATTAGTCTTGCTCTGGTATTATTTAAAATCACAGTGAATTATTGAAGTAAATAAGAATAAATAATAATAAACAATCTTTTTAAAGCTGATTTGAGATAAATTGGAGCAATGTAATATTAACAAATTAGTGCAATGATAGGTTTCACAAAAGTTGATTAAGAGTTACGTACAAATATGACAAAATAAAAACAAAATATTCGAATTGTTGATATAAATTTTATGTGAAAGTTGCATTCAAATTATTGAAGAGATTTGTGACATGACACTAGATCATCAAATTAGTAACAAATAAAAAAAACTCATAAAGATTTAAAAACTATTGAAAACAAAAATTTGAAAAAATATAATACTCAATATTTAATTGCCTGGATCTCATTAATAGGAGTCAAGCATTCTTTGTTTTATTTTCATCTAACATCATTTCAGATTACCATGTGTATCCAATGTGAATAAGCTTATAATAAATTATTAATTAAATATTATGAAAATATATTCGAAATCAAAAATATGATAAATTGAAACAATGTAATATATAATATAAAAGTAATGCAAAAGTTACACAACTGGACTTTTCTAATTACATATTTTCGTTACTAAATTAGAATTAAGTAGTAGACAAAATGGCACAAATTGTGTTGGACAACTATATTCCCTAATACTAAGGATATCAAGTGTAATATCCATGATCATCATATTAAGTACAAATTAAAATAACTCATTAAATATGCCATAACACTATAATATAAAAAGTTAAGGACACAAAAAAATAAATAGCAAATTTGACACAGCTCACTAAGATCAATACAATGACATTTTTTTCATCTCGATCAAACAATGTTTAGAATTGCTATGAACTTACAAAGAAAAAAAAAGCATAAATAATAGTAATTTTTTATTTCAATCTTAAGTAAAAATATATTAACTATAAAATAAGCTAAATTGTAATAATGTAATATAACTGAATCAAAGGATTCTAAATTAACAAATCAACTACAAATCATTTCAAGATAATGGATAAACTATATGCTATAGATGATCTCTATGATATTACAAAAATGAAATTAAATATCCTCAATCACCAAATAAAGTAAGAATTAGATTTCTTGAAAACATATGCAAAAACCTTAAAAAATTGATTATTTTGAGACATAATAATGAATATTTAAATGGTCAGAGCTCCTCAAGATACGTCTAACAACATTTGTTTCATCGTGATTAAATATTGTAAATAAACATAAATAATAAAAAAATATTATTTTAATATTAAGTACATATGTACATTAACATTTTAATTGGATAATTTAAGCTAATATAATATAACTTAATCAAAGTGATTAAAGGGGGTAAGATAGGAGATTTAGAGTTATAGGTTAAAAATAACAAAATAGAAAAACATTTTTAGAAATTTGGTTAGTTGTTTGAGCATGCTGCATTCAGTTATACTAAGTAGATAGAGTATAACATCTTTAGTTGTTAAGTAGTATATAAATCAAATTTCTAAAAATGCAAGCCATAACAAAAAAAATAAAATGTTTTAAAATAAAAAATTATTATTTAATATTGTAGACCTCTTCGAGTTGAGTTCAATGATATGTTTTCATCCAATCGAACCATGTTTGGTATTAACAAAAAAATAAAACTAAATAACATTAAATTATTATTTAAATATTATTTAATTGCATATTAAAGTTGAAATGATATAAACTGAGTTAATGTACTATAAAAAACAAAAGCGACGTAATGGCCATATGTGAAGAGATTTAGGGTTTAACAATAATATACTAAAATCGATGCTGAAATGTTTTAAATATGTCAAACAAATTATACGTAAAAGTTACATTATAATATACTAAGTGAATCAGGTGTGACATTCTTAATCAGTAAATCAAGTATGAAAAAATGTCATGAATAATATCAAAACCTAAGAAAAAATGTCATGAATAATATCAAAACCTATTAATAAATTTCTTATATTACATAGTCTAACATATAATATTAATTATTTATTATATATTTTATAATATTTATGTTTTTTGTAATTTAATTTTTTTAATATGAATGATAATGTATTTAAAATAATCTTATGTATTAGTGTCAATAGTTTTCAAAATAATAAGTTGTGTAATTATTTTTTATTAATTTTACATAAATAAAATATTTATGTTAGAATCTAGTAACAAATATATGATAAGCATATATTCTTTTTAAAGGTGTAAATACTTGATAATTTAGATTATCTTAGCAATCATTAATTATCATCAAGGCAATAATCACACAACTATTATAATTTGTCATTTACATGCAAGTGCAAACACAGAGACATTATATCATGGGATCTAAATTAGAACTCTTATGTTATGCATTCTTAGGTAAGCATAGTTTTGTGATGGATGGCCTCTTTGGAAGTGCTATGGTTGCACATACTTCTTCATAGCATTCCCTTTTTTAATGAGCTATAATTAATTTTAATAACATGTTAATAATAAAAAAAAATTATTAAAAAAGATACTTTATAATTATCATTTAGCAATTAATATTTAACAACAATTTTATAACATTATTGTCAATTTCATATAATATCAAATGTAACACATCATATGATTAAATTAATAACTTTTATATTTTTAATATTGAGCATAATGACTTATATCAATTACAATAAATTTGAATTAATTTAAGTTTGTAATAATATATATGTATATGGTGTGTATAGAGTTTTAAAATAAAGTAATTATTCGTTATAAAAACAAAAGAACAAAAATTATTTCAAATAAAGATAATATATTAAAATATTTACATTATTTATTATTTAATTAAGTTTTTTAATTTTTTTGAATAAATAAATTTATCTTAAATTTATAATAAAAATATTTCTCATATTATAAAACCATAACAAATCTGAAATAGGTTTTATATTATAAAATAAAATAAAATTATATATAATTAATTTTTAAATTTAATTTATATTATAAGTTTAATTATTAAGTTTTAACTTTAAAAGAATTAATTTTTTGAAATTTTATTTATCTTAACATCTAACATATTTCCTCACTTTTTTCTCTCTATTATTATCATTTACTTATTTGTCTCTTTATTATCTATGACCTTATATATTCTTCTTAACCAGTTTTAGTAATCAATCCTTTTTTATTTTCTTATTTCTCTTTCTTTCGTTTGTTTCTTTATTCTCTTCATCTCTTTTATGCCCTTTCTTTTTTTTTTTCTCTTCCATAAATCATTTCTAATCTCTTTTATTATCATTTTCCTCTTTATCTTACTCTTATCAATATGCAATGTTTTTCATTCTTAAATATTTAACTATATTTTTATTTTCTCCTTTTAAGAACATCAAATAACGAAATTTATGAAATTTCTTATATTTCGTTGTTTAATATATGAAATACGTGAAATTTTTTTATTATTTATTATTTTTATGTAATTTTTTAAAGATAAAAATGACAATCTAACAAAAGAAAATAGTGTTTATCGATATCTATGTTATAAATAGTAATAGTTTATGTATTTTTTTTAAAAATAAAATATTATAATTTTAATAGATTATGATTTATTTTTTTCAAGAGAATAATCACCGAACTATAATTAATTTTTTATACATATACGACTACATTCGCATTATAGCACATGATCTCGTTAGTACTCCAATGTTACGGTCGCTTGAGTAGAAATAGTTAGAAGATTAGTGACCTCTTGAGATATCATTTTTGAAATGAACGATAATTAATTTTAAAAAAGATTTAATTTTAAAAAGTAAATGATTATAAATTTAAATTTATAAATATCATTTGTGTAATAAATTGTTAAAACATCTTTATAATATTTTTGTTCATTTCGTGTGCAAATAAGTATGACACATCATGTGATATAATAAAAAAATAATTTTAATAATATTTAATATTGTTAAGAGAATTTATTAAATGATAATAAATTAGAATTAATTTTTATTTATAATAGAACTTATATATTGTCTATAAAATTTTTTAAATGCTATAATATTAAATTACAAATATATCAAAATCAAACATTAAATAATTAATGTTAAATGTTATTTATTTTTAATATCTATATTACATCATATAAAAATAATATATTACAATAATTATAACATTTATTATTTAATTAAGTTTTTAATTCTAAATATTAGAAAAATTATATTAAAAAAGTTAAAATATTCTTTAAATATTTATAATATTAAAAAATAATAATAGACCTAAAACAGCTTTTATTTTCTTATTATTAAGTATTATATATGATTAGATTGTAATATTTAATAAATCTTATAAGTTTATCGATAAAAGTTTTATTTTTGTTTAATTTTTCTCCCAATTTTTTCTCTATAACCCAATGTCTCTAAACTTCTCTCACTTTCTTCCCACTCCTTTTATCATTATTTTGTTTATTTTTTCATTTTTTACTCACATATATTCTTATATGCCTCTCTTTCTCTGTTATCAATCCCTTTATTCTCATTTTTTGCTTTTTAAATTATTTATTTATTCTCTCTATCTCTCTTGTGTTCTCTCTTTTCCCTTCTTCTTCATTAAAATATCTCATCTCTCTATATTTTAATTTTTCCATCAATTTTTTCTCATTCATCTTTCAAATTCCCTCTTTTGAAAAGCAGTTATCTCCATCACCATTACATTTTTTTTACTAATGAATTAATAATAGTTAAGTGATCTCTTATGCGACATTATATAAATTATAATATTTTTGATAAATATTTATTTTGTTATTTATATTAATTACAATATAACTTTTCCTTTATAAGAATGATAATATAATAGAAGAAATAGTTATTTATTCATGTTTATGTTATAAAAATTTATTATTTATGAAAGTTTTTATTTATTTCACATAATAAAAAAAATTGACATTATAATTTATTATAATATTTACAAACAAATAACCTTGTTTAAACGTTTATATGCTTAATAATTTAAGAACTTTATAAATAGTGGAAAACATTCAAAAAATAATCACACTTCTTTTTTTGCTTTTTGCATTCATGTGTGAGCACACGAATATTGTAGAACTCGATGTCATTAAATTCCAAAGTTAAACATGCTAAGAAAAGCATTGTGTTGGGATGTGGCATATTATTGGTCAAATTGTTTTATTATAATAATTTAGAATTGATTAATATTTCTAATATTATAGAAATGTTTCATCTTTAATTTATACATGTAGAAATATTATAATATAGAACATTAGAAATCAAGATATATTTTATTAATTACTCAAAATATTAAATATTTTTAATATTTCAAAAAAATAGTAAACTTAAATTTTTTTTAAAATTTGGTTATTATTAAATATTATATATGATTAAATTACTAGATATAACAAATTTTATAAGTGTAATTATATACGTTTGATATTTATTTAATTATCTTTCTTACTTTCTCTATTTATCTCAATGACCCTTAAATTTTCTCATTTTCTCTCTCTCACATTATTGTTCTCTTATTTTTTTCTTTTGTTCTCTATATCCTAATGTTCTTCTTAACCTCTCTCTCTCTTCACTATCGTCATTTACTTTCCCATTTCTCTCTCTTTCATTTTTATTTATTTTTTTTATTTTTAGTATGTCATATCTTTTTTCTTTTCTTTTTTTATTAAATCTTCTATCATCTCTCCCTATTGTTATTTTTTTTCTATTTTGCTCTTATCAATTCATTACTTCCTCTCTCTTGCATAACAGTTCTCTCCACCTTTATTATCTTTTTTTCTTATCAATTATCTTTATTTTAGAAATGTCTTGTAATGCATAGTCTAATATACAATATTTACTATATAAATAAATTTACATTTTTATAAATATAAAGTAATTCAATGTTTCCTTGGAAGAATGGTAATATAGCTTGAAAAATTCTTATGTATTAGTGTCAATGTTTTAAAAAATTATAGTTCATTTAATTTTTATATATTTTATATAAATAAGGTATTGATATTATAACATAGTATGATATATAATAAGCATATAAAAAATTTTAGAAGGGCATTTACTTGACAATTTTAAAGATTTATTAAATGGCTTAATATTTTTGAAACACTAGTCACACAAATATGATTTTTTTTTACTTTTGCATGCATTTGTGACCACACCAGCATTATAACACTTTATTTCACTAAATCACAAAAGATAAGAATGCTTTGGCTCGAGTACAATTAGGATGGGTTACCTATTTTGAAGTCCTTATGTTGCACATATTTTTTAATAGCTACACTTTTTCTAGTTAAGGATAATTAACTCTAAGAAGATATATGAAGTGGGGTTTAGTAAGGAAGGGGATCTATTGTTATGAATAAAATTTTCACTCATTAAAAAAAAATTAAATAAAATATTTATAGAAACGTTTAATAAAGTTTAACAAATATCTAACATTAACTTTATCGAAATTTTAATTTTATTTTAAAAACATATTATGTTTTCCAAAAGTCCTGTAATTAAAAAATCAATAATACTTAATATGGTAAATAATTTTTTTTGGTGGATCAACATATACAAAATGGCTACATCCACCTTAAGAGAATACTAGACAAACACAACAAAATATAAGCTTTTCATATAAAGATAGGTAGGGTAAACCCTCATAATAAAGAGACAAATGAGATAGACTATTATGATCATACAACAAAATACATAAGACAACTTACTTCAACCTTTTAATGAAATAAAATAGAAAAAAGAAAAACATTCTATGATATAAAATCTAAATCAATAAAAAATTCTATGCTTGATGAAATAATTAAAGTGACAAAAGTATCTCAATTATTTGAATTAAATATAAAAAATTAATAACTTAACTTATTTGAAAGGAATAGAATTTGAAGAGTTTTGTAGGTGAATGACAGCAGCATATGGAATGATGATGGGAACAAGCTGCTTACAACTTTAATATTTTTTCTTGGGATCACAAAAAAAACTATTCCTCTTATTTATTTGGAAAAATCTCGTATTTATAGCAAATTTGTAACTATTAAAATAAATTTCAAAACACCCAGTTTAGTTGTTTGAATTTTCACAAGTTTCATCGAATTTTAAATAGGAAATAAATAAAAGAATAACTCCCGAATGACAAATAAAAAATAAATAAATTTGTTGAATTATTTTTACTATAATATAATAATAAATATAGTGCATCATATGATATAATAAAATATTCACGTTAATTTAGTTTAATATTAAGAAAAAAAACTTTTATTAATTATAATAATTTAGAATTAATTAATATTTGTAATAATATATATGATGTATGGAAAATGTTTAAATACAAAAATATTATGTTATAGAACATTAGAAATTAAAATATTATTTTATTAATTATCCATAAAATTTTAATTATGTGTAATATTATAAAATAATAATAAACCTCATAATTGTTTTATATTTTGTTATTATTAAATATTATATATGACTAACTTCTTATATATTATAAAAATATAAAGTTAATTATTTATGATTAAGTTTCATGTAATCACTTCTCAATCTTTTTTCTCTTCTTCTTTCTCATTTCTCTCTCTTTTACTTTTATTTGCTTTTTCTATCATTTTTATGTTCTTAATTTTTCTTTTCCTCTTTATTAAATCGTCTATCATCTCTCCATATTACAATTTTTCTTTCTATTTTGCTTTTACCTATCCATGACTTTCTTTATCTTACATAATAATTATCTCCACATTTATTATCCTTTTTTCTGCACATCAATTATCAATATTTAAGAAATACCTTCTATTGCATAATCTAATATATATAATATTTATTATAAATATATATTTTATTTTCTATATTTATTAAATAATTAAATTTTTATCTGTAAGAATGATAATATAATTGAAGAAATTCTTAGGTATTAATTTGAACGTTTAAAAAAAAATGTTTATTTAATTTTTTTTATTTTTTATAAAACCATATTGATATTTTAGTATTTTTTGACAAATTTAATAAGCATATAAAAAATTTTAAAAGTGCATTTACTTATCGATTTTAGAACTTTTTTAAATGGTTCATTATTTTTGAAATAATAAGCATGCAAATGCGATTTCCTGTCTTTTGCATACATTTATGTCCACACAGCATTATAACACTTTATTCCATTAAAACTCAAAAGTTAAGAATGCTTGGATTAGAGTACTATTACGATGGGTCACCTCTTGAGAAGTCCTCATGTTGCTCATATTTTTTTATAGCACTAGTTTTTCTCATGAAAGATAATAAATTATAATAACATTTTCGAAGTAAGGTTCAATTGGAGTTAATTGAATTACTATAAATAAAATTTTTATTTATTAAAACAAATTCCAATAAAATATTTGTAATAAGTTTTACTTAAGTTTAACAAATATATAAAAGTTATTTTTTCATAAAATTTAAATTTATTTAAAACATATTATTAAGATTTCAAAAGTCATGTAATTTAAAATCAACAATAATTAAAAATTAAATAATCAATTTTTTGTACAAAACAAGCCTATGTCAACTACAACTAAAAAACTTGGAAAACAAAACACAATATAAGTCTTTCATATAAAGGCAAGTAGGCTAAACCTTCACAACAAAGAGGCAAATGAGTTAGACTACAATGGTCTTACAGTGAAATAAATGGTGCATGCTACTATAGCTTTACAATGAAATAAAATGAAAAAAAAGGAAAACATTTAGAGGAAAAATCTAAATCAATAAAACAATAATCCTATACCTGATGAAATCATTAAAGAGGAACAAGTATCTTAATTAAATGAATTAAATATCATGAAAGTTAATAACTTAGCTGATTTGAAAAGAAATAGAAAATTAGGAGTTTAACGGGTGAATGACGCAATAGTGTCTGAAACTGATGATGAAAATGAGCTACGAATGACTTTTAATATTTCTTCATGGCACCACAAAAAAATTTCTTCTTATTATTGTGCAAAAATATCGTATTTATATGCAATTTGTAGCATTTTAAAGCAATTACCAAAGAGGCAATTAAGCCGTTAGAATTTTCACAACTTTCACAATATTTGTATTTGGGAAAAATAAATAATTAACACTCCAATTACTAAAAATAATGGCAAAAATAGCCATTGTATAGTACCCCTTTGATTGAAATGCTATGGGCTAGTTCGGTGTTAAAACTATGTGATCGAATGGATGCAATGGAATCTACAACATTATAAATATGAAATTGATCTTCTCAATTAGATCAAGATCATGATATGTAGTGGTGGCATAGTGCAATTGAATGGCTAAGAAAATTAGCAACTTAAAAGATAAAATATGTAGGTGATCCTTAGATCACAAATAATGAATTTAGATTGTAAAAAACTTGGCTTGTTTTGTCCCACATGCACATCACCATTGTCTGTTTCTGTGGAAAGGTACTTCTATAACCATTTTTGAGAGCAAGTTAAATAAAAGATGTTCTCTATCCCTTGCATGCATTTGGCTTGATTTTTGACACATAATCAATTTTTCGATTGAAAATTCGAATGTTTGAATTCTATTATGTGCACAACACGTTAGTTTTTGGTTGCTAATTTTTTTTAAATTATTTTTCACTATTATTTCTCTATAACACATTCTCTCAATTCCTTTTATTCTATTATTACTCTTTTTCTGTTTTCATTTTCTATCTTATTATATTATTCTTTCCTTCTCTCACTCCTTTATCCCTCCCTATTGCTCATGTCTCTCACTTTTACTCATTTATTCTTTATATCTTCTTTATTTCACCTTTTTCTATTTTTTAATAAATCTTCTCTTATCTCTCTCTTATATTATTTCTTTCTATTTAGCTTTTATCAATCAATTACTTTGTCACATAAGGAATAATCGTCTCTCGCTTAATTACCTATTTTTGTCATCATAATTAAAAATATTTAAGAAATCTTTCATAATGTATAGTTTAATATATAATATATATAACAAATATATATTTTGTTATAAATATTTATTACATAATTCTATTTTTAATTAATAAGAGAGGTAACAAAATGGAAGGAAATTTTATTTTGAAAAATAATAAAATTTTCAAAAATAATAGATTATTTAATTATTTAATAATTTTATTTAACTGAAATAAATAAATTATAATATTTAATGGCACATATAATAAGCATGAATTTTATTTAAAAATGTATAGGCTCGATTATTTTGAAAATGTTAGAAATGTTTCGTTACCGGCAAAAAAATAATCACTAAACTACAATATTTTTTTTTGTTAAAATGTTTCACCAAATAGACATTTTAGCATTGTATCACATTAGAACACCAAAGATCAGCACATTTTGGCAAGATTGGTTTTGTGATGGTGATCTCCTTAGAGTTCCTAGTGTTGTACATATTTGTTTCGTAACATTCATTTCTCTAATGAATTATAATTAATTTTTATAACATTATAATAAAAAAAATTTATTAGTAATAGTTAGACATTTCAGTTAAAATAATTAACATTTAAAAATAACTTTATGAAATTATTATTAATTTTTTATAATAATAAATATATGACATCATTTTGTATAAACAAATAATAACTTCAATTAGCTAAACATTAAGCACAATAACTTATATCGATTATAATAAATTAGAATTAATTAGTTTTTATAATAGCATATATAAGCAATGTACTTAATATTTAAAGTTTAGAAATATTATTTTATTAAAATGAGAGATAAAAAGTAATAATAAATTAATATTCAAAATATTTTTTATTATTTGTAATTTTTCAATTAATAATAAAACACCATTTGTTTTTATATTTTATTATTATTACATATTATAGTAATTTAACTTGTCATTTTTGTAAATATTATAACTTATATATGATAAGAATAACTTTTGTAAAAGTGCAAATACTTGATAATTTAGATTATTTTAAAAATAATTAATTATCTTCAAGATAATAATCACACAACTAAGATAATTGGTCTCTTGCATGCATGTGAGACCTCACAAACATTATAGCATAGATCTAAATTAGAACTCCAAAGTTAAGAATTCTTAGGCAAGAGTATTGTTATGGTGGATAACCTTTTTTTGAATTCTTGGTGTTGCATATATTTTTTCATAACATTCCTTTTTTAAATAACTAATAATTAATTTTAATAACATGTTAAAAAATAGAAAAATGAATTATTAAAAATGATAGTTTTTAATTACAAATTAACAAATTAATATTTAATAACTTTATAATATTATAATAAATTTCATATAATAATAAATATGACACATCATATGATATAATAAATTATTAACTTTGGTGTAGTTTTTATATTGAACAAAATAATTTATATTAATTTAAATAAATTAATATTAATTTAAATTTATATTATTACATGTATATAGTGTGTATTAAATTTTTAAATAAAAAAACATTATGTTATAAAAAAGGAAATCTAAAATTATTTTATTAATCTTAAATAAATTTAAATTTATTCTTTATAATATTTCATTTAAAGATAATATAGTAGAATAATTATATTATTTATTATTTTACTAATTTTTTTACTTTTTCTTATATGTAAATTATCATTAAACTAATAGTCAAAATATTTGTAATTTTCTAAAATAAAAATAAACAAATAGTTTTTATATTTTAAAAAAATAATAACTATATGTGATTATTTTTAAATATATGCTAAATATTACAATTTTAATTATTAAACATTAACTTTTGCTAAGTTAATTTTATAAATTTCTTATTTTAATATCTAATATATTCCATTATTTATTTCTCTCTGTTATGATCATTCACTTATTTGCCTCTTTAATCCCAATGTCGTTATATTCTTCTTGGCCTCTCTCTCCTATATCTATTTCTACTTTGTCATTTCTCTCTCTTTTTCACTTATATATTTATTCTCTCTATTCCCTTTATGTTTCTTTTTTTCTTTTCATCTTGATTATACCATTTATCATTTCTCCTTATTATTATTTTTTTATTTATCTTACTGCAATTAATGTGTCACTTTTTCTCCCTTTAAAAATAGTTATCTCTATATATGTTATATTTTTTGAAGATCATAAATAAAGAAAATTTTAAAGAAAATTGTAGTATACCATAGATTAATATGTAATTTATATGAAAAAAATAATATTTTCTTATTTTTTATTTTTTAACTAATATAATTTTTTAATAATAAGAATGACAACCTAATAAAGGAAAATCATATGTTTTAATATTTATGTTATAATAAATAATATTTTATGTAATGTTTTTATTTATATAAATGAAATATTATTATTAAAATGCATTATGCTTTATTATTTTCAAGATAATTATCGCAAAAGTTAAATTATTTTTTTTATAAGTATCAGACCTCAATAACATTTACCATAGATCTCACTGTAATCAAATGTTAAGATTTCTTAGGTGAGAGTAGTTTAAGGATGGCTAACCTCTTGAGTGTATTGTTACACATATGTTTTCAAAGAATTAATTTCTCTAACAAATGATAATTAATTTTTGAAACGTCATTATTTTGAAAAACTAATTATAATTTTTTGGTTATAAACATCATTTTTGTAGTTAATTTTTAAATAGAACTTTATAATATTTATGTTAAATTCAGGTAATAATACGTATAGCACATCATATGACATAAAAAAACCAACTTTAATATAACTTAATATTGAGAAAAAAAATATAAAAAGCATAATAAATTAGAATTAATTAATTTCTATCATACCATTTATATATGTTGTGTGTAGAATTTTTAAATATTGCAATATAAAATTAAGAAATAACAATAATTTAAACTTAAATAATTTATGTTAAATATTATTTATTTTAATATCTATATTAGATCATATGAAGATAATATATTAAAATTATTAATGTATTTGTTATTTAATTAAGCTTTCAATTTAAAGTATGAAATAAATAAATTTAAATAAATTATCACAATTTTCTTTAAATGTTTACAAAATTGAAAAATAATAATAGATCTAAAATAGTATTTTATTTTTATTATGAAACGTTATATATGGTTAAATTATAATATTTAATAAATATTATGAATTTTAGTATTATGTTTTACTTTTACTTAATTTTTCTCACTTTTTTCTCTTTTCCTTAATGTCGCTAGACTTCTCTCACTTTCCTCTCTCACTTACTATCATTTTCTTATTTAACACTTCATTTTTTATCTTTTATATTCTTATTTGCCTCTCTCTCTCTTTACTATCCATATCTTTTCCTCATGTCTCTCCCTTTAATTTCTTAATTTATTCTTTCTATCTCTTTTATGTTATCATTTTTCCTTTTCTATTTGTTTATTTATCCCTAGTAACTCCGCAGTATTATTTTTTGATTTATTTTTCTCTTATTAATCCTAGACTTTCTCTCTTCTAAAAATTAGTTATCCCAATCTCCATTATCTTCTTTTTAGCTTATTAATTAATAATATTTAAGACAACTCTTATGTGGCAAAGTCTAATATATAATATTTTTGAAAAATAAATATTTCTTTTTTTTAAAGTTATTACATAATTTAATTTTCTATCCATAAGATTGGTAACAAAATTGTTAAAATTCTTATGCATTAAAGTCAATGTTATAAAAAAAATTATATTTTATGTAATTGTTTTATTTGTTTAACATAATTAAAATATTGATACAATTAAATTTTAAAATATAGAAAAAGAACATAAACTTTATTAAAGAGTTTATATGCTTAATAATTTAAAAAATTTTAGAAATAATGCAATACCTTAAAAAATAATTACACATTTATTTTTTTAATTTAGATGCATGTGCAGCCACACTAACATTATAACACTCGATATTATTAGAACTCTAAAATTAAGCATACTTTGACAGGCGTAGTGTTGGGATTGGTTAACTCTTGAAGAGTCATATTATTGCTAATATTTTTCATAACATTTACTTTTTTAAAATAATGAAATTTAAATTTTATAATATTATAATTTTTTGAAAAATAATTTCTTATATTTTTTAATTTTATAATTAGATTTTAGTAATTAATCTTTTAAAAATAAAATTTTAATAGTATTATTAATTTCATATAATAATAAATATGGCATAATGTATGATTTAATAGTATATTTATAATGTATGCCAAAATTTTAAATATAGAAAATGTTAAATTACAAAATATTTGAAATTAACTATTAATTTACTAATTTAAAAAAAACTTAAATATTTATAATATTCTGAAAAACAATAAACTTTAGAAATTTTTTATATATAATTTTTACTAATATTAAATATGATTAAATTATTATATATTATAAATATTACTAGTTTAATAATTTAGGTTTAACTTTTATTTAATTATTTTTCTCAATTTTTTCAATTTATGATAATGTCTCTCAAATTCCCTCACTTTCTCCTCTCTTATATTGTTATTTTCCCTTTTTGACTTTTTTCTACAAAATAATGTTCATTCTAGCCTCTCTCTCTCTCTCTCTCCACTATCATTTTTTACTTTCTCATTTCTCTCTCTTTCATTTTTTATTTATTCTTTTATCTTTCATATGTTTTCTCTTTTATCTTTCCCTTTTTATTACATTGTCTTTAATGTCTATCAATGATTATTTTTCTCCATTTGCCACTTATCAATTAATGACTTTCTCTTAGTTACGTAATAGTTATCTCTAACTTCATTATCTTTTTTTGCTCATCAATTACCAATATTTAAGAATTATGTCATGTAGCACAATCTAATATATCAGATTTATCACAAATATATATTTTATTATTAATTTTTATTAAGTAACTGAATTTTTTCTAAGAATAATAATGTAATTGAAGAACAGTTTATGTATTAATGTCAAAGTTATAAAAAAATAAAAGTTTATTTAATTTTTTTTATTTTATATAAATAAAATATTGATATTAAAATATAGTATGACATATATAATAAGCATACCAAAAATTTTAGAAGTACATTTACTTGTTATTTTTGAAATTTTTTATATAGCTTATTTATTTACAAAACAATAACGAGGCAAATATGATATTTTATCATTTGAATATATTTGCATGAGCACTATTGGGAAGGGTCACCATTTAAAAAGTCCTCTTGTTGTGCATATTTTTTCATAGCACTCCTTTTTATGAAGAAAGATAATTAATTTTAATAAGATATTTGAAGTCATGTTTACTAAGAGAGTGGTGAATTGATATAAATAAATTTTTGTCTTATTGCAAAATATTTCAATAAAATCGTTATAGTAATTTTTAATAAATTTTAAACAATATATTAAAACGATTTTTAAAAATTTTTAATTTTATTTTAAAAACATATTAAGTTTTCCAAATGTTGTGTAATTCAAAAGTCAATAATAATTAAAAATAAAAATAATCGATGTTTAGCTTGTTCGACTTATAAAACAATCTTACGTCATCCCTAAGAAAAAAATAAGAAAACACAACACAATATATCCTTATCGCATAAATACAAGTAAGCTAAACCCTCACAACAAAAGAGACAAACGAGACAAACTGTTACGATCTTACGAAGAAATAAATATAAAAACCAAATGCATGAAACTAAAATCCTATGCTTGATTAAATCATTCAAAGGCATAAGTATGTTAATTAAACGAATTAAATGTCATGATAATAAATAACTTTAATTATTTGAAAAGGAAAAGAATTTAAGGGAATTGATAGGTAAATGACGCAACGACTTATGAAACGAAGATCTAAACGAGCTAGTAATGGCTTTATTCTTTTTTCTTGGAATCATGTAAAAATTTTTCTTCTTATTTTTATACAAAAATATCGTATTTACATGTAACTTGTAATGGCTAAATGAAATTACCAAACACCCAATTTACCTATTAGAATTTCCACTCCTTCTGTAATATTTTAATTATGAATTAAATAAATAAATAACTCTCTAAAGGCTCAAAATAATGTCTTGAACTGTAGTAGCATAGTAACCATTCTATCCGAATGCTTCGGGCCCATTCGATCTTAGAAACGTAGCAATCGGACATATGCAACCAAATTGTGTCTTTATAAATATGAAATTGATCTTGCAGGTAAGACAAGGATCGCAATCTAATGGTAGGATTTAACATAGCCAGTAGAGGTAATATGGATAGTAAAAAATTCAATTGTGAAAATGTAAGATTGGATAGTGTAAGTTAATCCCACAAATTAGGAATTCACAATGTGGATGACTTAGCATGTCATGTCCCACAAGTCACATTAGCTTTGTGCATTTCTCCTTATAGATGCTTCTATCACCATCACAGGTAGCAAGCTAAGAAAAAGATGTTTTCTATCTTTTTCTCTATTTGGGAATTATTTGCAAAAATTACCAGCTTGAGCATTGATTGTCTTTGGTTTGATTTTTGGAGATGTAAAGAATTTCTCAATTAAAAATTGAAATGTTTGCATTAGATTATGTACAAAACCATTTAGTTTTTGGTTGCTAATTTTAATTAGATTATTTTTTGACTTATTTCTCTTTGACACATTCTCTCACTTTATGTTGTACTATTATCACTCTTTTATTTGTGTCTTCATTCTCTATCTCTTTATATTATTCTTTGCCACACTTACTCCTTTATTCTTCTCGTCTTCCTCATTTCTCTCCCTTTTAAACATTTAATTATTCTATATATCTTTTTTATGTTCTCTATTTTGTTTTATTTTTGAACAGATAATCTCTAATCTCTCTCTATTATTATTTTACTCTCTTTTTTGCTCTTATTAATCCATTGCATTCCCTCCTATAGAATAATTACTTGTGATTCTATTAGATTTTTAAATCCCATCAATTAATAATATTTAAGAAAAATATCACTTGTTATATAGTTTAGCATATAATATATATAACAAATATATATTTTATTATAAATGTTTATTACGTTATTTAATTTTTAATTTACAAAAAAAGGTAACATAATGGATGAAAATTTCTTTTTGACTATCTAAGGTTTTCAAAATAATACTTTATGACATATATAAGAGGTATAAATTTTATCTAAAAGTGTACATGCTTGATAGTTTAGAAACTTTCGAAAATGATTCATTACTATAAAAAAATAATCACGCAACTATGATATTTTTTCTTTTGTAAGCATCTTCAACCACACCAACATTTTAGTATTGGATATCATTAGAACTCCAAAGTTAGGCTTGCCTGGGTGAGAGTAGTATTGTGATGGGTGACCTCTTTAGACGTTCGAGTGTTTCACATTTTTTGTTTATAACATTCCTTTTTTGATAGAGGAATATTCATTTTTAAAACATTATAACGTAAAAAGATTATTATAAATGATAGCTCATGGTTATGATTACAAGAATTATGTTTTAAAAAAACATCATAAATTTTTTTGATTTTATATAATAATAAATATAACACATCATTTCGTATAATAAAATAATAATCTAAATTTAGTTAATCATTAAAAAAATAACTTATATTGGTTATAATAAATTTTGTATAATTTATGTATATAATAGCATATATATGCTATGTATTTAATTTTTTAAATATTGAAATATATTATTATAAAGTATTAGAGATAAAAGTAATATTAAATTAATATTCAAAAATATTTTAAATATATGAAATATTTTAAAATAGTGATAAACATCAAAAAGATTTTATATTTTATCATTACTAAATATTATAAAAAAAAATTTATTATATAAAATAAATATTATAAGTTTAATACTAAAATTTAAGTTTTATTTAATTATTTATCCTATTGTCTCTCTTTATCTCAAAATCTCTTATATTTTGTAACTTCTTTTTCTCTCTCCTATTATCATTTTTTATCTCTTTATCCTTTATATCTTAATATTCTTCATTACCTCTCTCTCCTCTATCTTTCACAAATTCCTCATTTCCCTCCCTTCTAGTTTTTTTTTCTTTCTATCTTCTCTATGCTTCTTTTATTTTCTTCTTCTTCATTAAGTAGTATCTCATATATTACTTTTTTATTTTTCTTTTTATTCTGCTCTTATTAATCCATAACTTTCCCTCTCTGTTATACAATAGTTATTTTTTTTCTCTATTATCTTTTTTTAGAAGAGTGATAATTTATTGAAAGAAAATCTTATGTATTTGTGTCAAAATTTTTTAAAATAATAGTTATGTAAATATTTTTTTATTAATTATATATAAAGAAAAATATATGTTAGAATATATCAACATATACATATTAAGCATAATTTTTTTAAAAGTGCAAATACTTAACAATTTAGTATATTTTATAATTGATTATGTATCTCCAGGACAATAACCACACAATTATGATAATTATTCTTTTGCTTGTATGCGATACAACACAAACATTATAGCACTGGATCTAAATTAGAACTACTTTCTTAAGCAGGGCACATGGGGATGGATGGCTGCTTGAGAAGTTCAATTAGTACGCAAATGTTTTCAAAACATTCTTTTTTTTAATAACATGTTAATAAAAAAAAATTAAACTATTAAAAATATTTTAAAATTATTATTTAATTAATTAATATTTAATAATAACTTCTTAACATTGTTACACTTTTCAAATAATAATAAATATGACACATCATATGATACAATAAATTAATAACTTTAATTTTTCTTAATATTACGCAAAATAACTTATGTGAATTAAAATAAATTATAATTAATTTAAATTTACAACAACATATATGGTGTGTTTAGATTTTTTAAGTACAACTACATTATGTAATAAAAAATCAGAAATCTAAAATTATTACATTTATGTAAAATAATATTTATACCTATTATCTAACTTATTTTTTAAAAAAAAAATAATAATAACTATATTATTTATTATTTAATTAATTTTAAATTTGTAGGTATAAATCCATTTATATTAAACAAAAACTAAAAATATTTAAAATATTATAAAATAATAATAAACCTCAAATAGTTTTAACATTTTGAAATAAATAAATATCTGATGTGGTTATGTTTTATACTAAACAAATATTATAAATTTAATTATTGAAATTTTTCTTTTTTTAAATTATTTTCAAGTATTTTTTTATTATCTTAATAACTAACATATTCTCTCACATACTTCTCTCTATTATTATCATTGACTTATTTGTCTCTTCATTCTCTATATTTTTGTATTCTTGTTGACCTCTCTTTGTCCTTTTTCCTTGTCTATTTTCTCTCTATCTCCTTTATATTCCCTCTTTTATTTTCCTCTACGTTAAATAATTTGTCATCCCTTTCAATTATTATTTTCTTCTTTATCTTGTTCTTATCAATATGTTATTTTTTTCTCTCTTTCAATGTTGTTACCATTATCTCTAATAACTCTTTCTAAGAACAACATTTAGCAAAATTTCCAAAATTTCTCATACATTAATGTTTAATTTATAATGTTTTAAAAATTAATATTTTGTAATTTATTATTTTTGTTTAACTAAATTTCTGAGTTAATAATAATTTATTATTTTTATAACATTTTTGATAATAATTAATCTAGCACATCATGTGATACAATAAAATAATAACTTTTACATAGTTTAATATTGAGAAAAATAACTAATAAAAATATATAATAAATAATAATTTTTTTATGTATATAATAGTATATATATTTTATGTATTAAACTTTTAAAATGTTCTAATATTAAATTATAAAGCAATAAAAATCTAAAATTAAATAATTAATGTTAAATATTTTTTATTTTTAATATCTATTTCACATCATATATGCATAATATAATAAAATAATTATAATATTTATCATTTAATTAATTTTGAATTTTTTAACTTTGAAAACGTATCACTATATAGATAGTCAAAATTTTCTTTAAATATTTTATAAGATTGCAAAATAATAAGAGAGTTGAGATAGTTTTTTGTTATTAAATATTATGTATAATTTACTTTTATTTAATTTTTTATCACTTTTTTCTCTTTATCAGTGTCTATAAACTTCTCCCACTTTCTTCACACTTATTATAATCCTATTGACTTCTCATTTTTTATCTCTTTATATTCTTATTGGCCTCTCTCTACTATCCATCTTTTTTCTCGTTTCTCTTTTCTAACATTTTTATTTATTCTCTCTATTTATTTTATGTTCTTTCTTTGCTTTCCTACTTTGTAAAATCATCTTTAATCAATTTTTATTATTTATTTTTTATCTATTTTCCTCTTATTAATCCTTGATTTTGTCTCTTTTAAAAATAGTTATCTCTAGCTTAATTAGCTCCTTTTTTTGCTAACAAATAAATAATATTTAAGAGATCTCTTCTATGACTTAATCAAATATATAATATTTTTTATAAATATATTACTTATTATTTATTATTATTAAATAATTTAATTTTTAATTTATAAGAATATTAGTATAATTGATGAAATTCTTCTGTATTAATGTTAATGTTATAAAAAATGATGATTTATGTAATTTTTTTAATTTAATTAAAATATTGATATAATAATATATTATAATATATATAAAAAAAATTTATTTAAAATTTTTTATGCTGAATAATTTTAAAAATTTTAGAAATAGTGTAATCCCATTGAAAAAATTATAATATTCAATTTTTTTTCTTCTGCATAAGTGTGCCATCACACCAACATTATAATAAGATTGGACAACATAGAGAATAAGTAGTTTAAAGGAAAAAATATGGCAATGATTGTACCATAGCAAAAGTGCATTATAATATTTTGTAAATTTTTCCCACAAATAAGAAATTCATCTTGTTGATAGCTTGGCATGTTTTGTCCAACATGGTAGTTCAGAGATGCCCATTTCTCGTTATAGGTACTTCTTTAACAACTATCAATAAACAATTAAGAAAAAGATGTTTTTTATCCTTTGGTCTATTCGGGAATTATTTAACCATGGATCAAAATACTTGTTTCATGTGTTTTATTGGATTTTCAAAGATGTAATCAATTTCTCGATTGAAAATTGGTGTGTTTGCAATTGGTTATGTATGCAAATAGTTTGTTTTGTCTATTATTTTTTATTAAATTTTTTTTGTTGCTAATTTCTTTTTAAGACATTCTCTCACTTCTTTTTCTCGTTTTGTCACTCTTTTATTTGTGTCTTCATTCTTTAACTCCTTATATTATTCTTTGCCTCTATCACTCTATAATTCCCTACTTCCTCACTTCTCTCTCTCTTACTCATTTAATCTCTATATCTTCTTTATGTTCTCTTTTTTCTTTTTAATTAAATCTTTGCTTATCTATCTCTGTCTTTATTTTACTCTCTATTTTGCTCTTATTAATCCATTACAATTTCTTTCTTATAGCATAATCATCTATGGCTCTATTATCTTTTTTGAGATCATCAATAAAATATTTTTTAGAAAACTAGCATTTTTTATATTTAAATACATATAACATATAACAAATACATATTTTATTATAAAAAATTATTTTGGAATTTAATTTTTAATATATAAGTAAGTCAAAATAATTGAAAATAATTTCAACTAGAACTATCTAATTTTTTTGAAAATAATAGTTTTTGTAATTATTTCTCAAACATCATAGCTTAATATATAATATTTCCAAAAAATAATATTTTATTATTCATTATTTTTTGTAACTAAATTTTTTAATGATATGCATTATAACATATTAAAAGAAAATCATATATTGATATCTATGTTATAAAAAATTGTAGTTTATGTGATTTTTTAGTTTACATAAATAAAATATTATTATTATAATATATTATGATTTGTTAATTTTAAGATAATAATCACACAACTATAATTATTTTTTTATACATATGGGGCCACATTACGATTATAGCACAAAATCTCGTTAGTACTCAAATGTTAGGCTAACATCGGTGAAGTAGTTTCAACATGGGCGACTTCTTGCGAGTATTGTTGCACATTATTTCTCATAACATTTATTTTTCTATTGAATAATAATTTGTTTCATAAACATGTCATTTTTAAAAATTTAAATTAATACAAATTATAATTTATGAATATCATTTTTGTAATTAATTTTTTGTACCAATGTTATAACATTTTTGTAAATTTTGTGTCATAAGAAGTATGACACATCATATGATATAATAAAATAATAACTTTAACAAAGTCTAATATGGAGAAAAATAACTAATAAAATATCATAAATAATAATTAATTCATGTTTATAATAGTAAATATATGTTACTTATAGAACTTAATAAATGTAGCAATGTTAAATTATATAAAAAAATCTAAACTTAAATAATTAATGCTAAATATTATTTATTTTTAAGATCTATATTACATCATATATGGATAATATAATAATATTATTATTACTTTTATTATTTAATTTTTTTTTAAATTTTAAGTATGAAAAAAGTAGTATTATATAATTAGTAAAAATTTTATTTAAATATTTTTTAATATTCTAAAATAATAAGAGACCTAAGATTGTTTTTATTTTTTTTATTAAATATTATTTATAATTTAGTTATAATAATCAACAAATATTATAAGTTTAATTATTAAAGTTTTACTTTTATTTAATTTTTTATCACTTTTTTCTCTTTATCACAATGTCTCGAAACTTCTACTTTCTTCTCACCTATTATTATTTTATAATTTGTCTCTTCATTTTTTTTATCTTTTTATATTCTTGTTAGACTCTCTCTCTACTGTCCATCTTTTTTTTCTCATCTCTCTTTTTTAACATTTTTATTTATTCTCTCCATTTATTTTATGTTCTTTATTTTCTTTTCTTCATTGTTAAATCATCTCTAATATCTAATTATTGTTATTTTTTAATCTATTTTTCTCTTATTAATCCTTGATTTTCTCTCTTTTAAAAAATATTTATTTCCATCTTAATTATCTCCTTTTTAGCTAATTGATAAATAATATTTAAGAGATCTCTTTTATGACATTATCTAGTATATAATATTATCGATAAATATATATTTTTTTTATTTATAAAAATTAAGCAATTTAATTTTTTGTTTATGAGAATGGTAGTATAATAAAAAAATTTCTTTTGTGTTAACGTTAATGGTAAAAAAGATAGTTTATTTAACTTTTTTTAAATAAAATAAAAATATTTATTTAATAATATATTATAATGTACATAAAAATAAACTTTATTTAAAATTTCTTATGCTTAATAATTTAAAAAATTATAAAACTAGTGTAATGCCTTAAAAAATATAATCAAGCTTCTATTTTTTTTCTTTTGGATGTGTGTGCAACCACACCAACATGATAATGAGATCGTATAGCTGAGAGAATAAGTAGTTTAAAAGCTAAAATGTTATGGTGTTCATACCATAGCAAAAGTGCATTATTAGATTGTGTAAATTCATCCCACAAATCGGGAATTCAACATGTAGATAACTTGGCATGTTTTGTTCCACCTCGCAATTCAGTGATGTACATTTCTCCTTATGAGTACTTCTATAACCACTTCGATAATCAATTAAAAAAAGATCTTTTTTGTCCTTTGGTCTACTCGGAAATTATTTAACCAAGGGTTAGATTATGAGTTTCATGTGTTTGATTTGATTTTCAAAGATATAATAAATTTGTCGATTGAAAATTTGAATGTTTGCATTTGATTATGGATGCAAATAGTTGTTGTTACTTTTTATTAAATTATTTTAATTGATCATTTCTCTTTAAGACATTCTCTCACTTCCTTCTTTCTTATTGTCACTCTTTTATTTATTTCTTCATTCTATAACTCCTTATATTATTCTTTGCCTCTCCTGCTCCCTATCATTCCCCACTTCCTCACTTTCCTCTCTTTCACTCATTTAATACCTATACCTTCTTTATGTTTAGCTTTTTTTTCCTTTTAGTTAAACCTTGTCTTGTCTCTCTTTATTATTATTCTACTCTATATTTTTCTCTTATTTATAATTATAAGTTTCTTATAGAATAAACACCTGTGGCTCTATTATCTTTTTTCAACCCATCAATTAATACTATTTAAGAAACCTATCATTTTGAATGCCTTAATATATATATAATATATAACAAATACATATTTTATTATAAACAATTTTTTTGGAATTTAATTTTTAATTTATAAGAACGGTAAAATAATGGAAAAAATTTACAATAAGAACTTCTTAATTTTTAAAAAATAATAGTTTATATATTTATTTATTAATTTTATTGAAATAAAATAGTTATAGTATATTATATAATGACATATATTAAAAGAATAAATTTGTTTAGAAGTCTATGGGTTTGATAATTTAGGAAATTTTAAAAATTGTTCATTATCATAAAAAAATTATCACAAAACTACTTTTTTATTTTGTTAGCATGTTCCACCACACCAGCATTTTAGCATTGTATCACATTAAAACACCAAAGTTAAGCATGCTTTGGTGAGAGTAGTATTGTGATAGATGATCTCATTAGATGTGTTAGTGTTGCACATATTTTTTTATAGCTTTTTTCTTCTGATAAACAAATATTAATTTTTAGAACATTATAATATAAAAAATTTAATATAAATGATTGCTTTTAATTATATTAAAATAACTGATTTCTTAAAATTAATATATACAATTTTTATAAATTTTATATAATAGTAAATATCAATTAATTTCATATATTAAAATAATAACTTCAATTTACTTAAATATTAAGTTAAAAAACTTATATCAAATTTTAAAAATAAGAAGTATGTTATATTTATAATAGAATATACATGATGTGTATTTAATTTTGAAAAATATAAACATATTATACTATAGAGTAGACGAAATTAAAAAAAATATTTAATTATTCTTCAATAAAACTTTCAATATATATAATATTCTAAAATAATTATAAATATTAAATATTTTTTATATTTTTTTAATATTAAATTACAAAAAATAACTTCTTAAATTTTTATGAATATTATAAGTTTTATGTTAAGATTAACTTTTATTTATTTATTTCTCTTATTTTTCTTTATCTCAATATCTCTTATATTATCTCATTTCTTTCTCTCTATTACTTCTCATTCCCTTTTTGTATCCTCATTTTCTATATCTTAATATTCTTTTAGACCTCTCTCTCTTCTATATCTTTCATTAAATACTTATTTTTTTCCCTTGTACTTTTATTTTTTTCTCTTTATCTCTTCTATGTTCTGTTTTTTCTCTTCTTCTTCATTAAATAATCTCTCATCTATCATTATAGTTATTTTTCTCTTTAATTTGGAAAATATAAACATGTTATACTATAGATTATAAGAAATTAAAAAAATTAATTTAATCTTCAATAAAAATTTCAATATTTATAATATTCTAAAATAATAATAAATATTAAATATTCTTTATATTTTTATTATTATAAAATATTACAAAAAATAACTTATTAAATTTTTATAAATATTATTACTTTATTGTTAAGATTAACTTTTATTTATTTATTTCTCTTCTTTTTTCTTTATCTCAATATGTATTATATTTTCTCATTTCTTTCTCTCCATTATTTCTCATTCCCTTTTTTGCCTCTTCATTCTCTATATCCTAATATTCTTTTAGACCTCTCTCTCTTCTTTATCCTTCATTAAATCCTTATTTTTTTCTCTTGTACTTTTATTTTTTTCTCTCTATCAATAAATAATTTTTCCTCTTTGTTATAGAATAATTATTTCTATCATCATTATCTTCTTTTATGTCCATCAATTAACAAGGTTTATGAAATCTCTTTCATATTGTATAGTTTAATATATAATATTAATGATAATTATATATTTTATTATTTTATTTTTAATGTAATTTAATATTTTTTAAGGGAATGATAATGTACTTCAAAAGCCTCTTATGTATTAGTGTTAATATTTTCAAAAATGATAGTTTATATAATTATTTTTTATTAATGTTTATAAATAAATTATTTATATGAAAAACTATTAAAATATATATGATATATGTAAATTTCTTAAAAAAGTGCAAATACTTAATGCTTTAGATTATTTTAGAAAGGATTAATTATCAATATGACAATAATCACACAACTTTGATAATTTTTCATTCTCATGCATGTGCGACCAAACAAATGTTATAGGAATGAATCTAAATTAGAACTCCAAAGTTAAGCATTCTAAGGTAAGAATACTTGCACAAAATATTTTATTACATGACTTATTTAATAAGTGAAAATTAATTTGAATAATTTTTTAATATTGAAAAATGAATTAAAAGAAATAGTTTATAATTACAATTTTAGCAATTAATATTTAATTACAACTTTATAATATTATTATTAATTTCATATGATAATCAATATGACACATCATATGATATAATAAATTAGTAAATTTAATTATTTTTAACAATAAGAAAAATCACTTATATCAATTATTATAAATTAGAATTAATTTGAGATCATAATAGTATATATATATTTTGTGTATTCATTTTTGAAATAAAGTAATATTACTTTTTAAAAAATAAGAAATCTAAAATTATTTCATTAATCTTAAATACTATTTAAATTTATTATCTATATTACTTAAAATAAAGAAAATATATTAGAAAAATTATAGCATTTATTATTTAATTAAGTCTTTTATTAAAGAATAAATAACTTTATATTAAATTAATAAATAAAATATTTTTAATATTTTAAATAATAATTATCCCAAAATAGTTTTAAAATAATTAAATAAATAAATATTATAAATAATTAAGTGTTTTTTAAGAAAAATATTATATATGTGATTATTAATATTTAATATTATTAATTTTTTATCCATTTTTTCTCTTTTATTTAATGACTAATGTTCTCTCTCATTTCTTTGTTTTATTATCTTGTACTATTTGTCTTTTTATTCTCTATCTTATAACCTTCTTGCCCTCTCTCTCTTTCATCCTTTTTTATATTCTCATTTCTCTCTCTTACATATTTATTTATTCTCTCTACCTCCTTTATATTCTTACTTTTCTTTTCCAGTTCATTGAATCATTTCTTATCTCACTATTATTATTTTGTTCTTTATTTTGCTCTTATCAATATGTTATTTTATCCTCTATCTTTATTATTTATTTTTAAGAAAATTAGTTAAAAATATTTAAGACTTTTTCTTATATCATAGGTTAATATGTAATATTTTTGAAATAAATCTATTTTATTATTTATTATTTTTATGTAATTTAATTTTTTAATTGAAAGAATAAGAACCTAATAAGAGAAAATAATATGTATTAACATCTATGTTATAAAAAATAATAGTTTACTATATAAATATAATAATATTATTATAATAAATTATGATTCAATATTTTTAAGACAATAATTACAAAGCGATTTCTTACATATGCGACCACATGAGCATTATAGCACTAGATCTAATTAGGACTCCAATGTTATGCTTGCTTAGGTGAGAGTAGTTTTGTTATGGGTGACCTCTTGAGATTATTATTACACATATTTTTCCATAACATTCATTTTTCAAATAGATGATGATTTGAAAACATGTTAATTTTAAGATATTAAATGATTATAAATTATAGTTTATAAATATGATTTTTGTAAATAATTTTTATTAACAACTTTATAACATTTTTTATCAAGTTTAGGTAATAATAAGTATAACACAACATATGGTTCAATAAAATAATAACTTTAATGTAATTTAATATTGAGAAAAATAATTTATGAAAATAAAACTAGAATTTATTTCTACTTATAATAATATATATGTATTGTGTCCAGAATTCTTTAAATATAACAATATTAAATTATAAAATAATTGAATTCTAAAACTAAATAATTAGCATTAAATAGTATTTTTTAATATCTATATTACATCGCATAAAAAATATATTAGAATAATGAGAATATTTATTATTTACTTAATATCTTAATTCAAAGTTTTAAAAAATAATATTAAATAAATATTTAAATATTATATAAATAATTATAATATTCTAAAATTATAATAGAGTAAGAATAGTTTATAATTTTTTATTGTTAAACATTATATATTTTTAACTTGTAATATTTAATAAACATGATAAGTTCGATTATTAAGCTTTTTTATTTAATTTTTTCTCACTTTTTCTCTTTATCTCAATGTCTCTAAACATCTATCACCTTCTTGTCTCAGTTATTTTCATTCTTTTATTTTTTTCTTTGTTTAACATGTCTTTATATACTTATTGGCTTCTCTCTCTATAATCCAACTATTTTATCTTATTTCTCTCTCTTTAAATTTTTTATTTACCCTCATTATCTCTTTTGTATTCTCTCTTTTCTTTTTCTCATTATTGAATCATCTCTCATGTCTCTTTATTATTTATTTTTTTTATTTTTCTCTTATTCATCATTGACTTTCCCTCTTGTAAAAAGTAGTCATCTCCATGTTAGTTATCTCATGTTTAGCTAATCAATTAATAATATTTAAAAGATTTCTTATGTGACATAATGTAATGTATAATATTTTGATAAATATATGTTTTATTATTTATATTTATTGTATAATTTAATTTTGTATTTATAACAATGATAATTTAATGGAAGAAATTCTTATGTTTTATGTCATTGTTATAAAACTTGATAAAATTTGTAATTTTTTTATGTGATATCATTAAAATATTGATATAATGACATATTATAATAAATAAAAATAACATAGACTTTATTTAAAATTTTATATGCTTAATAATTTAAAAAAAATTAAAAATAGTTTAATACCATAAAAAATCATCATAATTCCCTTTTTTCCATGCATGTATGACCACACCAGCATTATCGTATTTCATATCATTAGAAGTTCAAAGTTAAACTTTGCTTATACAAGTGTAATGTTGAGATGGGTGACCTCTTGAAAGGTCATATTGTTGCTCATATTTTTTATAGCATGTATTTTTTAATCAATTACAATTAATTTTTATAACATTATAACCTTTTAAAAAACTAAATTATTTCAAATAATAGTTTATAATTAATATTCAAAAATTGTTTTTAAAAATTACTTTGTAATATTGTTATTAATTTAATATAATTATAAATATGGCTCATCAAATGATATGTTTAATTTAGCTATTTATTAAGCAAAATAACTTTTATTAATTATAATAATTTAGAATTAATTAATATTTATAATAGCACATATATGTGGTATGTCAAATTTTTAAAAGTAGAAATATGATATTATTGAACATTAAAAATTAAAATATTATTTTATTAATTGTCAAAAAAATAAATACTTTTAATATTGCAAAATAATAACAAACCTCAAAAGTTTTTTATATTTACTATTATTAAATATTTTACATGATTAAATTTTCAGATATTAAAAATATTATAAGTTAATATTCTTTGTTTAACTTTTACTTAATTATTTCTTACTTTTTTCTATTTATCTCAATGTCTCAAATGCTCTTACATTCTCATCTCCTATATTATCATTATCTTATTTTTTGCTTAATTCTCAATATACTAATGTTCTTCTTAAACTCTATCACCACTAAAAAATAAATAACTTATTTAATTATTAATTTATTTAATGTAAATAAAATAATTGTATCATAATATAGAATAATATACATAATAAGCATATAAAAAATTAAGTGTATTTACCTATTATTTTTTAATTTTTTTTAATGGTTAATTATATTCAAAATAATAATCATGCAAAAATGATTTTTTGTCTTTTTCATGCATTTGTGACCACAACAGCATAAACACACTTAATTCCATTAAAACTCAAAAGTTAAGAATGCTTTGGCTCGAGTACGGTTAGGATGGGTCACCTTTTAAGAAGTCCTCGTGTTGCACATGTTTTTTCATAGCACTCTTTTTCCTCATGAAAGATAATTCGTTTTAAAAAGATATTTGAAGTGAGCTTTAGTAATAGGGAAGTGAATTGCTATAAATAGAATTTTGATTTATGACAAATAGTTTGAATAAAATATTTATAGTAATTTTTAATAAAGATTAACAAATATGACAGTGATTTTCTATAAATTTTAATTATATATTAAAAAATTAATATTTTCAAAAGTCATGTCATTAAAAAATGAACAATAATTAAAAGACTTAAACAACTTATTTTTATGTGGTTTGGCTTGTAAAACATGCCTATGTCCAACCCATGAAAAAATGAGGCAAACACAACACAGTATAAGCCTATCATGGAATGAGAGGTTCGCTAAACCTTCACAATGAAAAGCAAATGAGACAGACTTCTACGGAGTCATAATGAAATAAATGGTACATGATGCTATTGCCATATAGTGAAATAAAAGATGAAAAAAGAAAAATACTCAACAACATAAAATCTAAATCAATATAATAAAAATTTTATGCTTGAAGAAGTCATTAAAAGAGGCACAAGTATCTTAATTAATAAAATTAGATATAAAAAAATAAATAACTTAATTGATTTGGGATTGAAAAGAATTTGAGGAGTTTGATGGGTGAAAGGCACATCAGTTTATGAAAAGGACAATTGAAACCAGATGCTAATTAATTCTTCTTGGGATCACATAAAACTTTTTCTTCCTATATTCATAAAAAAATCACTTATATATATATATATATATATATATATATATCCAATTTCTAGTCGTTAAAATCAATTATGAAACACCCATTGTAGATTTGAGAATTTTCACAACTTTTGTAATATTTTAATTACCAAAAAAACAAATAAATTACTATCGTGGCAGCTAGAAATAATGGGTAAAGTAACCATTACACAGAAGTCATTTGATCTAAATGATCTGGGATCATTCGATAATGAAAACCGAACGATTAGACAAATGCATCCGAAATATGAAATTGATCTAATTTGTTAGATTAGGATCGTGATCTCATGGCAGGATTTAACATAGCCAATAGAGAAAATACAGACCACGTGAACATAACATTGCATGATCTGATGCCTGAGAGCATTAGCAGTTTGAAAAATACAACAATGAACATTCAATCACAAAAAATAATGATCGGACAATGTATATTATTCCCATAAATTATGAATTCACAATTTGGATAACTTGACATGTTTTGTCGCACTAAACACAACAATGTTGCATGTTTCTCTAATTAGGTACTTCTATATCAACTATAGATAGCAAGCAAAGAAAAACATTTTCTTTATTTTTTGAACTTTTCAAAATTATTTACCCAAGCGTCGAGCGAGCAAGTTGCATATGTTTTGTTGGATTCTTGAAGATGTGATCAATTTCCTTATTGAAAATTGGAATGTTTTTATTTTATTATGTATGCAACCCGTTAGTTTTTTGTTCTTAATTTATATTGAATAATTTTTTCTCTAATTTCCCTTTAACAGACTCTTTTAGTCTCTTTTTTCCAATTGTCACTAATTTATTTGCTTTTATTCTTTTCTCCTTATATATTCTTTGCCTCTCTCACTCTTTTATTCCACTTTACTTCCTAATTTTTCCGAATTTTATTTATTTATTTAATCTCTATATAATATTAATGATCTCTTTTTTCTTCTTTTTTTTAATAACTATTCTCTTATCTCTCTCTTTTGTTATTTTACTTTCTATTTTGCTCTTATTAATCGATTACTTTCGCTCTTAAAGAATATTCATCTATGGCTATATTATCTTATTTCAACCTATTAATTAATAATATTTAACAAATCTCTTTTTGTTTGTATAGTTTAATGTATAATATATATATATATATATTAAATATGTATTATATTATAAATATTTATTATATTATTTAATTTTTAACATATATTTAAAGTAACATAATGGAACAAAATTTCATTTAGAATTGTGTAATATTTTTAAAATCACATTATAATTCATTATTTATTATTTTTGCTTAAATAAAGTTATTATGTTATAACATATTATGGCATATATGATAGGCATAAATTTTTTTAAGCTGTATAGACTTGATAATTTAGAAAAATTTAGAAATTACTTATTACCATCAGAAAATTAATCAGAGTACTACGACATTTTTTCTTTTGTAAGCATGTTGGAGAACATTGCCATTTTAGCATTACATTTCATTAGAACTCTAAAGTTAATCATCCTTGTGTGAGAGTAGTGTTGTTATGGGTGACCTGTATGGGCATCCTGTTGTTGTTCATAGTTTTTCATATTATTCCTTTTCAAATAAAAAACAATTAATATTTCAAACATTGTAATATAAAAAAATTAATATGAAAGATAGTTCATAATTATAATTACAATAATTAATTTTTTAAAAACAACTTTATGAAATTATTATCAATTGTATATAAATACTAAATATAGCATGTTATTTAATATAAAAAATGATAACATAAATTTTGTTAACATCAAGAAAAATAACTTATATTGATTACAATAAATTAGACTTAATTTATTTTTATAACTGCATGAATAGGACCTATATTTAATTTTTAAAAATAATGATTTTTTAATATACAAAAATAGAAATTAAAAAATAATATAAATTTAATAATCAAAATAATTTTGAAGTATTTGTAATTCTCTATAAAAATAATAAAAAAATAATTATTTAAATATTTTGTTATTATTAAAAATTATAAAATGTTATGTTTTTATATTTTATGAATATTATAGGTTAATTGTTAAGATTTAACTTTTATTTCAGTATTTCTCCTATTTTTCTCTTTATCTTAATATCTCTCAAATTCTCTTGCTTCTTTCTTTTTCCTATTATCATTCCTTTTTGTCTCTTCTTGCTCTATATTTTAATATTCTTCTTTGCATCTCTCATCTTTATCCTTCATTAAATTCTCATTTCTTTCCCTCCCACTTTGATAGTTTTTCACTATATCACCTCTATGTTCCACCTCTTTTCTTCTTTGTTAAATAATCTCTGATCTATCTCTATTATTATTTTTTTATTTTACTTATATAAATCCATAACTTTCTCTCTCTCTTATAGACTAATTATTTCTGTCTCTATTATCTTTTTTACATCCATTGATTAATAATATTTATGAAATCTATCATATTACATAAATAAATATACAAAATTAATGAAAAATATACATTTTATTGTCGATATTTTTTATGTAATTTAATGTTTTTTTTATAAAAAAGATAATGTATCAACAAAAATTCTTATGTATTAATGTCAATATTTTCAAAGATAATATTTAAAATAATTATTTTTTTTATTAATTTTATATAAATTAAAAATGTATATTAGAACCTATTAACACATACATGATTAGGATAATCTCCCTAAAAAGTGTAAATACATGATAATTTAGATTATTTTAGAAATGATAATTTTTATTTTGCATTCCTATGCGACAACACAAATATTATAAAACTTGATCTAAATTAGAACTTAAAGTTAAGCATTCTTAGGTAATTATACTATTGGGTTGGTTGGCCTTGTGAGTAGTCTTGAAGTTTTACATAATTTGTCATAGCATTTCTTATTTTAATGGGAGACAATTAAATTTAATAACTTGTTTGTAATAAAAATAAATTTTTAGAAAGGATAGTTTGTAATTAGCATTCTAAAAATAAATCTTTAATAACAACTTAATAATGTTATTATTAATTTAATATAATAATAAATATGACAAATCATATGTTATAATAAATTAATAACTTTAATTTTGTCGAATATTACTCAAAGGAACTCCTACCAATTATAATAAATTAAAATTAATTTATGGTTATAATTATATATATGGTGTGCATTGATTTTTTAAATAACGTTATATTATTTTTTAAGAAATATGCAATCTAAAATTGTTTAATTAACCTTAAATACTATCTATATATATTATCTATAATATATTATATTAAAAAATAATATTTTAGAATAATTACATTATTTATTATTTATAAGGTTTTTTTACTTTTAAGTATAAACAAATTTAAATTAAATTTATAATAAAATATTTTTCATATTCTAAAATAATAATAAACCTAAAATAGTTTTTATAACTTAAAATTAATAAATATTATACATGATTAGTCTATTATATTTCAATAATATAATAATTTAATTATTTAAATTAACCTTTTTCTAAATTTATTTTGTTAGTTTTTTCTCTTTATCTTAATATTTAGAATATTATCTAACTTAGTTCATTCTATTATTATCATTCACATATTTGTGTTTTCATTCTCTTTACCCTTATATTTTTCTTTGCTTCTCTCTCCTTTATCTTTCTCTACTTTTATATTTCAATCTTTCTCTTATTTATTTATTCTCTCTATCTCCTTTATGTTCACTCTTTTCTTTTCTCTTAATTAAATTATTTCTTATTTCTCTCTATCATTATTTTCCCTTTTATCTTGCTTTTTTAAATTTGTAGTTTTTTCCCTCTTTGAAAATAATTATCTTTATCTCTATTATCTCTTTTTAAGAACATCAATTAACTAAATTTAAGAAATATATAACATATCTAAGGATAATATTTAATATTTGTGAAAAAATATATTTTATATTTTTTAGTTTTTTGTTATTCAAATTTTTAATGATAATAATGATAACCTAATAAAAGAAAATCTTATATAATTATATCTATGTTATTAAAAACAATAGTTTATGTAATTTTTTAAGTTTCATATAAATAAAATAATATTGTTATAATACATTATGATTCATTACTTTCAAGATAATAGTCACACAACTATGATTATTTTTTTGCACATATGACATCATATTAGACTTATAGCATAAGATCTCATTACTACTCCAATGTGAAGCTAATTTGGGAAAGAGAATTAGGTGTCTGGAAGATAAAATATGTCTATGAATATTCGGTCGTGAAAATATGCGATCAGTTGGTCAATATTAATCTTACAAAGTAGGAATTCACCGTTGGGATAACTTGGCATGTCTTGTTCCACATAGCTTTTATGCTTTATGCATTTCTCCTTATTAGTAATTCTTTAACCACTAATAATAGAAAGCTTAGAAAAGATTGTTCTCCATAGTTTGCTTTTTGGGAATCGCTTGCCAGGGGAACCAGTGAGCGATTTGCATGTGTTTATTGGATTTTTTAAGATTTAATCAATCTCAAGTCTAAAAATTTGTATGTTTGCACTTGATTATGAAGTAACCCATTAGTTTTTATCTTTAAATTTTATTAAATTAATTTTTTCACTTATTTCTCTTTAACACATTCTATCACTTCCTTTTCTCTTATTATCGTTATTTTAGTTGTCTTCATTCTCACTCCTTATATTATTCTCTAATTCTCTCACTCCTTTATCTTTCACTACTTCTTAATTTCTCTCTGTTTTACATATTTTTTTAATATATCTTCTTTATGTTCTTTTTTTCTTTTCCTTTTTAATAAATCTTTTCTTATCTTTCTCTTTTATTATTTTACTTTTCATTTTGTTCTTATTAATCCACTACTTTCTTATACAATATAGTCATCTATTGCTCCATTATCTTTTTTTACTCTATTAACTAATAATATTTAAGAAATCTCTCATGTGGTTTAGTTTAAAATATAATATATATTACAAATATATGTTATATTATAAATATTTATTACATTTTTTACTTTTAACATATTAAAAAATGACATTATGGAAGAATATTTTATTTAAAACTATATAATTTTTTTAAAATAATAGTTTCTTAATTAATTTATAATTTAATTTCAATATAATAATTAAATAATAATATATTATGCCATATATAACAAGAATAAATTTCATTTAAAAGTGTGTAAGCTTGATCAATGAGGAAATTTTAAAAATGATTCATTTCCATAAAAAAAAACCACAAACCAATGATAGTTTTTCTTTTGGAAGCATGTTGGGCCACAACGACATTTTAGCTCTGCATTTTGTTAGAACTCCAAAGTTAAGAATACTTGGGTGATAGTTGTATTGTGTAGGGTGAACTCTTCAGTCGTTTTAATGTTGCACATGTTTTGTCATGTCGTTCTATTTTCTAACAAAAAATATTAATTTTTATAATATTATTATGTAAAAAAATTAATATAAATGGTAATTAAAAATTACCATTATAATAACTATTTTTTAAAAATAATAATATAAAGTTGTTATTAATTTTACAAAATAATAAATATAGGACATTATTCCAAATAATAATATAATAAATTAAATTTAGTTAAACATTAAGCAAAATATGTAATAATTTATAGTAAATTAGAATCAATTTATGTTTATAATAGCATATATATGTTGTATATTTAATTTTTTAATTATAGAAATATTATTTTATATAATGTTAAAGATTGAAAATATTATTAAATTAAAACTAAAAATATTTTTAAAATATTTGTAATATCTTAAAATAGTAATAAAATTGAGATAGTTTTTTTTATTATTACTAAAAAGTATAAAAAAAACTTTTTATAATTTAAAAATATTATAACTTTATTATTAAGGTTTCATTTTTCTTCAAATACTTCTCTCATGTTTTTTATCTTAATATCTTTTATATTCTCTCTCTTCTTTCTCTCTTATATTGTCATTCCCTTTTTTGTCTCTTCATTTTACGTAACCAAATACACTTTGTGTGGTCTACCTTCACTATGCTTCATTTAATTCTCGTTTTTTTACTTCAACTTTTTTATTTTTTCTCTTTGTCTCTTTTATGCTCTCCATTTTCTCTTCTTTTTCATCAAATCATCTCTTATCGTTTTCTATTGTTATTTTTCTTTTTATTTTACTCTTATCAGTCCACAAATTTTTCTCTCTTATAAAATTTTTTTTTCTGTCTTTATTATCACTTTTTATATCCATAAATTAATAATGTTTATAAAAACTCTAATATTACTAGTTTAATATATAATATTAATTATAATTATATATTTTATTATATATTTTTTATTTAATTTAACTTTTTTATAAGAATGATAATGTGTTAGAAGAAAATTTTATGTGTTATTGAGAACATTTTTAAAAATAATAATTTATTGAATTATTTATTTTAATTTTATATCAATAAAATATTTATATTAGAATCTACTATCACATATATGATAAGAATATTATTTTAAAAAGTTCAAATTCCTGATAATTTAGTTTATCTTAGAAATGATTATTTATCATTAAGATAATAATCACATAACTATAATAATATGTCTTTTGTATGCATGTGTAACCAAACAAACATTATGTGTTCTTAAGCAAGAGTATTAATTGGAAGGATGGACTCTTCAAATGCTCTAATGTTCCATATATTTTTTATTACTTTTTCTAATGAGTGATAATTAATTTTAATAACATATTAGTAAAAAAAATTAAGTTATTAAAAAACTTAGTTCATAACTACAATTTTAGTAATTTGTATTTAATGATTATTGAATAACATTATCATCAATTTCATATAATAACTAATATGACACATCATATGCCATAATAAATTAATAAATTTTGTTTTTTTTAATGTTAATCCAAAAGATATATCAATTATTATAAATTGTAATTTATTTATGTCTATAACAACATATACAAGATGCATATAGAAGTTTTAATGAATGTAGGATTATGTTATAAAAAAAAAATCTAAAAATAATTTCATTAATCTTAAATACTATTTATGTTTATTATCCATAATATTTCAAATAAAGATAATATATTAGTTTAATTAATTTTTTATTATTTAATTTTTTATTATTTTTAAGATTAAATAAATTTATATCCAATTAATAGTCAAATTTTCCATTTTTTTCTAAAATAATAATAAACCTCCAAAAATTTTTATATTTTAACATATACAAAAATTATATATTATTAATTTTCTATATTTATTTAATGTTACATCATCAATTATTTAAATTTAATTTTTATTAAATTATTTTTATCCGTATTTTTCCTTTATATTAATATTCAACATATTCTCTTATTTACTATTCTCTGTTATTATCATTCACTTATTTGTCTCTTTATTCTTTATCTTTTTATAATTTTCTTGGCTGCTTCTTTCTCTATGATTATTTACTTCCTCATTTCTTTCACTTTCACTTATTAATATATCATCTATATCATTTTTATATTTGTTCATTTTTTTTCTCATTATTAAATCATTTCTAATCTCTCTATTATTATTTTCCTCTTTATCTTGCGCTTATAAATTTATGATTTTTTATCTCTTTTAGAAAAGTTATCTCTGCACTATTATCTCTTTTTAAGAGAATTAATTAACTATATTTAGAAAGGTTAAGTAATATCATAGTTTAATATATAATATTTATGAAGGAATATATATTATAAATTCTTCTTTTTATATAATTTAATTTTTAATGATAAAATTGATCACTTAACAAAACAAAATCTTTTGTATTAATATATATGTCATAAAAATCATAGTTGGTGTAATTTATTTTTTATTTATGATAAACATAATATTATTGTTATAATACATTATGATTCATTATTTTAATGACAATAATCACACAATTACAATTTTTTCACAAATGTGACAACATTGGCATTATGGCAATAGATCTTATTAGTAATCAACGTTAAGCTCACTCAATGAACGTAGTTTCAAGATGAGTGACCTCTTGAAAGTATTGTTGCACATATTTTATCATAGCATTTTCTTTTCAAATGAACTAAATTTATTTTTAAAAATGTGAAAATTTTATAATTTTAATTGATTATAAATTAAAATTTGTAAATATTACTTTTGTAACTACTTTTTACTAACTTTATCATATTTTTGTCAATTTTGTGTAGAAAAAAGTATGACACATCTTTTGCTATATTAAAACAATAACTTTCGTATAGTTTAATACTAAGAAAAATAACTTCTAAGAAATATAATAAATTAGAAGTAACTTTTTTTTACGATATTATATATATGTTGTGTATAGAACTTTTGAAATATAGTGATATTCAATTACAAGATAATGAAAACATAAAAATAAATAACTTATATTAAATAGTATTAATTTTTTATTTCCATATTACATCATATAAACATAACATTTTATAATAATTATAATTTTTATTGCATAATTTAATTTTTTAATTTTAGGGCTAAAAAAAATAATATGAAATAAATAGTAAAATACTGTTTAAATATTTGTAATATCCCAATATAATACTCAACATAAAATATTGTTTAGTTTTCATACTATCAAATATTATATATGATTAACTTGTAATATTTAATAGGTATTATAAGCTTAATTATTAAGGTTTTATTTTTATTTAAAAATTCTCTCACTTTCTTCTCTCATCTATTATGGTTATCTTTTTTGTCACTTCATTTTTTTAATTCTTTATATTCTTGTTAGCTGTTCTTTAATATCCATCTCTTTTTTTTGCAATTCCCTTTTTTTTAACTTTTTTATTCATTCCACCAATCACTTTTATACACTCTCTTTTCTTGTTCTCTTATTTAAATCATCTATCATCACTCATTATTTTTATTTTTCTATCTATTTTTCTTTTAGTAATCCTTGAATTTCTTCCTTTTTAAAAAGTTATCTCAATTGCCATTATCTCTTTTTCAGCTAATAAATTAATAAAATTTAAGAGATCTCTTATATGATATAGTCTATATAATTTGAAAAATATATATATATTTTTAAATGTCATATAATTTTGTTTTGTGTTTATCAGAATGATATTATAAAAACTAAAATTCTTATGCATTAATGTCAATGTTATAAAAAAATGGTAGTTTATGTAATTTTTTATTTGTTTCATATAATTAAAATATTATTATAATAATATATTACAATATATATTTTAAAAATATAGTTCTTATCCGTAATAGTTTTAAAACTTTTAGAAATAATGTAATACCATAAAAAAAATTACACATTTATTTTTAGCCATTAAATTTAAAAATAAATTGGAAATATTATTATTAATTTAATATAACGATAAATATGACACCTCATATGATATAATAAAATACTAAGTTGAATTTAGTTTATTTATAAGAAAAAATAACTTTTATTAACTATAAATATTTATAATTTATTAAAATTTATAACAGTATATATATGCTATTTGTTGAATTTTAAAACTTAGAAAATATTATATTATAAATCATTAAGTTTAAAATATTATAACTTTAATTGTTTAGGTTAAAACTTTATTTAATTATTTCTCTCATTATTTTTTATTTATCTTAATGTCTCTCAGTTTCTCTCACTTTCTCCTATCATATTATCATTCTCTTATTTTCCTATTTATTTTTTATATTTTATTGTTCTTCATAGCCTATCTCTCTGCACTATCTTTCTTTACTTTGTCATTTCTCTCTCTTTTTTTATTTATTCTTTTTTTCTTTTTTAAGTTCTCTCTTTTTCTTTTCATCTATATTAAATCACCTTTCATATTTCTCTATTATTGTTTTGCTCTTTATTTTACTCTTATCAATTGCTTGACTTCCTCTCTCTTACATAACAATTATCTCCACCTTTATTATATTTTTCTCAAGATAGCTAATTAATTTTAATGAGATATTAGAAGAGAGGCTTTTTTAGAGAGCGTGAATTACTGTGATTAAAATTTCTATTTATTACAAATTATTTTAATAAATTATTTTAATAAAATATTTTAATAAAATATTGATAGTAATTTTTAATAATTTTTAGCAAACATAAAAAAATAGTTTTTTATGAATTTGAATTTGAATTTAAAAAATATTAATCTTTTTATGTTGTTTAACTTATTAAAAAAGTCTATGTCCATCCTAAGAAAAAACAAGAAAAATGCAACACAATGAATTTCATCTACTATGATCATATTTTGAAATAAATGTGGCTTGTTAATACAACCTTACAATAAAATAAAATGGAAAAAGGGAAAACATTTAGTGACATAAAATCTAAAACAATACAGTCTAAATCCTATGTTTGATGAAATCATTTAAGAGGCACAAACATCTTAATAAGTTATCTAATTTGAGTAAGAGAACAATTTCGTGAGTTTTATGTTTGAATGGCACAACACTGTATGAAAAAAAAAATGGAAACATGCTGCTAATGGTTGTAATATTTTTGGCTGTAATTATGAAACAACCAGTTTAGCTCTAAGATTTTTTGCAATCTTTGTAATATTTCAATTAAAAAATAAAAAAATAAATAAATTACTCTCCAACGACTGAAAATAATTGCTAAAACAACAATTGTGTAGTAGGCATTCGATCAAAACATGCTGGGCCTACTCGATCATGAAAACTAAGAGATTTAATAGATGCAATCAAGTGTGCCATAATAAATATGAAATTGATTTGGTCTGTAAGATGAGGATCACAATCTAATGGAAGGATTTAACATGGCCAGTGGAGGAAGTAAAGATCATGCAATCTCAGCATAGTGCAATTGGATGGTTGAGAGAATGAGCAATTTGAAATTCATCCCATAAATAAGGAATTCATCGTGTAGTGAACTTGGTATGTTTTGTACCGCATGGTGAAATGGCATTGTGCATTTATCCATATAGGTTCTTCTATAACCACTACCAATAGTAAGTTAAGAAAAAGATGTTATCCATTCTTTGCTCTATTTGTGAATTTTTTACCCGAGCAACCAGTGGGCGAGTTGCTTGTATTTCGTTGGAGTTTCAGAGACAATCAATTTTTTGATTAAGAATTGTAATGTTTTCATTTGGTTATGTACACAACCCATTAGTTCATGCTATTAATTTTAATTAAATTGTTTGTCTCACTTATTTCTTTTTAACACATTCTCATAATTTTTTCACTCTTATTATCACTCTCTTATTTGTGTCCTCATTCCTCTCTCATTAAATCAATTATTTATTATTTATATCTTTCTTATGTAATTGTTTCTTCTTTTTTAATAGATTTTCTCTTATCTCCCTCTATTATTAGTTTATTCACCATTTTGCTTTTATTAATCCATTTCTTTCCCTGCTACAGAATAATCATTTGCGACACTATTATCAAATTTTAGCCCAACAATTAAAAATATTTAAAAAATCTCAAATGTTGCATTGTTTATGATTTAATATATACAAAAAAATTATATTTTATTATAATTATTTTTTACATAATTCAATTTTTACTTTATGAGAAAGGTAACATAACAGAAGAAAATTTCATTTACAACTATCTAATTTTTTTCAAAATAATAGGTTACGTAACTATTTATTAATTTTATTTAAATAAAATAATTATATCATATTATATTATGACATACATAAAAAGCATAAATTTCATTTAAAAGTATATACGGTTCATAATTTAGGAAATTATAGAAATGGTTCATTACAATTAAATAACGATAATCTTATGATATTTTTTTGGTAAGCACGTCCGACGAATCCAGTTTTTCAGAATTAGGTTTTGTTAGAACTCAAAAATTAAGCATGCTTGGGTGACAATGGTATTTGGATGGGCGACATCTTGAAAAGTATTAATATTGGACATATTCTTTCATAGCATTTTTTTCTAATAAATAATATTTAATTTTTTTAACTTTATAATATAATAAAATTAGTAAAAACGATAGTTCATAATTACAGTTACAATAGTTACCATTTCAAAAAAGAATTTATAAAATTGTTATTATTTTTTATTTAATAATAAATATAGCACATCAATTTATATAATAAAATAACTTATTTTTATTACAATAAATTAGAAATAATTTATATTTATAAAAGTATATATCCTATCTTTAATTTTTTATGTACAAAAATATTGTATTATAAACTATTAGAAACAAAAAAATTAAAATAATATTAAAAAATATTTTTTAATATTTGTAGTACTAAAAAACAGCAATGAAAAAATTTAATAGTTTTTATATTTTATTATTTTTAAATATTATCAAAAATTAACTTGTTATACTTTATGAATTTTATAAGCCTACTATTTACATTTAACTTTTATTTCAATATTTTTCTCTCACTTCTTTCTCTCTCCTATTATCATTTTCTTTTTTATCTCTTTATTATCTATATTCTAATATTTTTTTTCCTCCTCCCTCTTTTATCCTTCATTAATTTCTTTTTTCTCTCTGTTCTGCCTTTTTTTTTCTCCCTATCTCCTCTATGTCCCTCTTTTCCTTTTCTTCTTTATTAAATAATTTTTCATTAATCTCTATTATTATTTTCTCTTTTTTTCCTCTTATAAATCAATTACTCTCTCTCTCTCACATATAAATTTTTTTTCTATCTCTATTATCTTTATTTTTGTCCACCAATTAAAAAACTTTATGAAATCTCTTATATTTCATCGTTTACATTATAATATTATTAATAATTATATAATTTATTATTTATCTCTTTTTAATGTAATTTAATTTTTTACAAGAGTAATAACGTATTTGAAATCCATAACTTTCTCCTTACAGGTATGTTTCTAACTGCCATGGTGGGCTAATTAGCATGATTGGCTATCGTTTGTTAGGTAAGATATAAAGAGATGTAATCAATTACAAGATTAAAGATTATAAAATATTTGTAATTGATTGTGTATGAAATCCTTTTGTTTTTTGTGGTTAATTTTTATTAAATTATTTTACTCATCTATTTCTCCTTATAGAATTTTATGACTTTCTTCTCTTTCTTATTATCGCTCTTTTATTTGTGTCTCTATTCTCTATCTCTTTATGTCTTGGCAACTCTCATTCCTCTATTCTTCTTTATTTTCTAATTTCTGTCTTTCAATTATTTATTTATTCTCCCTATCTTGTTTATGTTCACTCTTTTCTTTTTTTCTTCAATAAATCTTTTCCCATCTCTCTTTATTACTATTTTCACTCCACTTTGCTCTTGTTAATCAATGATTTTCTCTTTTATTGAATAATCATCTCTAGCTCTATTATCTTTTTTACCCCATCAATTAATAAAAATTAAAACTCTCTATTGTTGCATAGTGTAATATAAAATATATATGACAAATGTATATTTTATCATAAAAATGTATTGCATAATTTAATTTTTAATCTATAAGAAGGTAAAATTATAGAAGAAAATTTCATTTAAAACTATCTGAGTTTTAAAAAATATAGTTTATCTAATTTTTTCTTAATTTTGTTTAAATAAAATAATTATATTACAAAATATTATCACATATAGAACAAGTTAAAAATTATTTAAAAGCATAAAGGCTTAATAATTTAAAAAACTTATAGAAATTATTCGTTAACATCAAAAAATTTTAAAAAAACTATAATTTTTTTTTCTTTTGTGAGCATGTTTGACTACACAAGCATTTTATAAATGGATCACATTAGAATTGCAAAGTTAAGCATGCTTGAGTGATAATAATATTGTGGTTGGTGACATCTTTAGATGTCCCAACATTGCACATATTTTTTCGTAGCATTTTTTCTAATAAATGAAAATTAATGTTTGTTACATTATAATTTCAAAAATTTATTATAAAATATAGTCCATAATTAAAATTATCACAATTATTTTATTAAAAATAATTTTATAAAATAATTATTAATTTTATATAATAATATAAATAGTAAATCATGTGGTATAATAAAATAGTAGTATTTAAATATTAAGAAAAATAACTTTTAGCTATTATAATAAATTAGAATTAATTTATATTTATAATAAAATATTTATGTTGTTTATTTTATTTTTTAAATTTTGAAATATTACATTATTGATTATTTGAGATTAAAAATTATTTTAAATTAAAAATACAAATGTTTTTAAAATATTCATAATATTCTAAAATAATAATAATTAATAAATAATTTATATGTTATATTTATATTTAACATTATAAAAAATTAACTTGTATATTTTATAAATATTATAAGTTTATTATTAAGATTTCAATTTCATTTCAATATTTCTCTTTTTTCCTTTATCTCAATATTACTCATATTCTCTCACTTTTCTCCCTCTTCTATTATTGTCCCTTTTTGTCTTTTGATTCTCTATATCATAATATTCTTCTTTCCTTCTTTCTCTTCTATCCTTCATTAATTTCTCATTTTTCTTTTTTTTACTTTTTTATTATTTTATTCTTCCACTTTAAGTTCACCTTTTTCTCTTTTTCTCTTTTTCTTGATTAAAAAATTTCTTATCTATCTCAATTATTATTTTTTCTTTATTCTACACTTATCATTCCACAACTTTCTCTCTCTTATAGAATAATTATTCGTGTCTCCATTATCATTTTTTATGTCCATCAATAAAAGAAATTTGTGAAATCTCTCACATTTTATATTTTAAAGTGTACTATTAATGATAATTATATATTTTATTATTTATATTTTTTAGGTAATATAACCTTTTTGTAAGAATGATAATGTATTAAAATCCATAACATTCTCCATATATGTATGTATGTAACTGCCATGATGAGCTAATTTGCATTGTTGGCTATCATTTTCAAGTGCACGTGAATTATTTTCCCAAGAGTCCAGCGGGCAAGTTGCATTTGTTTGGACAGACTTAATGAGCCGTAATCAATTACATGATAAAAAATTCGAATATTTGCAATTAATTGTGTGCACAATCCTTTAGTTTTTCGTGGTCAATTTTAATTCAATTATTTTACTCACCTCTTTATCTTTAATTCATTATCTAACTTCCTTCACTCTCTCGTTATCTCTTATTTGTGTCTTCATTCTTCATCTCTTTAAGTTATTCTTGGTGTCTCACACTCCTGTATCCTTACCTATTTTCTTTTTTCTCATTTTTCATTCATTCATTTATTCTCTCTATTTTCTTTTTGTTCACTCTTTTTTGAATAAATCTTCTCTCTTCTTTCTTTATTAGTTTTTTCTCTCTATTTTGCTTTTATTAATCTATGACTTTCCCTTTTATAGAATAATCACCTCTTACTCTACTATCTTTTTTTATAACATCAATGAATAATGTTTAAGAAAAACCTCATGTTGTATAATTTAATATATAATATATATGAAAAATTTATAATTTACTATAAAAATGTATAAGTAATTTAATTTTTTTTAAAAGAAATGCCAAATAATTGAAGAAAATTTCATTTAAAACTAGCAAATTTTTCGAATACAATAGCTTATGTAATTATTTATTAATTTCATTTAAATAAAACAATTATATTTTAATATATTATCAGATATGTAACAGGCATAAACTTTATTAAAAAGCATAAAGCTTTAATAATTTAAGAAATTTTGGAATTGGTTCATTAACATCAAATAAAATAACATAATGTTATGCATTGGATCTCATTAGAATTTCAAAGTTAGTCGTGCTTAGGTGAGATTATTAATGTGATGGGTGACCACTTCAGATATCCCAATGTTGCACATGTTATTTAATCATAGTTTTTTATAGTAAATGATAATTAATTTTTATAACATTATATTGTAAAAGGATATTATAAATGATAATTGATAATTATCGTTACAATAATTATTTTTTAAAATAAATTTTATTAAATAATTATCAATTTTCAAAATTAGTAAATTTAGCATAGGATTTTATAAAATAAAATAAAACTTCAATTTATTAAACATTAAGAAAAATTATTCATATAAATTATAATAAATTATAATAAATTATAATTAATTAATGTTTATAAAGGCATATATATGTCGTTGATTTAATTTTTTAAATATAGAAGTATTATGTTATATGGTGTAAATGATCAAAAATTTATATTAAATTAATGTTAAAATATAATTTTAAAATTTTTCTAAAATTTTGACATAATAATAAAAATTAATTTTTTTTATATTTTATTGCTATTAAATAATATAAAAGTTAACTTTTTGTACTTTATAAATATTAAAAGTTTATTGTTAAGATATAACTTTTATTTAATTTTTTCTCTTTTTTTTTTCTTTATCTTAATATCACTCATATTCCATCACATTTTTCTCTCTTTTTATCATTTTCTTTTTTGTCTCTTCACTTTCTATCTCTTAATATTCTTCTTCAACTATCTCTCTTCTCTATCCTTCATTAATTTCTCATTTTTCTCCCTTCTGCTTTTTCATTTTTTCTTTCTATCTTCTCCTTGTCCCATTTTCTCTACCTATTTATTCAATCATCTGTTATTTATCTCCATTATTATTTCTTTCTATTTTACTCTTATCAATCCATAACTTTCTCTCTCATAGGATAATCATTTCTATCTCTATTATCTTCTTTGTGTCCATCAATTAAAACAATTATGAAATCTCTAGTATTGAATGGTTTATAATATAATATAAATGATAAGTAAATGTTTTATTATTTATATTTTATTTGTAATTTAATTTTTTTAAAAGAATGATAACCTATTAAAATCTAGAACTTTTCCATGTTGGAATGTTTGTAACTATCATGGTGAGCTAATTAGAATGATTGGTTGTGGTTTGCAAGTGCACATGAATTAATTTCCCAAGAAACCAACGGTCGTGTGCATTTATTGGTCGGATTTAAGGAGAATTAATCAATTAGAAGATTAAAATTGGAAGGTTTCAAAACGATTGTGCACTTAATGCTTTAGTTTTTGGTGGATAATTTTCATTAAATTAGTTTACACACCTTTTGCTCTTAAATGCATTCTTTAACTTTCTTCTCTTTTTTTTCACCTTGATTAAATTGTTTCTCATCTCTCTCAATTATTATTTTCCTATGTATCTAGCTCTTACCAATATGTGATTTTTTTATCTCTTAAAATAATTAACTCAATATTTATTATCTATTTTTAGAGGATCAATTAAAAAAATTAAAAAATTCCTCATATATCATAATTTTATATATAATATATTTGAATAAAAATCTGTTTTATTAATTATATTTTTAATGTAGTTAATTTTTTATTTATAGGAATGATGACCTAATAAACAATTGTATGTATTAATATCTATATTATAAAAATTAATATTTTATGTAATTTTTATATTTATGTAAATAAAAGACTAACTTTGTAATATGTTATCATTAATTAATTTTAAGATAAGAATTGCACAACAATGATTATTTTTTTACACAAATGAAACCACATTAGCATTATAACAGCAGAGCTCATTAGTACTGCAACATTATGCTTGCTTAGGTGGGAGTAATTTTGTGATGGGTGACCCCTTGAGATTGTTATTGCACATATTTCTTTATAGCATTCATTTTTCTAATGAATGATAATTTATTTTATGACCATGTTAATTTAAAAAAATTTAATGATTATAAATTATAGATTATAAAAGGCATTCTTTATAATTAATTTTTAATGATAATTTCATATCCATTTTGTGAATTTCATGTAATAATAAACATTACAAATAACATGATATAATAAAATAATAGCTGTAATATAACTTAATTTTGAGAAAAATAAGTTATGAAAAATATGTAAAATTATAAGTAATTTATGTTTATAATAGTTTATATATGTTTCGCGTAGAATTTTTTAAATGTAGTAATACTATATTATAGAATAATAAAAATATAAAATTAATTAATTAGTGTTAAATATTATTTATTTTTAATATCTATATTATATCATGTAATTATAATATATTATAAGAATTACAATATTTGTTATTTAAATATTTTTTAAATTTTTAAATATAAAAAAATAACATTAAAATAATAGTCAAAATGTTCTTGAAATCGTTGTATTATTTTTAAATAATACCAAAAAAAAAATATTTTAATATTTTTTTATTATTTAATATTATATCTGATTGACTTGTAACATTTAATAAATATTATAATTTTAATTATTAATGGTTTATTATTATTTATTTTTTTTTACTTCATCTCAGTGATTCTGAAATTTGCTACCTTTTTTCTCTCACTTATTATCAGTCTCGCAGTTCCTTCTTTTTTTCTTCATATTTTCTTATTGGCCTCTCTTTCTATATTACCCATCTCTTCCATCTCATTTCTCATTTTCTAACTTTTTTAGTTTTTGATTTTATCGCTTCTATATTTTCTCTAGTCTTTTCCTTTTCATCAAATTATCTATCATGTTCACCATCATTATTTTTGTATCTATTTTTCTCTTATTAATGTATTAATTTCTATCTTTTATATAATATTTATGTCCATCTTTATTATCTCTTTTTCAACAAATTAGTTAATAATATATAAGAGATCTCTTGTATGACATAGTTTTAATTATGAGATTATATATATATATATATATATATATTATTTATGTTTATTACATAATTTTATTTTTTATTATAAGAACTTAATATAATAGAGAAATCCATATATAATACTATCAACATTAAAAAAATGATAATATATGTAATATTTTATATATTTCACATAATTAAAATATTGATATCATAATATATTATAATGTATATAAAAAAACTTAATTTAAAAGTTTAGATGAGTAATTATTTATATAATTTTTGAAAATTTTTAATACATTAAAACAATAATTACACAACTGTATTTTTTTGTCTTTAGTGTGCATGTGCAACCACACCAGCATTTAGCACTTCATATTATTAGAACTCCATCGTAAAGCATGCTTAGACGAGTCTAATATAGGGTTGGATGACCTTTTGAAAAGTCATATTATTTCACAAATGTTTTGTTAAGATTTATTTTTCTAATAAATGATAAATAATTTTTATAGCATTGTAATTTTAAAACAAAATAAATTGTTATAGATGATTGTTTATAATTATATTTATGTAATTAATTATAAAAATTAACTTTGTAACATTATTGTTAATTTAGCAAGATAATAAATATGGAAAATCATATGACATAATAAAATTTTGACTTTAATTATTTTTATTACAAAGAAAAATATCTTTTATCAAAATAATTTAGAATTAATTCATAATTATAATAATATATATGTTGCATATTAGATTTTTTTAATATATAAATATTATGTTATAGAATATTAGAAAGCAACATGTTAAAAGTGATTTTTTGTAAATTTTAATTTTATTTTAAAAACTTATTAAGTTTTATAATAGTGATGTAATTAAAAAGCTAATAATAATTAAAAATATGCAAAATAAATTTTTAGGTGGTTTAACATATAAAGCATGACTACATCCACCCAAGAAAAAATTAGGCAAACACAACAAAATATTGGCCTTTCGTTAAAATACAGGTTAGCTAAAACCTCACAACTAAGAGACCAGTGAGATGAACTCCTATGCTCACACAACAAAAAGAATGGGACATGCAAATATAGCCTTATAATGAAATGAAATTGAAAAAAAATATATTTTTAATTAAAATAATCTTAAAATCTAAATCAACACAGCAAAAATCTTATGCTTGATGAAATAATTGAAGCAGTAGAACTATCTTAATTAAATGAATAAAATATCTAGAAAATTAATTACTTAGTCGATTTGTGAAGGGCAACAAATTTAAGTATTTTGAAGGATGAGTGCTGTAGCAACATGCTAAAACGACAATGGAAATGAGTTGCTAATGGCTACAATATTTTTTCTTGGGATATCATAGAAATTTTTCTTCCTATTTTCATACAAAATAATCTTGTTTATATGCCATTTGCAACAACTAAAAGCAATTACCAAACACAAAATTAGTTGGTGTAATTTTTACAACTTATTGCAATATTTTAATTAGGAAATAAAAAATAAAATAACTCTAAAATGGCTTGAAATAATAGCTAAAGTAGTGGTTGTGTAGTAGCCATTCAATCTTAATAAACCAACGCCATTTGGCAAAAACTAAACTATCCGACTGATGCAATCAAATATGTGCCATTATAAATATGAAATTGATATGGTCCATGAGAACAAAATTGTGATATGATGATAGGATTTACATTGGCTAGTAGAGGTAATATTGACTATGCAATGACAACATAGCTAAATCTAATGGCCAAAACAATTAGCAGTTTCAAAGAAAAAATATAGCGGTGATCGTTTGCTAGATAAAATGTGTTATCAGATGGTGCACATTAATTCTACAATTTTGGAATTCACTGTGCAGATAAGTTTACATGTTTTGTCTCACATTTCATAACAACAGTGTGTGTTTCTACTTATAGTTATTTTTGTTACCATTATCAATTGCAAATTAACATGGTTGGTTGTCCATCCCTTTGTTTGTCAATTATTTTCTCATGCAAAAAATGGCGAGTTGCATGTATTTGGTCAAATTGTTAGAGATGTTATCAATTACACAATAAAAAATTTGAATGTTTGCATTTGATTATGTATGCAAAATATTTGTTTTTGGTAGTTAATGTTTATGAAACTTGTTTTTCTCACCTATTTCTCTTTAACACAATGTCTGATTTCCCTAATTCATTTATTGGTCTCTTAATTCTCTATCTCCATATGTTATTCTTTGCCTCCCTCACATTTAGCAATGTAAAATCTAAATTAAAAAAATACAACTCTTAATGAAATCATTAAGCAGGTGTAAGTATCTTGAATAAATGAATTAAATATCAAGAAAATAAATATCTTAGTTGGCTTTGGAAGGAAAAAGAAATTAGTTTTTTGACTGGTGAAAGGTTGAGTCGATCATGAAAATGATGATGGAAACGAACTGCTAGAACCCTCACAACAAAGAGACAAATGAGACAAACTACTACAGTGATACAATAAAATACATTGGACATGCTACTATAGTCTTAACATAAAATAAAATGGAAAAAAGTAAAGCATTCAATAACATAAATTATAAATCAATACAACAAAAATCTGTTGCTTGATGAAATAATTAAAGAGGCAAGAGTATCTTAATAAAATGAATTACATATCAACAAAATTAATAACTTTGATGATTTTAGAAGGAAACAAATTTTAAGATTTTCACTAGTGAATGGCATAGCAATGTATGAAAATGATGATGGAAATGAGCTGGTAATATCTTTAATATTTTTCTTGGCATAACATAAATTTGTTTGATCTTAATGTTGTATAAAAATTACATATTTATACATAATTTTTTAGTGCTAAAAGCATTTACCAAAAACCTAATTTAGCCATTAGAATATGAAATTTTTGTAATATTTTTATTGGTAAATAAATAAATAAATAACTCTCCATTGTATGAGTCATTATTTTCATGACGATAATAACATAACTATGATTATTTGTCATTTTTCTTCATAAGTGACCTCGCTAGAATTGTAGCAATGCATCTCATTAATCAGTGTTGAACTTGTTTGGCTGAGAGTCCTTTTCGGATGGATGACTTATTGGGAGTGTTGTTGCACATAATTGTTCATAGTATTCATTTTTTGTGAAAAATAATAATTGATTTCAAAAATATTTTAATTTAAAAAAATTAATTGATTGTAAATTATGTTTTATAAAAATCATTTTTATAATTAATTATTAAAACCAAACTTATAGCAGTTTTGTAAAATCCTCGTAATAATACATTTGGCACAACATATGATAAAGTAAAAAATAACTTTAATAGAGTTTAGTATTGAAAAAACTTATTAAAATTATATTAAATTAGTGTTAAATATGAAATTACAAAACAATAGCAATCTAAAATTAAATCATTAATATTAAATATTATATATTTTTAATATATATTACAAAAAATAAAGATAATATATCACAAAAATTATAATATTTATTATCTAATTATTATTTTACTTTCAAGTATAAAAAATAATAATCCTAAATAAATTGGCAAAATATTTATTTAAATATTTGTAATAATAGAAAAAATAAGTTGACCTAAAATAGTTTTTGTATTTTATTATTATTAAATATTACTTATAATTATCTTGCAATATTTAAAAAATATTATAAGTTTAATTATTAATGTTTTACTTTTACTTAGTTTTTTCTCTCATTTTTTCTCATTATCTCAAAATCCCTAAAGGTCTCTCACTTTGTTCTCTCATCTATTATTATTCCATTATTTATCATTTCATTTTATATCTTCTTATATTCTTCTGGGTATCTCTACTATCCATCTCTTCTGGTTTCTTTTTCTTTTACTTATTTAGTTATTCTTTTTATCTCTTCTATGTTCTCTCTTTCACCTAATCTATGACTTTTCTCTATTTAACAAAAAAGTTATCTCTATCCCAATTATCTCCTATTTAGCTCATCAATTGGAAATATTTAATGGATCTCGAGTGCGATATAATCTAATTTATAATATTATTGATAAAGATATTTTTTCATATTTAAATTTATTTAATAATTTAATTTTTTATTAATAAAAATGATAACATAATGTAAGAAATTTTTATGTATTAATATCAATGTTATGAAAAACGATAATTTATGTAATTTTTTCGTTTATTTAATGTAAATAAAACACTTATATCATAATATATTATAAAATAATAAAAAACATAAAATATATTTAAGTTTTTATATTTTTATTAATTTAGGAAATTTGAGAAATGGCATATTACCTTCAAAAAATTATAATCACACAACTTCAATTTTTTGTCTTTTGTAGGTATATGTGACCAAACCAGTAATATACCAATATCATTAGAAGTCTAAAATTAAGTATGCTTAGATAATCTTATTGTTCGGATGGGTGACGCGTTTACAATCCCTATTGTTGCTCATATTTTCTTGTAGCGTTCATTTTGTTATGCATGGAAATTAATTTTTAAAAAATTATATTGTTTTTAAAAAATAAATTATTATAAACAATACTTTATAATTAAATTTTAGTAATTAATTTTTGAAAATAACTTCATATTATTTTTTTTAATTTAACTTAATACTAAATATGACACATCATTTGATATAAAAAAATTTAAATTGATTTAGTTTAATATTATGCAAAAAATATTTATTAATTATAACAAATAATAATTAATTTTTGTTTACGTTATTTAATTTATATTACAAAAATAAAAATATATTTGCAATATTATACAATAATAATAAACCCCAAATATTTTTATTTTTAATTATTATTAAATGATATATATATGATAAATTTATTATATTTTATAAATGTTATAAGTTTAATTATCTTGATTTAATAATTATTTAATTATTTTCATCACTTTTTTCAGTTTATCTCAATGCCTCTCAAATTCTCTCACTTTCTTCTATCTCTACTTTTCACTTTATTGTTGTCTGTTGTATGTCTATTTATTCTCTAAAGCTAATGTTCTTCTAATCCTCTCTCTCTCTCCACTATCCTTATATACTTTCTCATTTCTTTATCTTTCATTTTTATATTTATTCTTTTAATCTATCTTATGTTCTCTCTTTTCTTTTCTATTTTATTAAATTATCTTTCATCTCTATCTATTATTATTTTTCTCTCATTTATTCTTATCAATTCATGATTTTCTCTCCCTTATATAATAGTTATCTATATCTTTATTACATCTTTTTCTACTCATCAATTATAGATATCTATTAAAGATCATATGTTCCATAATCTCATATACTATATTTATCATAAAAATACATTTTATTTTTAATATTTATCTAAATAATTTAATTCTTTATTTTTTAAAACTTATTATATAATGGAAGAATTTTTTATGCATTAATGTCAACAATATCAAAAATAATTATTTATTTTACTATTTATTTATTTTACACAAATAAGATATTGGTATTATAGTATGATAGACATAATAAGCATATAAAAACTTTTAGAAGTATATTTACTTGTTAACTTAGAAACTTTTTTAATTGGTTCATTATTTTCAAAACAATAATCGCACAACTACAATTTTATTCTTTTGCAGACATTTGCAAACACACTAGAATTATTACACAAGATCCCATTAAAACTCTAGAGGCATGCTTTTGCTAGAGTACTATATGGATTTGTTACCTCTCTAGAAGTCCTCGTGTTACACATATTTTTTCGTAACACTTCTTTTTCTCAAGAAAGATAATTTATTTTATTAAGATATTTGAGTTGAGGTTAAGAGGTGGATGAATTGTTATGAATAAAAAATTTTTTTACAAAATATTTCATTAAAATATTTATTATAATTTTTGTTAATTTTTAACAAATATATAAGATGATTGTCTATAAAATTTAATTTTATTTTAAAAAGATATTATGTTTTATGAAAGTAATGAAATTAAAAAATTAATAATAATTAAAAATGTACACATTGAAATTTAGGTGGTCGGATTTATAAAACAAGCTTACATCCATCCAAAGAAAAACTAGGCAAACACAACACAATATAAACCTTCCATCAAAAGATGAGTAAGCTAAACCCTTGCAATAAAGAAGAAAAAGGACATGGGCTACTATGATCATACAATAAAATAAATAGGATAGTAGCCTTCCAATGAAGTAAAATGGAAAAAAAGAAAAACATTAAGCGACATAAAATCTAAATCAATATAAATAAAATCCTATGATAGATGAAAACATTAAAGAGGTACAATTACCTTATTTAAATGAATTAATTAACAAAAAAGTAAACAACTTAGCTTATTTGAGAAGTAAAAGAATTTCAAGAGTTTGACAACTAAATGGCATAGTACCATTTAAAGGCTACAATGGAAATGAGCTAATAATGATTTTAATAATTTTTCTTGGGATAACATAAAAAGTTTTCCTTTCATTTTCATGCAAAAATGTCCCATTTATATGCAATTTGTAACAGCTAAAAGCACTTAACAAATTGCCAATTTTTTTTGAAATTTTACAACTTCTGTAATATTTTAATTAAGAAATAGCTAAATAAGAAACAATCTAGCAACTAGAAATAATAGCTAAAATATCCATTGTATAGTAGCTATTTAATCAGAAAGCTTTGCAACCAATTAATCACCAAAATTAAGCGATAGGACAGATGTAATCGAATATGTGCCTTTATTAATAAGAAATTGATTTGGTCCATTATATTTGAATCAGTATCTAATGGTAGGATTTAACTTGGCTAGTGGAAGAAATACAGAACATGATATCACATGATAATGCGACTGGAGGACTGAAGGAATTTGCAATTTGATAGACAAAATATTGCTGTGATCATTTGATTGCAAAAATGCTGAATCAAATGGTGCTCCTTATTCTCACAATTCAGGAATTCATTGAGCACCTTATAGGCATTTTTCTAACCATTGATGATTGCTAATTAACTTGGTTGGTTGCCCTTTACTGTACTCGTGATATAATCACCCAAACGAACGGTGGGTGAGTTGCATGTGTTTGGTTTGAATTAATAAAGCATCATCAATTATTCGATTATAAATTAATGTTTGGATTTGATTATCTACTAAACCTCCTTTAAAAGTAATTACCAGAAACAATTATGTTCATTGGGAAACACTTTAGTTTCTATCGATGAATTTTTATAAAAATTTTTTTCTCACTTATTTCTCTTTAACAAATTCTCTCACTTCCTTCTCTCTTATTATCACACTATTACTTGTCTTCATTCTCTATCTCATTGTACCATTCTTTGCCTTTCTCACCATATCCTACTTTACTTTCTCATTTCTCTGTCATATAATTATTTATTTATTCTCTATATATTCTTTAAGTTGTCCCTTTTTGTTTTTTTCATTATTTCTTATCACTTTAATATTTTTTTTATCGTTACTTTATTCTTATTAATCTTTGGCTTTTCCTTTCTAATGGAGTAATTGTCTTTGATTCTACTATCTTCTCTTTGGCCTATTTGTGAATAATATTTAAGAAATCTCTTTTTTTCTATAGTTTAATTTACAATATATATGAAAAATATATATTTAATTGTAATTATTTACTAATAAATATAATTTTTAATGCATAATAAAGGTTACATAGTGGAAGAAAATTTCGTTTAGAATGGTCTACTTTTGTAAAGATAATCGTTTGTTTAATTATTCATTAATTTTTTTAATTAAAATAATTATATCATAATATATTGTGACATATAGACTTCATAATTTAGGTAATTTTAGAAATTATTCAATATCATCAAAATAATAATTGTAGAACAATGATGCTTTTCTTTTGTGTTCAACAGCACCAGCACTTTGGCAATGGATCTCATTAAAACTTCAAAGTTAAGCAATCTTGGGCAATAATAATAATTTTCTTACTGACATCATTAAACATCATATTATTGCACATATTTTTTCATAATATCATATTTTCTAATGAATGATAATTAATTTTTATAATAGTGTAATGTAAAAATATTACTATAAATGACAATCCATAATTACCATTATGATAATTAGTTTTCTAAAAATCAATTCGTAAAATTATTATCAATTTTATATAATAAAATAATAACTACACTTTTGTTAAATATTTAGCAAAATAACTTACATACATTATTATATAGTATAATTAATTTTTGTCAATAACAACTATATATGATGTCTATTTAACTTTTAAAAATACAAAAAAATTATATTACAAAATATTTGTAATTAAAAATAATATTAAATTAATAGTCAAACCATTTTTTTAATATTTGTAATATTTTGAATTAAAAATAAAACTTTTGTAAATCTTATATTTTATTATTATTAAATATCATATAAAATTAAATTATTGTATTTTATAAATATTTTAAGTCTTATTATTAAGATTTCACTTTTATTTTATTATTTCTCACACCTTTGCCTCTATATCTTCATATCTCTCATATTTTTTTACTTCTTTCTTTTGAATTATCTTTCTCTTTTTTGTGTCGTCATTCTCTATATCCTGAAATTCTTCCTAGCCTCTCTCTCTCTCCCATCTTTCCTTAATTTCATCTTTCTTTGGTTTCTAATTTTTTATTTTTTCTCTCTATCACCTCTATGTTCTTCTTTCTTGTATTCTTCTTTTAATAAACTCACATCTATCACTATTATTATTTTTTTATATTACTTTTATCAACCTACAACTTTCTCTCTCTTAAAGAATAATATTTTTTTTCTCAATCAATTAATAATATTTATGAAATCCCTCATATTACATCGTTTAATATATAATATGAATGATAATATTATATGTTAGTATTTATATTTTTAATGCAATTTAGTTTTTTTCATTAAAAAGATAGCATATGAAAGAAAATCTTTTGTGTTAATGTTAACATTTTGGAAAATAATAGTTCATGTGATTATTTTTTATTAATTTTATAGAAATAATGTATTGATATTTGATTATATTAACAACTATATAGTAATAATATTTCTTAAAAATTGCATATACTGATAATTTTGATTATTTTAGAAATGTTTGGATTTCACGAAGACAATAATCACGTAGCTATGATAATTTCACTTTTGCGTGCTTGCATGACCATATAAATATTATAACTCTATACCAAATTAGAACTCCAAAGTTAAGCATTCTTATGCAAGGGCACTATCAGAATGTTAGCCCATTTTGAGAAGTCAGCATGTTCTACAAAAATTTTTTCATAGCATTTCATTTATTGAGTGAATTAATTTTGATAAAAACTTATTATTAAACAATTTAAATTTTTGAAAAACATAGATTATAATTCCATTTTAGAAATTAACATTCAATAACAACTTTATCGCATTAATGTTAATTTCCAATAATAATAAATATGACCCAACAAACGATATAATAAAATAATAACGTTAATTTTTTTATATTAACAAAATAAACTATATCAACTATAATAATTTAGAATTAATTGAAGTTAGTAATAGTCTATATATGGTTGTATTGAATTTTTAAATAAAGTAATACTACATTAAAAAAAATAAAAAATAAAAAATTATTTCATTAATTTGCATACTATTTCTATTTATAATCAATACAATTTCAAATATAGATAATATATTAAAATAATTATATTATTTTCTATTTAATTAAAATTTTATTTTTATTAGTGAATAAATTTATATTAAATAAATAATTAAATTATTATAATATTTTAATATAATAAAAAACCTCAAATAGTTTTAAAAATAAATAAATAAATATTATATATGATTTACTTTTTACATTTAATAAATATTAAAAAGTTTATTTTTTGAAATTTAACTTTTATTAAATTATTTTATAGCTTTTTTCTCATTATCTTAATGTCTAACATATTCTCTGATTTATTTCTCACTTATTATCATTCACTTTTTTATCTTTATTCTCTGTGCCATAATGTGCTTCTTGGCCTCTCTCTCATCTCTATCTTTCATTGCATTCTTGTTTCTCTCTCTTTCACTTATTAATTTTTCCTACCTATCTTGTTATGTTTTGTCTTTTTCTTTTCTCTTCATTTAATTAACCCTTATTTCCCTATGCTATTATTTCCCTCATTATCTTGATATTATCAATCTATCATTTTTTCACTCTTTTTTATAATAGTTATCTCAATGTCTATTGCCTATTTTTAAGAACATCAGCTAAAAGTTTTTTAAAGTGTCTCATATATGAAATTTAACACATAATATTTGTGAAATTTTTTTTTGTGTTATTTAATTTTTTAATTATAAAAATGATAATCTAATCAAGAAAATCATGTTTTGGTGAAAGTACTTTTATTATGGGTGATCCCTTAATAGTATTATTGAGTATATTTTTTCGTAGCTTAAGTCTTTATTGAATGATAATTGATTTAATAAGCATGTTAATTTTGTAATTAAATATCAATAATAATTTTGTTACATTTTAGTCAATTTCATTTAATAATGAATATGACACATTATATGATGTAATAAAATTGTAACTTTAATATAGTTTAACAATTAACAAAATAACTTAGAAAAAGTATAATAAATTATAATTAATTTATTTAGACAACGGTATGCTTATGTTGAGTATAGAATTTTTAAAATATAATAACATTACATTACAAAATAATAGAAATCTCAAATTTGATAATTAGTGTAAATTATCATTTATTTTTACTATTGATATTAAATCATATAAACATAATATATTAGAATAATTATAATGTTTATTATTGAATTAATTTCCCAAATATTAACTACGAAAAATAATAATACAAAATAATTAGTCAAAATATTCTTTATATATTTATAACATTAAAAAAATAACAATATATGAAAAATAGTTTTAAAATTTTTTTAATTTAATTTTGTTTATGAATAACTTGTAATATCAAATAAATATTATAAGTTTAACTATTAAAGCCTTACTTTTATTTAATTTTTTCATGCTTATATTTCTCTTTTTCTCAATATCTCTAAAATTCACACTTTGTTTTCCCACTTAGCATCATTCTCATAATTGTCTCTTCATTTTATCACCATATATTCTTGTTAGCCTCTCTATCCTATCCATCTCTTCTTTCTCATTTCTCCCTCTAACTTTTTAATGTATTTTCTTTATCCCTTGTATGTTCTCTTTTTTCTTTTCCTCTTCTTTAAATCATTGTTCATCTCTCTCTTTATTTTTTATATGTATTTTGCACTTGTTGACTCGCGACTTTCCCTCTTTTAGAAAATAATTATCTCCATCACCATTGTTGCTTTTTTAGCTCATCAATTAATAAAATTTAATAGTATATATATGTTGTTTCTTCAAATTTTAAATATAGAAAGGTTATATTATAGAATATTAAACATTAAAATAATATTTTATTAATAGTCAAATAAATTTTAAATATTTGTAAAAATCTAAAATATAATAAACCTCAAATCTTTTTTATATTTTATTATCATTACATCTTATATATGAATAACTTATCACATATTATAAATATTATTTGTTTAATTATTTATACTTAACTTTTATGTAATTATTTCTCTCAATTGTTTCTATTTATCTTAATATCTCTCTAATTCCCTCAATTTTTCCTCTCTTTTATTTTTGTTCTCTAATTTGTATTTTTATTCTCTACATTTTAATATATTTGTTACCCTCTCTCTCTCCCCATTATTTTTGTCTATTTTCTAATTTCTCTCTCCTATACTTTTTTATTTTCCTCCCTTTCACTTTTATTAATCAATAACTTATTTCTCTAATAAAATAGTTATCTCCATCTTCATCATCTTTTTTTATACACGTTAATTATCAATACTTATAGAATATTAGAAATTAAAATTATGATACATATATGAATTATTATATTTCATAAATATTATAAATTTGACTATTAAAATTTATCCTTTCTTTAATTATTTTTCTTCTTTTTTCTATATCTCCACTATCTTCCCCTCTTTTTGCCTTTACATAATATAGTCCTTCAATTAATTCTATTACTATTTTTAACATTTATTTTACTCTTATAAGTCCATAACTTTGCCTCCCTCAAAGAGGATAGCTTTTTTCTATCTCCATTATCTTTTTTATGTCAATCAATTCATAACATTTGTAAAATATCTCGTATTGCATAGTTTAGTATATGATATTAATGATATTTATATATTTGGACTTTTATTATTTTTGTGTACTTTAATTTATAATTTATAAAAATGATAATTTCTTGTAAGAGACTCTTATGTATTATTCTAAACATTATTGAAAATAATTGTTTATGTAATTTTTTTGTTATTTTTATATAAATAAAATATTAATGTTAGATAATGTTAAAAGATATATGATAAGAAAACTTTTTTAAACGTTCATAAACATGATAAGGAAGATTATTATAGAAATTGTTTATTAGCATCAAGACATTAACACACAAATATGATTATTTTTCTTCTACATGCATGTGTGACCAAGACAACATTAGAGCATTGGATCACATTAGAACTCTAAACGTAAGTATTCTTAAGATGAAGTACTACTTGAATGGGTTGCTTTTTGAGAAATCCTCATGTTCCAAAATATTTTTTCATGGCTTTCTTTTTTTTTAATAAATGATAAATAATTTTAATAACATTTTAATTTTTAAAAATTAAATTACCAAAAATGATATTTTTAAATTACAATTTTAGTAGTTAATTTTGAAATAATAATTTATATTATTATTATTGATTAAATATAATATTAAATATGACATAACATATGATATAAAAAATAATAACTTTATTTTTTTAATGTTAAAGAAAATAAATTATATAAATTATAATAAAGTAGAAATGAATTATTTTTATAACAGTATATATATGGTGTATAAGGGAGTTTTTAATTAAAGTAATATTATGTTATAAAAAGATCTCAAATTATATCATTAATGTAAAATTTTTATTTTTTTAATTATTAGCTATATTATATCATATAAATTAAATATATTATAGGAAATAGATTATTAATTATTCAATTATTATTTCTATTTTTGTACATGAATAAAATATTGTTAAATTAATTATCAAAATTGTTATTAAATATTTGTGTTATTTTAAAACAATAATAAACATCAAATAGTTTTTAAATTTTTTATAAAATAAATATTATTTATTATTAATTTTTTTATTTAACATATATTATATATTTAATTATTAAAATTAAATTTTATTAAATTATTTTTTACTTTGTTCTCCTTAATCTAATATTTAAAAATGGTTCATTGCCATAAAAAATTATCACATAATTACAATACTTTTTCTTTTGTAAGCATGTTCGACCACGCTGACATTTTAGCATTTCATCTCATTAGAGCTCGAATGTTAAGCATTCTTGGGCTAGAGCATTGTGATGGGTGACCTCTTTAAACATTCTAGTGTTACGTATATGTTTGCATAGCATTTCTTTTTCTAATTAATGACAATTAACTTTCATAACAATATTATGCAAGAAATTACAATAAGTGATACATCATAATCACTATTATAATAATAAAATTTTTTTAAAATAATTTATAAAATTATGATCATGTTTATACAATAACAAATATGCCACATCATATGATCAACAAAATAGTAACTTCAATTTACTTAAATATATAGAAAATAAATTTATCAATTATATTAAATTAGAATTAGTTTATCTTTATAGTACTATATATGTTATTACAAACATAAATTAATTCGAATTTAAATATAAAAAATATATATGATGGTTATTACATTTTAAATATAAAAATATTATATTCTATTGTATTCTTCATAAAAAATAACATTTAGTTAATAGTCAAAATATTTTTTTAAATATTTCTAATATATTAATGATTAATAAAAATAAAATAATTTTTTATTCTATTATTATTAATTATTATATCAAATTAACTTATTATTTTTTATAAATTTTGTTAGTTATATTAGTGAGATTTAATTTTTATTTAATTATTTATTGTACTTTTTCTCTTTATCTTAATATCTCTCATGTTCTCTTATTTCTCTCTCTTGGTATCATTCTCTTTTTTATGTTTCATCAATCACTATCTCCTAATATTCTTCTTAACCTCTCTCTTCTTTATTCATATTTAAGTTTTTATTTTTCTCTAATCCATTTTTTATTTTTTCTCTCTAACTAAACTATGTTCTTCTTTTTCATCTCTTCTTCTTCAAATAATTTCTCATCTATTACAATTTTTATTTTTCTCTTTATTTTACTATTATCAATCCATAACATTCTCTCTCTCATATAATAATTTTTTTTATACACTATCTTTTTTTATGTCCATCAATTAATATTGCTTATAAAATCTCTCACATACATAATTTATTATATATAACATTGTTCAAAATTATACATTTTATTATTTAGATCTTTTACATAATTTTTGTTTTGTTATATGAGAAGATATCGTATTGAAAGAAGCTCATATGCATTATTGTTAAAATATTTATATTCTAATATATTAAGAAATATATGATCAAAAAAGTTTTTTTAAAAAGTGTAACTATGATAATTTTCCTTTTGCTTACGTGTGCAACCACACCAACATTATAGCCATTGATCTGATTTAAACTCCAAAGTTTCACATGTTTAAGAAATATTTCATTATCATCTAGAAAATAATCACACAAAAACAATAATTTTTCTATCATTCATGTGTGACACATAAAAATTTTAGCTATGGATCTAACTAGAACCCTAAACATAATAATTCTTGGGTAAGAGTACTGTTTGAATGGGTGTCTATTTGAGAAGCCCTGATGTTGCACATATTTTTCGTAGCATTTTTTTCTAATGATTGACAATAAATTTTAATAACATGTTAATATTGAAAAATTAAATTATTAAAAAGATAGTATATAATTTCGATTTTCATAATTAATTTTGAACAAAAATGTATAACATTAATGTTAATTTAATATAATATTTAATATGACACATTATGTGACATAATAAAATAGCAACATTAATTACTTTTAATATTAAGAAAATATATATATATATTATAATGAATTAGAATTAACATAAGTTTATAATAACATATATATGGCGTGTGTAGAATTATTTAAATAAACATATATTTTGTGATAAAAAATAAAAAATTTAAATTATTTCGTTAATGTTAGATATTGTTTATATTTATTATCTATATTTTATCAAATAAAGATAATAAGTTAAAAAAATTAAATTATTTATTATTTAATTAATTTTTTATTTTTATGTATGAATAAAATAATTTTAAATTTATTATCAAATTAATCTTTAAATATTTGTAATATTGATAAATTAAAATAATTTTCAAATATTTTTTATATTTTAAAATTAGTAAATATTATACATAATTAATTTTTTATATTTAATAAATATTATTAGTTTAATTATTGAAATTTAACTTTTAGCAAATTCTTTTTATGACTTATTCCTCTTTATCATAATGTTTAAAAAATTCTCACTTTGTTCTTTAACCTATTGCCATTCTCTTAATTATTTTTATTGTTATCTATATCTTTATATTTTTCTTGGCTAATCTCTTTTCTTTATCGTTCGATATTTTCTTATTTTTCTTTTTCAATTTTTATTTATTTTCCTTTTGTCTTTTATGTTCTTTTATTCCTCTTCAGCAAAACATCTCTCATCTCTCTATCCTATTTTTTTCCTCTATCTTTCTCTTGACAATCTATGACTTTTCTCTCTCTCTCTCTTTTAAAATATTTATCTTAATCTATGTTATCACTTTTTAATAACATCAATTAACAAAAATTTAAGAAATTCCTTATATATCATAATTTAATGAATAATGTTTGCAAATTAAAAACTTTTATTATTTATTATTTTATTTAATTTAATTTTTTATTTATTGGAATGATAACCCAACAAAGAAAATTTATGTATTAATTACTATATAATAAAAATAATAGTTGATGTAATGTTTACTAATTTAATAAATTCAAATATGATTATTATAATACATTATGAGTCATTCTTTTCAAGATAATAATCACACAAATATTATATTTTTTTTAGAAATATGCATTCAAATTGGCATTATAAGATTTGATCTCATTAGTACTCTAATTTAGGCTTGCTTAGGTGTGAGTAGTTTTGGGATAAGCTACATTTTTCAGGTTTTTGTTGCAAATATTTTTCCATAGTTTTCACTTTTCTAATGAATGATAATTTTAAAAATATGTTAATTTTAAAAAATAAATTATTATAATTTTAGGTGTATAAATGCAATTTTTTTATTTTTTATGAATATGAACTTTATAACTTTCTTAATAATTTCATGTAATAATAAATATAAGACATAATATGAAATGATAAAACAAACACTTTAATATAGTTAAATATTGAGAAAAATTAACATATAAAAATCTTAACAAATTAGAATTCATATATGTTTAAAATAATATGCATTTAATATTTTTTATAAATTTTGTAAATATAGTAAATTTATTTTATCAAATAATAGAAATTTCAAGTTAAATAAATGGTGTTAAATATTATTTAATTTTAACATCAACTTTACATCATATATATATAATATATTATGATCGTTATAATTTTTATTATTTATTTAATTTTTTAAATATTTGTAATATTCTAGAATAATTGTAGACCTAAAAATAATTTTTTTATTTTACTATTATTAAATATTATGTTATTAATTTATAATATATGATAAATATTATAAAATTAATTATTAATATTTTACTTTTATTTCATTTTTTCTTTCACTTCTTTTGCTTTATCGCACACAAGTTCTCTTAGTTTTTCTCTCACTTGTTATTAGTTCCTTATTTATCTCTTCAATTTGTATCTCCTTATGCTCTTTTTTGCGTCTCTTTATTATCCATCTATTCTTTCTCATTTCTCTTTTTTACTTTTTTATTTGTTCACTCTAGCTCTTCCAAGTTCTTTCTTTTCTTTTCCTCTTCTATAAATCATGTCTCATCTCTCACTATTACAAGTTTTCTATCTATTTTTCTTTTGTTAACAGGTGACATTTGCTCTTTCAAAAAATAATTATCTCCATTTCCATTTTCTCTTTCTAAGCATAATGATTTACAATATTTTAGAGATTTCTTGTGTGATGTAATCTAATATATAATATTTTGAAAGACGTATATTTCATTATTTTTATTTATTAAGTAATTTAATTTTGCATTTATAACAATGATAGCATACTAGAAAAATTATTTTTTATTCATGTCAATGTTATTAAAATTGATAGTTTATGTAATTTTTTTCATTTCTTTTAAATAAAATATCGATATAATAATATATTTGGAGGCAATTTTTTTTAATTTAAAAAAATTATTTTTAAAACAATTATTTCAAAAGATAGTTTACAATTAAATTTTAATAATTATTTTTAAAAATATATTTGTTATATTATTATTAATTTAATATAGCAACAAATATTATAAATCATATGGAATAATAAGATATTAAATTTTGTTTAATCTAATATTAAGAAAAAAATTTATTAATTATAATAAATTAGAACTAATTTATATTTATAATAATGAATATATGCTATATGTGGAATATTTAAATATAGAAAAATAATATAACATAATATCAGACATTAAAAAATTTATTAACAGTAAAAAAATTTTAAATATTTTTAATATTTTGAAAATAATACAAAATGTCAAATATATTTTATATTTGATTTTTATTAAAAATTATATTTATTAACATATTATATTTCATAAATGTTATCATTTTAATTTTTTAAATTTAATTTTTGTTTATTTATTTAGCTTACCTTTTTCCCTACATCTCAACGTCTCTCACTTTCTGCTCTTTCCTATTATGATTCTACTATTTATCTTTTTATTCTCTATATCTTAATGTTCTTTTGAACCTCTCTCTCTATTTTCCTGCTCTACTTTCTAATTTCTATCTCTTTTATTTTTTTACTTATTCTTCCAATTTTTTCTATGTTCTCTCTTTTCCTTTTCTCTCTATACTACTCCTATCAATCTATGACATTTCTCCCTTTCAAAATAGTTATCTTTATCTCTGTTGTCTCTTTTTAAGCACAACAATTAACAAAATTTAAGGAAACTATTATATACCACAGTTAATATATAATACTTATGAAGATATGTATTTTATATTTCATATTTTTCATGTAATTAAATTTTGATCTATAAGAATCGTAACATAACAAAAGAAAATCATGTGTTAATATCTACTTTATAGAAATTAGTAATTTATTTAATGTTTTACAAATTTTTATAAATAAAACATTATTATTAAAATATTTTATGATCTATTACTTTTAAGACAATACTCACACAACTATGATTACTTATATTTTTTATTTATATGTGATTAGCACTCTGAAGTTTAGCTTACTTAATTGAGATGAATTTTGGCACGAGTGACCTCTTGAGAGTGTTGTTACACATATTTATTGATAACATTTGTTTTTTTCTAATTATTTAAAATTTATTTTAATAACATTTTAATTATAAAAAATTAAATGATTCTAAATAAAAGCTTATTAATAAAATATTTGCAATTGTTTATTTGTCAAAACTTTATACCATTTTTGCTAATTTCATATTATAATAAATATGACACAACATATGATATAATAACAGAATAGGTTTAATATCTTTCAAAATTGAGAAAAATACATATAAAAAAGATAATAAATTAGAAATATAGTAAAGTACTTATATAATGAAGTAATAATAAAACTAAAATACCTTTTATTATTTTTTTATTGTAAATCATTATATATGTTAAAATTTATTATTCAATGAATATTATAAATTTAATTATCAAGGTTTTACTTTTGTTTTATATTTCACTTTCTTTTTTATATTTATCTAAATGGCTCTCAAATTCTCTTAATTTTTTCTCTTCTATTATAATTCTCTTATTTGTCTCTTCATTCTTTATCTCCTATTATTCATCTTGACTTCTCTCGCTATTATCCATCTCTTTTTCTTATTTCTCTCTCTTCCACATTCTTATTAACTCTCTATATCTCTTCTTTTTTTTATTTTCATTTTATCTTTGCTAAATCATCTCTCTATTATTATTTTCTAATCTATTTTTCACTTATTAATCTATGACTTTCTCTCTTTTACAAAATAGTTATTTTTATCACAATTTTCTCTTTTTCATCTCATAAATTAATCATATTAATGGATCTCTTATGTGACATAATCTAATATATAATATTTTTGATAAATATATATTTTATTATTTATATAATTTTATTTATATTTATGAGAATGACAATGTAATGAAAAATAATCTTGTATGTTAATGTATACATCATTTAAAAAATAGATTCTGTAATTTTTGAGATATTTCATAAAAATAAAATATTGATATTGTAATATATTAGAACATATTATAAAGGCATAATCTTTTTTTAAAAGTGCATACGCTTGATAACTTACAAAACATTTGAAACGGTTTAACACCTTAAAAAAATATGATCGCACAATTTTGACTTTCTTTTCACATACATGTGCGACCACACCAATGTTATAGCACTAGACATCATTAGAACTCAAAAGTTAAGCATGCTTGGACAAGTATAGTATTGGGATGGGTGACATTTTGAAATGTCCAAATATTGTAAGTATGTTTTCATCGGGTTCCATATTCTAGTTAATCACAATTAATTTTTGTAACATTGTAATTTTTAAAAAATTTAATCATTATTGATTACATTTAGTATTTAGAATTTTAGTAAATAATTATTAAAAAGAAATCCATAACATTATTATTAATTTGATATAGTAATAAATATGACACATGATAGGATATTAGAATAAATATATAGCAAAGTAACTTATATCATCCATAATAAATTAGGTTTAATTTATTTTTATAATAATATAAATATGTTTTGTATTAATTTTTTTAAATATAAAAATATTATATTATAGAATATTATAGATTAAAAAAATATTAACTTAAAATTAAAAATATTTTTTAAATATTTGTAATATTTAAAAATAATAACAAACAAAATATAATTTTATATATTTTTTTTATTAAATATTATATAATATTAAACTGCTATATTTTATAAATATTATAAAGTTAAATAATAATATTAAACTTTTATTTATTTAGTTCTCTAACGTTTTTCCCTTTCTCTAAATGTCTCCTAAATTCTGTGAATTTTTACTCTCTCCAATTATAATTCTCTATTTTTTCTTCTACCTCTATCTCATAATATTCTTCTTTGCTTCTCTCTCCTCCATTTTTGTTTAATTTCTCATTTCTCTCCCTTAAACTTTTTATTTTTACTCTTTATCTCGTCTATGATCTCCTTTTCTTATCTTCTTCATTAAATGATCTTGTATTTACCTCAATTATAGTTTTTCTATTTATTTTACACTCATTAATCCATAACTTTCTGTCACTCGTACAAAATTTTTATATCTATCTCTATTATCTTTTTCTATGTTCTTGAATTAACAATATTTATAAAATGTTGGAATTTTATAGTTTAATATCAATATTAATTATCATTATGGATTTTACTTTTATTTTTTTTACACATTTTAATTTTTTATTTATGAGAATAATAACATATTGAAAAAACTTTCTTGTGAATTATTATGTCCATTTTTGAGAATAATAGCTCATGTAATTTTTTTAATTTAATATAAATAAAATAGTTATATTTGAATATATTAATATATGTATGACATGTATAATTTTTTTAAAAGGTGTATATGTTTGATAATTTATATTATTTTAGAAATGGTTCATTATAATCAAGACAATAGCACACAACTTCAACTATTTGGCTTTTGCATGCACGTGCGACCACACCTACATTGTAGTGATGGATCTCTTTAGAACTCGGAACTTAAGCATCCATAGGAAAGGGCACTATTTGGGATGGACGACCTTTTGAGAAGTCCTCATGTAACACATATATTTTCATAGAATTACTTTTTATAATAAATAATAATTAATTTTAGTAACTTATTAATATTTGAAAGTTTCATTATTAAAGAAAGTTTATAATTACCATTTTTGCCATTTATCATGAATAAAAACTTTATAAAATTTTATAAATCTCTAATAATATTAAATTAGACGCATTATAAGATATAATAAAATAATAACTTTAACTTTGTTTAATATTAAGGAAAATAAATTATATAAAATATAGTAAAGTAATATTATGTTATAAAAAAGGAAATAAAAATTATTTAGCTAATCATAAATATTAATTATATTTGTTATCTATGTTATGTAAAATAAAGATAATATATTATAATGATTATATTACTTATTATTTACTTTATTTTTTATTTTTAAGTATGAATATAAAAAATATTAAATAAATAATAAAAATTATTTTTAAATATTGGTAATATACTTAAAGGATAACAAAACTCAAATAATTTTCTATTTTAAAATTCATAATTATTATATTAGATAATATTTTAATTATTTAAGTTTAACTTTTATGAATTTTTTTCATACTTTTCATTTTTCTCTTAATATCAAAAAAATTCTCACACTTATCACTTTTATTATCATTCTCTTATGTCTCTTTATTTTCTATATCATCACATTATTCATGCCTCTCTTTCCTTCGTCATTCTCTATTTTATTTCTCTTTCTTTCATTTTTTTGTTTTTTTATTTCTTTTATTTTTCCTTTTTTTCGTTTTCTATTCATTAAATAATCTCTCATCACTTTCTATTATTAGTTCTCCTTTTATTTGTCTCCTATCAATCTATGAAATTTTTTTCTTTTAAAATAGTTATCTTTAACTGTATTATCACTTTTTAAGGACATCAATTAAAAAATTTAAGAAATCTGTTGTATATTACAGTTTAATATAAAATATTTATCAAAAAGATATGTTTTATATTTTATTATTTTCATGTAATTTAATTTCTATTTAAAATAAAATAAATATAAAAAATAAAATCACACAAATTAATATGTATATTATAAAAAATATTTTATTGAATTATTTATGAATGTTATAAAATAAAAAAATATGATTATTATTATAATAGATAATTATTTATTATTTTTAAGACAATAATAATGCAAATATTATAACTTATCTTTTTTATTCATTTGTGATCACATTAGTATTATAGTAGTGGATCTCATTAGTACTCCAAATTTAAGCTTGCTTGATTAGGACAAAATTTTTTATTGGTGACCTCTTGAGACTATTGTTGCAAATATTTGTTGATAACATTTTATTTTCTAATGAATGATAAATTTATTTTATTTACCTAATAATTTTAAAAAATTAAATGTTTATAAATTATAATTTATAAATACAATTTTTGTAGTTAATTATAAATAATGGCTTCATAATAGTTTTATCAATTTATTATTATAATAAAAAGACACAAAGTAAAAAATATAAAATTAATCAAATATTAATTTAATATTAAATAAATATACATTAAAGTTGAGTTAAGGAGCATTGAAGCAAAACAATATCACGAAATCAAATTAATGTAATGCTCATTAGAGACGAAAATTAGAGTTTCATATAAAAAATCAAAATTGAAGCAAAACTTTTGAAAATTTGATGAATTATACTAAGTTACATCTATATGAATGAGATTGTGTGTAACATCCTCAACTATCAAATAAGATACAAATCAAAATGTCTTTTAAAGATTGCTAGAACTATATCAAGTAGGAAATATAAAAATTAAAATTAAATCTGACACTGCTCATTGAGATGACTCCAATGACATTTTTTCCCGATGATATCTATTGTAGAGTTACTGTGAATTAGAAAGGAAAAAATAAATGTAAGGAATAATAATTTTTTTAAAATATTTGGTAAATTCATAATAAATATAAAATTAAAAAATTTTAAGAAACACTAATCTAATAAAATGAATTTCAAGTAACGTTTATTTGTTAGGAGAATTACACTTTCATAGTAATATAACCAAATAAAGGCACATAATTTTAAAAAATGCAATAAATTATAAAGTAAATTTTCATTCAAATATACAGAGGTTGAGTGTATGACTTCCAATCATCAAATCAAGAAAAAAATCAAAATATCATATAAATCGTGTGAAATCCTTAAACAAAGAGAATATTTGAAGATACGAAAATGATTATTTGGTGCGATAAAACATGGAAAGATGACTCCAACAGTGTTTTCCATCTAAATAATACCAAGTGTGTAATTGTTTCTAATTAATAAAATAAATGAAAAAATTATTATTTTAATATCAAGTAAAATTAAATTTAAAGCATTAATGAGATTAAATAAAGAAACATAATATAAAAAAAAAAGAGATGTAAAGTCCACAGATGTAGGGATTTATGCTACATTATAATATTAAAAAATCAAAGAAAAAACTTTGTGGAAATAAAATAACTTTTACGGGAATGTCCCTTTCGAAGATAATATGGAAGTTGAGTGTATACCATTAATAGTCTTGTGAGCTACAAATAAAATTATCTTAAATTTCATTGTTTTAATTTAGATGAATTTAGCTTTAATATTTGTTTACATAATTTTAAAATGATAGGCTATGTCATTTCTTAACATTTTCGCTTAGATTTGGTTACGTTACAAACAATGATACTCTAAATATAATCAAACAATTACATCACTTTGATTTTCTTATATTGTATAGCTTCAGTTCATTTCTTTCTGGCTTTAATATTTTTTACTTAATTGCATAGGAAATTCACATTAACTAGAAAAGAGGTATAATCAAGGTGAAATAAACGTCTCTAAGCTCCTTGATGAGCTCTCTTACCAATTAGATATTAGTTTTTGTTGTTTTGAATATTTTATTCTTTCATATTTTTGCATAATGTACAAGAAATTTTTATTCCTTTTTTATTGTACTTGATTTTTATTCATTTTCATTCATATCTAATTCTACGATTTAGGATGTACAGTTGGTATTGTTACCATCTTAGAGTACAACTTTGCCTTAAAAAGTATTTCATTTTTTAAACTTTCTTACTTTTATTTATGTTATATTACTATCTAGCTCTAAATCTCCTTTAATATGACCATCACAATGCTTTAATTTTGTTGTGTTATATTGCTTGAATTTAACTCATGTTAATTTTAATATACATTTACTTAATATTAAGGTAATAATTCAACATTCATTATGTTGATGTATTTTGTAATTTATGGTAAAACCAAACAAGGTCTTATAAAGACCACACAATTGCCATTCGACTCATTTGAACAAGCTCTAGATATTTAAATTTTTTTTTTTTTGAAATGTTCTATTTGATTTTGATAGACTTTACATGAAATTTTATTTCTTAACTTATTTGATGATCAGGGATGTTGCACTCGATCTCTTCAAAATCTTAGCATGCAACTTTCTTATACAAATTATCTCATTTTTTCAATTTTTTCCTTTGATTAGGTTGTATTACAATTAAATTGTAATTTTATTCTTAAGGAACATTGACCTGTTTTCATTAGTTATGTTATATTGCTTCAATTTATACCATTTAAAATTCAATATAAATTTACTTATTATAAAAAAGAATTTATTATTATTATTTTATCTAATTTTGTAATTTAGAAATACTTCAAATAAAGTCTAATAAAGATAAAGCAAAACTTTTAACATGCTTAAAAATCTTTTTCAATTTTTACCTTATTTGACAATCAAGGATGCCACACCTATTAGTATGTTGTAACACACCTTTCCTATTAAATATATCTCATTTCTTTATTTTTTTTATTCAGCTTTATTACTATGTAACTCTAAATATAGTCTTAAGTGATCATATCATATTTCTGAAAGGATTCTATTACATTGCTTCAATTTTTCTTATTTTGACTTTATTTATAAACATTAAATAAATAAAATTTTTTATTATTTATTCCTATTTGAATTAGCAATCTGTAGTAATTATAGAAGAGGTTTGACTTAGGTGAAATAAACATTATCGGACTTATATCTATATGATTTTTTTAAATTAAGTATTTACTTTTACACTTTTTAAATAATTTATTTTCTGAGAAATTGGCTTGCTTCATGAATCATTTTATTATTTATGTAATTTGACAATTGAGTGTGACACACTCTATCATTTTATTATCTTGAAATAAAATTTTCTCATGGAATTTATCTCCCATCCATGAAGGCGATTTTGGTATATTACATTGAAACTGTAGTTCTCTTTAAGTGTGACCTTAAAATCTCTTTTATTTTTTTATATCACATTATATAGTTTTTCTAATTTCCTTTTTACCATACATTCACCTAATATTAAAATAATAATTTACTTTATTTAAGCTTAATTACTTTGATAACTTGTAAAAATTTGGATCAAGATTGATTTACATAAAATAAAGGTCATTTCATGATTTTTGATGAGCTCTACATAATTTAATATTAAATTTTATACTTTTAAATATTTTATTTTAAAAAGTATGACGAGATCATAAAAATAAAATATTTATAAGATATAGCAACAAATGTTCAAAAGAATATAGTTCATTCAGATGAGTATAGTGATACTTATTTTATTTTGATTTGACCTGGTTAAAATTAATATGAATTATAAAATTAAATAAGTGGAATTAATTAGTAAATATTAATATAAATTACGTTAATATGTAATAATATTCAAAATAAATAGTTTAAAGAAATCAAATATAACAAAATCAAAATGTTAAAGTTATAAGATTTGTTACTTACAATAACATAGTAATTTAACAAATTTAAAAAAAAAATATTTGAAGAAATGATATGAATTGTATGAGAAAATTTTTACTCCAAGAGAATAAGGAGATCAAATACAGAATCCCCTATGTTCAATTTATTTACAAATTTAAAGGATTCATAAAGCCTGATAAAACTTTAGAAAATAAAATATTTAAAAATATCAAAATAACGATAAAGCTCAATGAGATGGGTCCAAGGATGCCTATTTATCTCAAACAAAGTCTTTCCAAAGCAATATGTACAAATAATAACAAATTATAATTTAAATATTTAATAAGTAGATAACAAAGTTGAGATGAGTTAAATTGAAATAACGTAATACAAAAAAATGAAGGATATGAAAAGCTCATACGAGAGGAGAGTTAAGAGTTACATAGAAATATAACCAATCGAAAGAAAAAGTTTAAAAAGATGAGATAAATTAGATTAGAAAGATACACACCAAGTTACTATGGAGGCCAGATATCTTCCATGTTCTTCAAATACGGTATAGACTTAATTGTTTCAAAAAGTTTGAAAAAAATGGAAATATATAATAATCTAAACTAAGACAAGTTCAAGCATTGTAATATAACTATATAAAAAGAATGTTAAGGTCACACGATAGGTGGACTAGAGTTTCATAATAGTATAGCCAAATCAAAATGAAATATTTGAAAAAGTGAGGAAAGTTTTACGAGAAACTTGCTTTCAAAGATACTTAGAACTTCAAAGTAATACAAAAACAATATGAGATATAAAAATTAATATTTAATTAAATGAAGCATGTTGACATGTTTTCAACAACTTCTATTTCTTTTGGTCAGACCTTGTTTGGAATATTTTTTTAATTATTTGACTAAATAAGAATAAAAATAGCAAATTAAAATGTGGATGTTAATTAAATATATATATTAAACATAATATGAGACAAATTAAAGCAAAGAATACCACAAAGTGAAAGAAATAATATATAAAAATATAAAAAAATACTTAATATATTGTGATTGATGTGATGAGTCCAACGATGCCTATTTAATTTTTATTGAACATTGTTTTGAGTTATTGTAAATTTCCAAAGTAAATAAACATAAGTAATAATAATTTATTATTTTGCAAATTAAGAAGATATAATTTAAATAATTAAAAAGAAAATCAAAGCAATATAACATGATAAAATCAAAGACATATGGATGTCATATGAGAGGAGAATTATGAACTCATGGAAAGTTTAGAAAATATAAGTGAAAAATTTGAATAGATGAGGTAAATAGCATGGGAAAGTTGCTTTCATAGCTGCAAAGGATATCAAGTGTAATATCATCGATCAACAAATCATAGGCAAATTGTAACATTTCAGAAATCAAGAAAAACTCCTGAGATGTATCATATTTTAAAATACAAAAATTAAAATGAACTTGCATTGAACTTATGTGGACCAATCCAATTATGTATGTTTTTGCTTTATCGGATCTTGTTTGGAATTGTTACAAACTATCAAAATAAATAAGGATAAATTATAAAGAAATTATAGTTTTTATTTTGAAATGGATATATTTATATATATATATATTAAAGCTAAAATGACATAAATTATAGAAATTTTGTAAAAAAAACAAATCCAAATTATGTAATCCTCATATAATAGAAGAATAGGAGTTTCATTGTAATACTACAAATTATTAGTGAGAGGTTTAAAACATTTGATAAATTGTATAAAATATTTTCAATTTATCAAACTGAGGAGATTGAGGGTAACATCATTAATGATCAAATTAGTTACAAATTGAAACATTTTAGAAATCACACTAAAATCTTTAAATATAACATAATAAAAAGATATAAAAAAATATTTAATTAGATAGACCTTATGAAGGGGATTCTAATAAGAATAAATGATAATTACAATGAATTACATCACAATTACAATGGATTGTCAATTCAAATAAGCATATGTAACAACTAATTATTATTTTAATTTTTAAGTAAATAAATTATGAAGCTAAAATATGACAAATTGAAGAATTATAATATAACCAAATCAAAGAATTATAATGATCAAATGTGACTAAAATAAATCTTTCATATTAATATGACATAATCAAAGAGTAATATTTGAAGTAATGTCATAAATTGTTTGGCAAAAATGTTTTTTGAAATACTATAGAGGTTTACTGTATGTTATTAAGTCAGTTATAGAACCTAAATAATAAAATATATTCCAATATAAAATTGAATATTTACTAAATTAAGGTTTTTTACATAAGTTTTATGACAATTATTTCACCTCTATAAGACTTTTCTTGAAATTACTATTAATGACCAAAGTAATTAAACAACAATAATAAATAATTATAAAGTTATTATTAATTAAATAAATTATAAAAAAGGCTTTTTTGCAATGTAATATAACCAAATTGAAATTTTACAAAGGTAATATAAGAGCTTAATTAGAGCTTCATAATGACATATCTAAAGAAAAGAGAAAATGTTGAAGAAATGAGATTAGCTGTTTGGGAAATTTAATATTAAAAGATAGAAATTTAATTGTAAATTCCTCGATCATCAAATTGGAAATAAATGAAAATGTTTCATAAATTACAATTAAAATAAGAAAACACAAAATTTAAAAGTGAATATCTAGTTTGATAATGCTATAGAGAATAGTCAAATGACATTTGTTTCACTTAAATTGAACCTCATTTAGATTTATCAAAAACTAAACAATTAAATAAAGCTATATAATAACAAATCATTATTTGAATTTTTGGTAAGTATATATTACGATTGAATCGAATAAACTTAAAACAAAGAAATATAGCAAAATCATGGCGTTGTAGAGGTTGCACCAAAGGAAATTTAGATTTACATAATGGTATAATCAAATTAAGGTGAAACATTTAATAAAAAAATAAATTTTATAAGTTAGATTCAAAGATAGAAAGAAGATTGACTATAACATCCTTGATTACTAAATTTGGTACAAATCAAAATATCTCAGAATGTGTAGCAAATATTAGAAGAAAAAAATTTTAAAAAATAATATTTAATTAGATAGTGCTTGATGAGGAAAGCCCAAACACGTTTATGTCAACCTAATCGAACCACATTTGGAATAGCTGCGAATTAAAAAATAAATTAGCATAAACATTATTAAATTATTTATTTTTATTCTAAAGAAAAATATATTGTTATTGAAATGAGATTAATTGAGGCAATCTTATATTAGGAAGTCAATTCTTCATAGAGGTTAAATTTTTAATGTTCTAATCATGTATGAAAAGAAATGACTCATTAATAACTCCAAAACACTTGAAAAACAATACTTAAAATCATAAAGATAAATATTTAATAGGATAAAGCGTACTATGTTGTTTCCAATGACATTTATTTTAATTTAATTTCGTCTTGTTTGGAATTAATATGAGTTATATTAAGATTAAATGATCATAAAGCATTATTTATATTTAAAGTAAATATTTATTAATGCCTAAATGATATAAGTTGAAGTTGTGTAATATAACAAAATTAGTGCATTATAAATATCACATTATAGGTGAATTAAGTCTTTATAATAATGTAACAAAAAAAATACAAAAGAAGAAAAGAGATAAAGGATATGATAAATTTTCATTCTAAGATACTAAGAATATCGACTATAACATCATTTATTAACAAATCAAGTGTGGAACAAATTTTCTCATTAAAGGTGCAAAATTTCTAGAAAGAAAACTAATTAAAAAATATAAAACAAAATACTTAATTTCATAGAGCTCATCCAGGAAATTATTTTATTTTCAATCATAAGGAATTAAAAGTAATTAAAATAAGAGATAATAAAGTATCATTTTAATATTAAGTTAACATATATTAAATTCAAACTAAAGCAAAATAAAGAATGTAATGTAACCAAATCAAGGTGACGTGAACATAATAGATTTGTAGAAGATGAGTTTCATAACATTATTTTGAAATTAAAGTAAAGCATTTCAAATAATGTCATCAATTACATATGAAAGTTGTATTCCTATATAATAAGAAGATAAGTTGTGACAATCTTCGTCATCAAATTAGGTATGATTCAAAATATCTCATAAAGTGCACAAAAATCATAGAACTTGATTATTTTTTATGCTTATTTAACTTTTTTATCTTCATTATTTTCGAATGACGGATGATTGAGATGAAACAAAGTTTCTTTGATTTTTGTCGTTAAGATTTATTATGCTAAAAATTCATTTTTAAATTTCTAAATATTTCTACATGGTTTTTTCTTACTTTATTAAAAATTTGAACTCAAACAAGATATGATGATCAAGGATTTTATAGTTGATCTCCTTAGTATCTTTGAACTCTAAATCACCTCTTATGTGACTATTACATTGCTTTGATTTGATTATATTACATTGTTCAATTTATCTTATTTTAGCTTTAATATATATATTTCCCTAATATTAAAATACTTTTTCTTATTATTTATTCCTATTTATTTTTGTAATTCACATCATTTTTCAACAAGGTCCATTCGAGATGAATCAAATGTCTTTAGACTTGACACAATGAGTTCAATTTAATTAAATATTGCTACTTTTTATTTTTAAAGATTTTTTTGTAAATTTTTTCACTGTATCACATGACATCCTAATTTTTTACCTAATTTTATCGCCCTCAATTCTATAGTAGATCTCCTTAGAATTTTAGAATTTAACCTTTCTGTACATTTTATCTCATCTTTCAAAAGTTTTTATTTCATTTGTTATATTGCTAATAAACTATAATTCTTCGCTTTCTATTTTTGTATATTTAATTTTTTATTTAGATCTACTTAGAATTCTAAAATAATGATTTTTTAATATTTTTGCATATTTGATTTTCTTTAGATCAAATTTTAACTGAAGTTTAATGGAAAGAAAATAAATATCATTAGACTCATCTTGTTTAGCTCTATTAACTTAAACATTATTTTTTGAGTTTTATAATATTTATTTTGATGTTTGTTCATACCTTATGAGTCATTTTTATTACCTACTTTCATTATAAATGACGTTACACTCAATAAAATTAGTATCTAGGAATGCAACTTTATAACACATTTTACCTCTCTTTTTAAAATTTGATTCTTTGATTCTATTATTTTACTGCAAAACTTTAAATTTCATATTATCCTCTCTTTACATTTTTTTTATTTGGTTACATTATTTTTTTACCTTTAATATACGTTACTTAATACTAAAATAATAATTTGTTATTTTTTGTTATTATGCACTATGATAATATATAGTTATTCCAAATGAGTTCTAACGACGACAAAGGAAAAGTCATTGAATTGGTCTTGATGTACCTCTAAAATTAAATATTAATCTTTCAAAATATTTTTTATTTTTAAGGTTTTTTTATGCTTTACTAATCATTTAAATTAATACCTAATTTAATTATTGAATATGTTGCCCTCAAGATATTTAGTTCCTAGTTGTTCAACTTTGTTTTAAAATGAATTTCTGAAACTTCTATCATTTCACCTTCACAACACTTTTAATTTGTTACATTACAATGCATCAATAATTCTCTTTTTAAATTTAAAATAAATTTATTTAGTTTGAAAATAGTAACTTACTATTATTTATTAGCTATTTGTTTTTGTATTTTATTTCTCAGAATTTTAATTTTAAGATTTTTTGTTAGTTTTTGGAAAGCTTGACTTTTATGTTATTTGATAAGAAAAAAAGGTAATGTTCAATGTTTTAGTATGCTTGAATGCACCTTCTCCTTACAATTTGTCTGATTTCTTTAAATTTGCAATCTAATTTGGTTGTTATTCTATGTAACTCTAAATCTTATCTCATGTGACTCATATATCAATTTGATTTTGCTATATTACAATGTTTTTATTTGTCTCTTTGCAATTATAACATGTATTTGTCAATAATCAAACACTAAATTTTTTATCCTTTATGTTATTTTAATTTTGAAATTCAAAGTTGCTCTAAATATGGCATGATCTAGATGAAACAAATGTCATTAGACTTATCTTGATGCGTTCTATGCAACAAAATGTCATTTTTATAATATTAAATATTTTTTTATTTTATTATGCTTCATAATACATTTTGATATGAATATTGTTTGATGATTGGGATTGTTACACTTGATATCTTCAGTTCCTTGGAAGATAATTTTGTCATAAAATTTATCTCATTACTTTTTTAAAAATAAGTAATTACATATCAAACAAAAAATGAGATAAATTCACAAAATATAGGATAACAAAATCAAAGCAATGTATACGTGACACCAAAGGAGATTTTGAGTTATATAGAAAAATAACTAAATCAAGAAGACAAATTTGATGTAATAAGATAAATAACACCATAAAGTTTAATTCAAAAAAAGTAAGGTGGACTATATTATCTTTGATCATCAAGTCATGTATGAATTGAAATATTATGTAAATTAAATAAAAATCAACAAAAATAAAGTTTCAAGTGTAGAATGAACATTTAATTAGGTTTTTGCTCTACTAGACATTCCATTTCATACTTGATTTGATGATCAAGGAAGTTACATTTTATCTTTTTTTATCTTGAAATGTACCATCACTATATAGCTTATCACATTCTTTCAAATTTTTTCCTTCGATTTTGTTATATTACAAAGTAACTCTAGGTCTTTTCTCATTAATAGTTACATTATTTTTATTTTTTTATTATAATTTGCTTAATTTTATCTTATTTTCATCTTTAATATACATTTGATGATAATTGATAGTACACTCAATTGTCATAGTACATGTTATTGCAACTTTCAAATACCAATTATATCATCTAATTAATTTTTATGCGTCAATTTAGATAAATAATAAAATATTACTTTTTATATTTTTGGATTTATGTGTTCTAAGATTTGCACTTTTTACTTATCATTTACATTCAAGCTTAGTTCCTAGAATTCAACTTTTGCTTACAATATGTCATTTCTTTAAATTTTTTATTTTTACTTAGTTTAATTATTATTTAATAGAAAAAGTCATCTCATGTGAGCTTTACAACACTTTGATGTGGCTATATTGCATTATCTTAATTTATAAAATTTTTATTTTAATATATACATTTACTTAATATAAAAAAGAATTTAGTATTATTTATGTTTTTTCTTTTGTAATTTACAATAACTCTAACTTATTCCTAATTGATAAAAAATAAAATTCTTTGGAGCACTCCACATGTTCTGTAACAATTCAAATATTCATTTTTTAATTTTTAAATATTTAAGTTTTTGTGGAACTTGATTGCTTTACATGATGTTTCGATTTGGACTAATTTGATGATCAAGGATATTAGTCTAGATCTCCTTACCATCATAGAATATAATTTTTCTTACAATTTATTAAATTCTTTAGATTGCCTCACTTTAATTTGATGATAATATTATGGTACTCCAAATCTATCATAGAAACCTTTACATCTCTTTGATTTGCTTCAATTAAGTTATTTCAATTTATTTCATTTAAATTGTGATAATTTTTTTAAATAAATTAATAATTTATTAGTTTTTATGCATATTTATATTGGTTATTTGTTATTATTCAGAATGTTGCTCGACTAAGAAAGAAAAAAAGATCATTGCACTTGCCTGTACAACCTCTATTCAAAAGAATATTCATTCTTGTATTTTTAAAAAAATTATTTTCAAGTGGAATTACATGTTTTATGAGATGTTTTATTTTTCACGTAATTTATCAATTGAGGAAGTTAGATTTGATCTTTTAGCTATCCTAGACTGTATAATTTATGCATAATTTATCTCATTCTTTAAATTTTTTTGTGTTATTTTACTTACACTTATACGTAACTCTAAATCTCCTTGTGAGTGGGCTTTACATTTTTTTGTTATATTACATTATTTTAATTTTTCACATGTTAACTTTATTTAATATAACAAATTACTAAATAAGAACTTAGTGTTATTAATGCTATATTATTTTCGTAATTCATTATTATTCCAAATGTGTTATTACTCAGAGGAAACTAAGTTTATCAAGATTTTTTCAACGAGCTCTACCTAATAAGAAATTGTTTTCATTTTATTAAATATTTTATTTCATTTTTTTGTGTTTTACAATGTTTTTTGGGATGTTTACATTCATGGTATTTTTGACGATCGACGAAGTTATACTTCACGACTTAGCATCTTGGAATGTAACTTTTTGATATGTTATACATCATTTCTTCATACATTTTTTCTTTGATTTGATTATAATATTATGTAATAATAAATCACTACTTGTGTGATTTTTGCATTGCTTTAATTTTTTTATATTAATTAAATAAATTTATCTCGTTAAGGCTTTAGTATACTTAATATTAAAGTAATAGCTTTAAAATACTTTTGTTCAATTTGTAATTCATAAGAATTGTAAACAAAGTACAATTGAGATGAAGCAAAAAATAATTGGAGTCATTTAAATGAGCCTTAGTGAATGAATTTTTTTTTGTATTTTTAACTAATTTCTTTTCTTAAGTTTTTGTAAACTTTTAGACATTTTGATTCATTCCTAATTTAGCTATCAAGGATGTTATAGACAATCTCCTAGGTATATAGAAGGAAACTATCATGTACAATTAATCTCATTTGTTCAAATTGTTAAATTTTTTTATGGTATATTACTGTGAACTCCAATTCTCTGATCAAATAGCACTTTGATGTCTTTCGTTCAATCAAATTATAGATCTTTTTCTTGTCTCATTTTAAATTTGGCACATAGTTACTTGATATTAAAATAATAATTTATTATTATTTAAGTATGTTTTTCATTAATAATTGCCAAAAATTTAAAATGTGCTATGGTAAAAAATGAAACAAATGTTGTTTGACTCATCTTGATGAGCTTTATCTAATTAAATAATTATTTTATGATTTTTAAATATTTTATGTATAGAAGTTTTTTCCATACTTTATGAGATATTGTGATTCATAACATATTTGATGATCTAGCATATCACTTTTGGCCTCCTTAGTATCTAGAGTGCTATTTTGCCACAAAATTAGTTTTGTAAAATGTTTTTATTTTATTTCCTTTATAACATTATGGTACTCTAAATCTTATCCAGTGTGCCCTTTAATTACATTAATTTTGTAATATAGCATTTCTTCAACATATTTGATTTTTGCTTCATTATATTATCACATAAAAATTAAAAATTACACTTTTTTATTATTTATGCTTATTCAGCTTTGTAATTCATAAAAATTCCATGTGTTTTGATCAAGACAAAAAAAATGTTTATATAGTCATTACAATAAGCTCTCACAAATAAATGTTCATTTTTTAATTAGAAAGTTAATGTTTTATTATTTTGGCATGCTCTAATAAGAGATTTTGGGTCAAACCTTATTTGATGATAAAGTATATTAATAAAAATCTTCTTAGAATATTTTAATGCAATTTTTTCACAAAATTTATCTCATTTTTTCCAATTTTTCACATCAATTTTCTAAAATAACTATGTCTCTCCAAACCTTATCTTGACTAACATTTACAATGCTTTCATTTTGTTATATTAGTTTTCTTGATTTTTTTCATTTAAACTTTAAAAAAAATCACATTATGTTAAATTAATAATTTATTATTATTTTTTATTTTTATTTTGGTAGTTCACAATAATTTGATACATGGTGCAATTTAGAAGAGAAAATGTCATTGGACCCATCTCGATGAGCTCCATAAAACTAAATATTCTTATTTCTAATTCTAAAAATTTTCTTTTCTAAGTTTTTTAATGATTTATAAGATATTTCAAATCATACTTGATTTGGTGATCAAGGATATTATATGATCTCTTTGCTAGCTTAAAACATAACACTCCCATAATATTTATCAAATTTCACCCAATTCTTTTTTATTTGGTTATAATATTTTATAAGTTTGAATATTTTCATTTGTGAAATTTATGTTTTGATTTGGCTATATTATACCACTTCAACTTATCTGTTTCTACTTTACTATGTGTTTACTTAACCCTAAAATAATAACTTATTATTATTTATGTTTATTTGTTTTATTGATTCACATTATCTCTCAATCAGGATCAATAGAGAGGAAATAAATGTTAGATGGTTCTTGATGTACACTATGTAATTTAATCTTATTTTCTCTTTTTGAAACATTTTTATTTTATAGAGTTTTTGACTGCTTTGTTAGAAATTTTGATTTAAATCATATTTAACGATGGAGGATGTTACACTAGATTTTCTTATTATTTTATTGTAGTGCAACTTCTCATCCAATTTACCCTATTTTCACTTTTTTAATTTTTTTAATTAGTTTTATTGCTTTGTAGCATGAAATATCCTCTTTTGTGACTTTACATTTCTTAGATTTGTTTATATTAGGTTACTTTAATTTAACTCTTTTTTATTTTATGATATGTTTATTTATTATTAAAATTAAAAGTTATTATTTTTTATGCTTATTTAATTTAGTAATTAAAAATAATTCAAAGCGAGATCTAAGTGAGATAAAAAAATTATCGTTGGAATTTTTCCAAACAGATCCATCAAATTGAAAAATATTTTTTTTTATTTCTAAACATTTTACTTTCTATTATAATGGCATGTTTTATGAGATCTTTCAATTCATATTTCATTTCAAACATGAGCAATAATATAGTCAATACCTTTAGTATCTTTAAGTACAACTTTTTACATATTTATCTTATTTCTTCAATTTTTAATTTATTTTCTTATACTACAATAATGTTTTAAATCTACTCTTATGTGACTTATAAATGATTTTTATTTGCTATATTACAATGCTTCAATTTATGCTATATATGAATAAATATATATTTACTTTTTGATAAAGTAATAATTTATTATTATATATGATCATTTGCCTTGGTAATTTTTAGTAATTCCAAACGAGAGCGACATTAGATGAAATTGACATCTGGAGACTCAACTCGATTAACTCTATTTAATTATATTATATGTATATATATATACATGTATATAATTTTTTTAATAATTTGCCTTGTTTTACGAGATTATTTTATCTATAAATTATTTGACAATCGAAGATGTTACTGTCAATAAACTTTACCTATTGGATTATAATTTTCCATTAAATTTATGTTATTTCTTCAAACTCTTGGCTTCAAAAGGCTAATATTTTTTATGAAACTGTAATTCTTCTCATCGTTTGTCCAAGATTGCTTAGCTTTAATGACATTACATTGTTTCAATTGATCTCATTTTAGCTTTATTATTTGTTTACTTAATTTTAAAAGAGTAATTTATTTTCCTTAATGATTATTTGTCTTAGTAAATTGTAATAATTCACAGTGAGTTTTGATCAAAATAAAACAAATTTTGATAGATCCATCTTCAAGATCTTTATCCTACTAAAAATACAATTTCTATTTTTCAAATTTTTTTGTAGAGTTTGCTAAGTTTTATAAGTCATTTTAATTCATACCTAATTTAGCAATTTAGATTATTATGCTCCATGTTCTTCTTATCTTTGATTGCAACTCTACTTTATAATTTTTTTTTATTTTTTTCAAAAGATTCACTTTGACTTTTTTTATTCTATTATCTCCAAACCCATTATGGTATGTCCTTTAAACCACTCTGATTTACCTATATTCTGATGCATTTTTCAATCTCATTTCACCTTTAATATATATTTACTTAACATTAAAATAATTAATCACTTGTATTTTTCCAATTTCATTTTAATAATTTTTTTTATAAATAAGGATGACATCCAATTGAAAATAAAAAAACATGTTATGCTTATCTTAACAAAATTTTTCTAATAAAATATTTATCTTTTTGTGTTTGTGGATATTTTATGTTCTCTATATTTGGCATGTTTTATGAGACATTTTGATATGCACTTGATTTGATTTTTTATGATGCTACCCTAGACCTACCTAATATCATGTAAAGTAATTATTCCATATAATTTATGTAATGTCAACAATTTTTTTATGAAGTTATAATACTTTCTAACTCTAAATCTTATTTGATGTGAACTATACATCAATTTCATTTTGATATACTACATTGCTTCAATTGAACTAACTTAAACTTTAATACATAATAACAAAATATAAAAGTCATATTTTATTATTATTTTATGCCTGTTTATATTGGAAAATCATAGTAATCTCAATGAGGAATGAACTAGACTAAATAATGTCAATAGACTCATCATGAGGACTTCTATCAAAAGAAAGATTCATTTCTAAACACTTAAATTTTTTTCCATGGTTTTGCAAGCTTTATGAGTCATCTCGATCTGTTCTTGATTTAACGATCAAGGTTGTTACCATCGATCTCTTTAGGATCTTGGAATTAAACTTTTTAATACAACATATCTCATTGGTTCAAATGTTTTACTTTCATTTAGATATATTGCAATAAAACTTTCATTTTACCATTCTAGGGCTTTTACATCACCATGATATGGTTATATAAAATAGCTTAAATGAAAAAATAATTTTATTTTTTCTAAAGTTTTTTTTTAATTTTTATCAATTCCAAATGAGGTTTATTAAAATGAAGCGAAGTTATTTCAATCACATGGATAAGCTTTACGTAATTAATTTTTTTTTTTAAAAATTTTATGTCTTGTTTTTTTATATCTTTAATGAATTTTATGAGATATTTCAATTCATACATAATTTGTAATAATTTTCTGTACAATTTATCCTATTTTTTGAAATTTTCTTGCTTTTAATTTGTTATGTTACTATGTTGTTCTGATTCCCAACTCTTATGACCTATGCATTAATTTTTAGTTTTAATGTATTTTTTCTTAGTTTTAAAAAAAAATTATTATTAATCATGCTTACTTAATGTTGGTAATTTGTAGTAATGACAAATGAGGCTAATAGAGATCAAGTAAATTTCATTGGAATTGTATGGACGAGATCTATCAAATTAAATATTTTCTTAATATTTATTTTATTAAATAGGATATATTGTTTATTTATTTTTGATGTTTTATGGGATGTTTTTATTCTTATTGTATTTAACAATGAAGTATGTTATAGTTCTTATTCTTAGAATCATGACATCAAAATTTCCCATAAACTCTATCATATGTTTTAAAAATTTTTTCTTTGATTTTGCTATGTTTTCATGAGGCGTAATGCTCCATTCATGCAACATTTAAATCACTTAGGTTTGGTTATATTAGATATCTTTAATTGATCTTATTTTAGCATTACTATGTATTTACTTACTTTTAAAAAAATAATTTATTTACATTTATGATTTTTTAAATAGATGATTCATAGTATATGAAAATGAACCCCAATGAAAATGAAATAATCCTCAATGGACTAGCCTTGATGTGGTCTTTCTAATTAATTATTTTTTTTATGTTTTAGAAACTTTAAATTTTAGAGTTTTTCTACATTACAAATTTTTTATTGTTACATTATTTAGCACTCAAGGATTTTATGCTCATTTTTCTTTATATCTTATAATTCATCTTTCCTTTCCACCTTATTTCATTTATTCTTATTCTTTTCTATGATTTGATTTTATTCCATGGTAACTCAAATATTTTATTATGTGGCCTTTACATCACTTTAGCTTTAGTGAATTACTTTCTACAATTTCATCTTATTTTATCTTTCATATATATTTAATTAATATGGAAATAATAATTTATTATTATTTATGAATAATCACTTTTGTAATTTTAGAAAATTCAAGGCATGGTTTGGTCATGAATAACGAAAGCCATTAGGCTCCTTACTTTCGTATATTTGAATAATGCATTCAAATTCAATTTATCTCATTTTTTTCAATTTTATCACTTGTGTTTGCCTATGTTGCTATCTAACTATAATTTCTTATCGTGTGGCGGTATAACTGTTTTAATCTAGTTTTATTACATTCGCTTAATTTATCTCATTTCAACTTCAATATATATTTATTTGTATTTAAATAATTATATTTTATTATTTTTGCTGAATATATATACGCTAATTGAGAAAAATTCCAAATGAGATTTGATTGAGATGAAACAAACATCCTTGGAAGTATCTAGGTTATTAATTTTATATCAAATATTCATTTTTATACTTTTCCTATTTATGCGTATGGTTTTTGCATCCTTTACTAGATATTTCTATCATACCTAGTTGTGCAATCAAGGAGTTTGCACTTGATCATATTTGTATCTTTGAATTCGGCTTTATCATATAATTTATGTCATATCTTTAGTTCTTCCTCTTTCATTTTTTATATTACTACATAACACAAAAATTTCTCTCATTTGAGTTTATATTGTTTCAATTTCATTTTATAGTATTACATTAATTAATATCATTTTACCTTTAATATATAAATATATTAACTTAACAAAAAATAAGTTTATTTTTTTACGCTTTATTACATTGGTAATTTGTTCTAATTCGATGCATTATATGATCGAGACAAAACAAAATGTCATTGGACTCCTTTTATTGGTCTCTATGGCTTTACTACTATTTAAAAGATATTTTGATTTTTAACTGATTTGGTGTTCGAGATTAAGATAACCTATAACTCCTAGGTTTCCCAAAAACTAATTTTCTTGTACAATTTTTGCACATTTTTGTTTTTTTAGTTCGAATTAGTAATTTTCTTAGATTTAGTTATGTTGTATTGTTTTTAATTTACCATATTTTAGATTTATTATTTATCTATTTTCTATTATAAAAAATTTATTACTTCTGATGTATATATAATTTGATTATTCTTTGTAATTACAAATGATGTCAAATCAATATTAAGTAAGTGATGTTCAATTCATCCTCATGACCTCTATCTAGTAAAAAATCATTTTCATATTTTCAAATATTTATTTTCATGTTTTTGGTCCCTTTTTATAAGACCTTTCGATTTGTTCTTCATCTAACGATTGAGAATATTAGACTTAATCACTTAAATATTTTAGAATTTAAATTTCATATATTATTTATTACAATTCTTGTTTTTTTCCATTGATTTGGTTACATTAGTATTCAGCTCTAAACATCCCCACATTTTGCCCTCAAAATGCCTTTGTTAGGTTATATTATGTTAGTTCAGTTTATCTCTCTTTCACTTTAGTTTACATTTACTTAATATTAAAATTATAGTTTACTTTAGTAGCTATAGTAATTCGAAATGTGCTCTGATTGGGAAAAAATATATTGGTTGGACAAAGGATGAGTACTATTTAATTAAATAGTAAGTTTTATTTTTTAGAATATTTATTTTCAAATATTTTCACATGCTTTATTAAACATTTCCATATGAGCCATATTTGGTAATTGGGTAGCCTATATTCAATCTCCTTATCATCTTAGAATGCAACTTTCTTTTACAATCTATCATATTTTCTCTAATTTTTTTTAATTTAATAGGTTACAATACTATATAACTTTAAATCTTCTCTTCTATGTCAATGAGATCTCTTTCATTTTGTTGTATTAAATTGATTAAATTTAACTTATCTTTGTTTCAATATTATTTTATTAATATTAAAATATTACTTTATTAATTTTTTTAACTTATTTTTCTTTTAATTTGTGATAATTCCAAAAGAGGTCCAACTGAGATAAAATAAATATTGTTGCCCTCATCTTAACAAGCAAAATTAAATTAAATTTTTTTAATTTTTAAATATTTTTATTTTCTAAGGTGCTTTCATATTTTATATGACATTTTCCTTTAAACTTAATTTTATGATTTATCACATTAAACTTGATCTCCAAAATATTTTGAAAGATAAATTTCATGTAGAGTTTATCTTATTTATTCAAATGTTTTTTATTTGATTATATTATATTACTATAAACCACAAGTTCCCCTATCATGTGACATTTACATCACTTTGAGTTGGTTATATTATATTTCTTTAATTTCTCACATTTTATGTTTATTAATAATATAAAATAAAAGTTATTTATGCTTACATTCTTTTAAAATTCTTGGAAATTAAAAATTTATGATACAGAGAAAAGGTAGGCATTTGACTTGTCTTGATAAGTTATCTTATTAAATATTAAATTTTATTTTTATAGATATTTTAGTTGTAGTGTTTTTATGGCTTTCTAAGATATTTTGATTGATTACATGTTCGATGTTCGACGATGTTACCCTTGATCTAACTAGTTTATTAGAATGTAATGTTATACGCAATTTATCGTATTTTTTAAATTTTTTCTTTTGTTCTGTTATGTTACTATTTAGCTCTAAATCTTCTTTCATTTCACCTTTTACATCTTTTTGATTTTGTGACATTACATTACTTAAATATATGTCATCTTTGTTTTATCATTTATTTACTCAAAAAATTAATATAACAATTTGTTACTATCTGTGCTTATTTACTATGGTAATTCTAAGTAATTTAAACCTTGGTCTGAATGAGGTGAAGCACATGTCATGGTGTCTTTTTAATAACCACAATCCAATTGACTATTTATTTTTATTTTATTATTTTTTAATTTTTCTACAGTATTGGCAAATTTTTCTTAAAAATAACAACTTATTACACAAAATATGCTTAAAATTTTCCAATAAAACTTTTCTATATAATTTATCTAAATTATTTAAAATTTTTGCATTGGATTGGTTATTAGTATCTTACTTTAGATCTCCAATTATGAAATCTTTACATCTACTTGATGCTGTTACATTACATACATTTAATTTTTCTCTTTTAAGATTTAATGCACATTTACATAATATAAAAATAATATTTTTTTGTTATTTATTTTTCTATTTGTTGGTAATTCCTAGTAATTTCAAACATGTTCCAATTTTTTTATTTTTTTTTTCTATGTCTTTTGTATGTTATACGAGAAATTTTGTCTGAAATGTGTATTAATTATGGACGACATGACAATCAGTTATCGTAGAACCTTGTAGGTGAACATTCACATAAAATATATCACAATTTATCAAAAAAAAATTTTTTCTATTTAAAAGCCATGTAACTCTAAGTCTCTTCATATTTCATGTTTATGCTTTGATTTTTCCATATTACGTTATTTCAATTTACCTTGTTTTACTTCTAATATATATTTCCTTAATGCAAAAATAATAATTTATTATTCTTAAAGCTTATTTACATAAAAAATTAGTAATAATTTTCGACTATGCCATATCATCTTTAAATGAATACCTTTAGAGAAACCTCAACAAGATTTATTTAATTTAATCTTTACTATTTATTTGTTTTAATTCATAAACATATTTAATGATAGAGGATGTTATACTCGATCTACTAATTATGTTGTATCTCAACTTTTCGATAAAATTTAGGTTATTTCTAAAAACTGTTTGCTTTTGGTTAGTTATGTTATTATATAACTCGAAGTCTCCTCTCATATGACCTTTACATTGCTTCAATTTGGTTATATCATATTATCTTACTTTATCTAATCTTAGATTCATTATTTATTCACTTAACAAAAAAAAATATTTGATATTATTTATCCCCAATTACCTTAGTAATGCAAAGCAATTCCAAAGGATGTTTGATCAAAACAAAAGAAATATCAATGGACTAATCTCGATGAGCTTTGTTTAATTAAAAGAATCATTTTTCAAACATTTTAGTTTCAAGCATTTTGGCATGTTTTGCAAGATATTTTGATTGATGTAGGATTTAATGGTTAATAATAATATAATTCAACTTTTTGTTATATTGAAACACCATTTTCCTTCATAATTTATCTTTTATTAAATAAATGTTTTATTTTTTATGCTTGCTTGTTTTTGTAATTCGATGTAATTCAAAATGAGGTCCAATTAAAATCAAACAAATATCCTTAAACCCATATTAATGAGTTCTGTTTAAATATCTTTTTAGTGATTTGGCATATTCTTCGAGATATTTTGATGCATAGCAGATTTTTTAATCTACGATGTTATAGTCAATCTCTTTAGTTTCATGGAATGCAACTTCCACATAAAATATATCTATTGTTCCTTCTTTTTTAAATTCTATTTAGCTGTGATATTATGAAAGTGAAAGTATCCCCTCATGTGACCTTTACATAACTTAGCTTTAGTTATATTACGTTACCTCATGTGACATCGGATTGAAATGAAACAACTATCATTTAACTTGGCTAGAGAAGTTTCATCAAATTGAATATTTGCTTTTATATTTTAGATGTTTTTTTGGCCATTTGGCATGATTCATTAGTCATTTTAATTCTTACCTAGTTTGACAATTAGAGATATTACACTCAATCTTCATTACATCTTGGAAAGAAACTTTACTTTTTAACTTATTTCATTTCTTCAAATTCTTTTGTTAGATTTAGTTTTAGGCCTTTATTTCTCTTTGAGTTGGTTATATTGTATTGCATGAAAATAATAACTTATTAAGATTTATGCTCATTCCTTTTGCTGATTTATGATAATTTAATACATGGTGAGATCATGCCAAAATAAACATCATTTGACTTATCTCAAATAGATATATCAAATTAAATGTTTATTTTTTTAAAGTTTTTTTATATTTTAAATATTTTAGGTCTTAGTGTTTTTACATGTATGATGTCACTTTTATATTTATAGTTGATTTAACGATCGAAGATACTACATCCAATCTCTTAAGTATCTTGGAAGGAAAACATCATGTAAAATTTATCTGTTTTCTACAAATGTTTTTAATTTTACTTTTTATATAGCTATGTAACTCTAAATATTATTTCAAGTGACTTATATATTACTTAGGCATTGTAAAATAATAATGCTTCAATTTAACACATTTGAATTTTGATATATATTTACCAATTAGTAAAAAAATAATTTCTTAGTATTGATGCCTATTTAAATTGGTAATTCCAATTGCTTACTAACTCGGTTGGAAAAAGATGAAATAATTATCATTACACTCATCTTGATGAGCAATATCCCATTAAATATTTTTTAAAATAATTTTAACATTTTCTTTTTTATGGCATTGGCATGCATTATGACACATTTCAATTTATATTTGATTTGATAATCACAGATGTTACTACTATCCGTTTTAGTATCTTAGAATTGGACTTTTACATAAAATTTATCTGATTTCTTCAAATTTTTCACATTAATTTATTTATATTGCAATAACTCCATTCATAGGACATTTACATATCTTTGTTCTGGTTGTATTACATACCTTTAAAAATCTTTGTTATGTATTTAGTTCAAATCTAAAAATTAATTTTTTATCAATTACACTTATTTAATTAAACAATTATTTAAAATTACAAATGAGAACAACTTGAGACGAAACAAATGTCGTTACACTTACTTGGATAGGCTTTATAACATATTATATTTATTTTTAAAATTTTAACATTTTTTTATCTATAAAAAGCCTTATCATTTTATTTTGTTGTATTATATTGCTTAAATGTATCTCATTTAATCTTTAATATGTACTCATAAAAATGTTAAAATAATCAATATTTTATAAATTAAGTTTATTTAATTTGGAAATTTACAATAATTCCAAATTAGATTCTATCGAGAAAAAAAACTCATTGGAATCAACTTGATGGGCTTTACCCAACTGATTATTCATTTCTACAGCTTTAGATAGTTTATCCTTAATTTCTTTTGCTTGCTTTACAGCTTACTTTGATTAATATCTAATTTTATAATTCAGGGTATTATATAGATTCCATAATAACTTGGAATGCTACTTGTGTTATAATTTATCTTTTTTCTTCAACTATTTTCCTTTAGTTTCTTTGATTTACTAATAGTACATTACTTCATTTTATCTTTTTTAGTCTTTAATATAAATTCACTTAATAATAAAATAATATTGTGCATTTTGCACTTATTAAAATTTTTAATTCATTATAATTTTAAAGAAGGTCTAATTGAGTGAAAATAACATCATTGAAATTTGGTTAATGAGCTCTATCTAATTAAAAATTAGTTTAAGTATTTTTAAATATTTTTTTATAATTTTGATATTTTTTATGAGACCTTTTTAATAATATTTTAGTTTGTGATCAAGGTTATTATACTTAATGTCCTTATTATGTTAGAATACATTTTTTTTTAAAAATGTTATGCTTTGATTTGGTTATATTAAAATGAAACCGTTAGCCTCCTCCTCTTTGATATTTACATCAGTTTGATTAGGCTAAATTACATTTCTTCATATTATCATATTTCAAATCAAATATATATTTACTTAATAATAAAATTATGTTTTATGATTAACTATATGTTATTTTTTAATTCTTTGTAATTCAAACGGATGCCTAATGGAGATGAAACAAAAGCTCCAAGATTTCTCTCATTGAGCTCTATCCAATTAAATATTTATTTATTTGTTTAAATTGTTTTATATTCTAAAGTTTTGACATGATTTACAAGAAAATTTAATTCGCCTGTTACTTGAAGAACAAAGATGTTGCACTCCATCTCTTTAGTATATTTGAATACATCTTACTCATTATATATCTCATTTGTTCAAATCTTCTCTTATGTGACCTTTACATTACTTTTATTTTGCTTTGTTATGTTACTTTAATTTATCTTATCTAAAATTCAAAATTTAATTAATTAATATTGAAGTAATAATTTATTATTTTTATGCTTATTAGTTTGGTAATTCATATTAATTCAGAGTTAGGTGTGATTAATACAAAAAAAGTCATTGCTCTCATCATGGCAACCATCATCTAATCAGATTTTTTTTAAAAAAAATTTCTTTTCTTTTGGCATATGTTTTGAGATATTTTAATTAATACCCTACTTGATGATAAAAAGTAAACACAATGAAAGACTATAATTTATTTTAATGCAACTTTCTCGCACAGTTTATCTCATTTTTTCAAAAGGTTTGCTTCGATTTAATTATGTCACTGTGTATCTCAAAATATCCACTCATTTAACCTTTACATCACTTTGATTTGGTTATATTTCATTACTTTAATTTATCTAATTTTGGCTTAAGTATATATTTATTTTAAATAAAAAGAAATTTTTTAATATTTATGCTTATTTGCTTTTGTAATTTTTTTATAAATCAAAATGAGGTCTAATTGAGAAGAAACAAACATTAATGACTTTTTTTGATATGACATTTCTAATTAGAGATTCATTTTTTATATTTTTAAATATTTTATTTTCTAACATTTTTGTATACTTTATGTGATGTTTTCATTTCTACAACATTTGACAACTACGAATGCTACACACGATCCACTTTACATCTTGAAATGCAAAATTCTCAAACATTTTATCTCATTTCTTTCTAATTGTTTTTTGTTTTTTATATTAATATGTAACTCTAAATCTACTAATGCGATTTTTAATGTACTTGATAATAATACATCACATTATTTCAATTTAACAAATTTTATGTTTAATATATTTTTACTTAGATTAAAAAAATTATTATTATTTACAATTATTGATTTTAGTGACATGTAATTACCCAAGATGAGATGAATCAAGACTTAGTAATTATTGTTGGACTGGACATGATGATCTCTATTTAACTAAATATTTATTTCTATTTTTTTTTCAAATTTTATTTTTTTAGATTTGACTTAGCTTTTGAGTCAATATGAATTGTAAAAATTTGATCTCAAATGTGAAATTAGTTATGAATTGAAATATCATATAAAGCATAAAAAAAATTAAAAGTAAAATATTTAAAAATATTAAAAATAAATAGTTTATTCTGTAAAGCATGTTTAAATGTGTCCAATGATATTTATTTCATCTCAATCAAACATTTTTTGAATTACAACAAATTACAAAAATAAATAAGTATTAATAATAATAAGTTATTTTTTTATTTGAAGTCAATTTATATTAAAAATGAAATAAGAAAAATTGAAGCAATATATTATGTCTAAATCAAAGAGATGTATAAGAAACATGGTAAAAGGTTTAGAGTAACATAATAGTGGAACCACAACACTAGACCATTTGGAAGTAAAGATTAAGTAAATTATGTGAGATAGTTGCATCATAAAATTCTAAGGAGATTTAGTATCATGATCTTGATTATCAAATTAGGTATGAATTAAAATATCTTACAAGGTATGCTAAAAGGAAAAGAAACAAAATTTTGAAAAATATTAAAAAGAATATTTTGTTGGATAGAGCTAATAAAGATAAGTCCAATGACATTTGTTTTGTCTATTCGATGTTGCTTTGAATTAGTACAATATACCATACAAATAAACATAAAAAATTGTAAGTTATTATTATAATATTAAATAGTTATAGCTAAAAACTAAAACGAGATAAATTGAAACAAAGTAAGATAACCAAATTGAAGTAATGCAAATGTCAAATAGGAGAAGAATTAGAGACGCATAATAAGATACAAACTTCAACGTAAAATATTTGAAAAAGTAAGATAAATTATACAACAAATTTACATTCAAAGACACTAAGAAGATTGAGTGAAATACCCCTGATCATTGAGTCATACATTAACCAAACTTTCTTATAACTCATGCAAAATAAAAAATTGTTAATTGTTTTAAAACACAAAAAATAAATTTTAAATAAGATAAAGCTACTCAAAATCAGTCCAACGATAATAGTTTCATCATCTTATGCTCTCATTTTGAATTTCATTGAATTTCAAATATAAATGATCAAAAATTGTTTAAATTTGTCAGTTAAATATTACGTTTTTAAAAAAAAAATAAACTTAGATAGTTGTAAGTAATGTAGTATGACATTATGAAAGTGTTGTAAAGTTCACATAATAAGAAGATTAAGATTTATATAGTAAAGTAACAAATTCAGATTGATGAGAAATATAAGAAAATTGGTACAAGAAAGTTGCATTCTAAGATATTAAAAAAATTAATGGTAACATCCTCGATCATCAAAACCTTTAAAAAAAGATATTCAAAATCATAAAATTAATATTTAATTACATATAGATCCTTGAGACGAGTTCATCTCTATCGATCCTTAATTTGACTTAATAAAACTTACCGAGTTAAATTGATACAAAATATTATTCTAATGTTACGTAAGTTTACATGAAAGCTAAAATAAAATAAATTTAAGTGATGTAATATAACAATATTAGACAAATAGTTTGCTGACATAAAAAAATATTTGGAGTTACAAATAATACAAACAAAACAAAAATGATTTAAAGGTGACATTACAGTAAAATTAGAATTTCATAGTTTTTAAACAAAATCAAAGCTAAAAATTTTAAGCAATAAGAAAAATTGTACCAGATGGTTGCATTCCATGATACTATTGAGATCAAGTGTGGCATAATTAGTAATAAACTTTCTTATGATTCAAAAAGACTTGTAAATTATGGAATTTCCTCAAAAATAAAAAATATTTGAAAATATTAAAAATACTTATTTGGAATTACTATGAATCATTAAAATAAACAGACATATATAACAAAAATATTTTCAATATGGCATAAACATATGTTAAACCAAAGGTAAGATAAAATTATGCAATGTAATACATAAAAGTAAAGGATATGTGGTTGAAGAATAAGAGTTTTGTGGCAATGTATCAAAATCAAATTAAAACAATTAGAGAAATGATATAAATGGTACATGAAAGTTGCTTTCAAAGCTATTAAAGAGATCAATAGTGACATTCTTGATCATCAAGACATGTATGAATAGAAATATCTCATAAAGTATGTAAAAATAATGAAAAAATAAACTATTTTAAAAGTTTAACATATATATATATATATATATAATAAGTTAGAGATTGTCAAGGTCAATATACCAACATTTCTTCAGTCTTAATCAAACATTTTATCAAAGCATTGTAAATTTAAGAACTAGATAAACATAAACAGCAAAAAACTTTAATTTTAATATTAAGTTGAAATATATTAATGCTAAACAATGATGAATTGAAGAAAAGCGGTATAACTAAATCAAAGCAATGTAAAGGTTACATTCGAGGAGAATTAGTGTTTCAAAATAATATGACAAAACAAAATCCTAAAATTTGTTGAAGTGAGAATATAGAATAGCGATATTCTAAGATACTAAAGAAATTGAGTGTAACTTTCTTTATCATCAAACAACTTATGAGTAAAAAACTCTTATAAAATATATTAAAACAAATAAAAATAAAATGTTTAAAAATGTAAAAAGAATATTTAATTTGATAGAGCTTGTTAGATAAATGTTAGTACTATTTGACCCTTCTTGGTTAAACTTTACTTTGTATTAATACAAATTACAAAATTAAATAAGCAAACATAACAAACAACTAATAAATTAATTCTTAGAAAATTTATATTAAAGTTTAAATGAAATAACTTGATGCAAAATAATATATAACAAAATCAATATGGTGTAAAGGACATATAATATAAGATTTAGAGTTGTGTAGCAATATTACCAAATGAATAAAAAAAAATTGAAGAAAGGAGATAAATTGTTTAAGAAACTTGTATTGTAAAATAATAAGGAGATCAAGAATAATATTCTTAGTCATCAAATATGGCACAAATAAAAAAATGTTGTAAAGTATTAAAACATAACAACAAATATTTTTAAAAAAAGTTGGATTAACTTTATAGATGCAACTCTAACAATGTTTATTTTGTGCCCAATGGACATCCTTTTAAAATATTATAAATTAAAAAATTAAATAAAGATAAATTATAGTAAAGAACTTTTTAATTTCAAGTAATACTAAAATAATATAAATGAAAGTAGTGTAATATAACCAAAAAAAAGTGAAGTAAAAGTGAAACTCAAAGTGAATTATAGTATTATTGTAAAATAACTAAATCAAAGGGAAATAATTTAATGAAAAAAAATTTTGTGAGAAAATTACGTTCCAAGAAAAAAAGAGATTTAGTATAACATCCTCAATCATCAAATCTAGAAGGAATCAAAATTCCATGTAAACTATGCCAAAACACTAAAAAATATTTTAAAATATAAAAAATAAGTTTTTTAATTTATTAAAGCTCATCAAGGCAAAATTGAAAATAAATATGACAAAATTAAATGAATTGAAGAAACATAATTTAACAAAAAAAGTGATCAATAGTCTCATGAAAGAAGATTTCAATTTATATAGTAGTATAAGAAAGTTAAAATAAAAATTTGAAGGAATGAGGTAAACTTATAGGCAAGTTGCATTCCAAGATTCTAAGAAGATCTAGTATAATATCCTCCCTCAAAAGAAATATGAGTGACAATATCTCATAAACCATGCCAAAATAATTGAAAATACTTAAATACTTAAAATAAATACCTAATTGAAAAAAGCACTTCTAGATGAATCCAACAGCATTTTTTTGTTTTGATTAGACCTAGTTAATAATTATGAAAAATTATTGATATAAATAAGAAATTAAAAAAATAAATTTTTATTTTAATTTTTAGAAAACATATATTTAAGAAAAACTAAAAATAATTTAAAGTAAAGTAAAATATAACCAAATTAGTGTGATATAATGGTGAAATAAGGGGAGATTTTTGGTAACATTGTATTATAAGTAACTTAAAGGAAAAAATTTTAAGAAATGGGACAAATTTTATGAGGATGTTGCAGTCAAACATACTAGGGAATTTGAGTGTTATATCCTCAATCATCTAATCATATGAGAATCAAAATGACTTATAAATCAAGTCAAAGCTATAAAAAATAAGATATTTCAAAAAATATCTATTAAATTTAATTTGTTTGAGCTCTTTGAGAGTAGTCTAACAACATAGCTTTCATATGGATTGCATCTCGCTTGGAATTTTTGCAAATTACTAAAGAAAATAAGAATGATTAAATAATAAGTTATTATTTTTGTATTTAGTGATTATTTAATAAAGTAAAAAATGAAAAATTTTGTAAAAAAATCAATGTGATGTAAAGGTAACAAAAGAAACAAATTAGATTTACATAATAATATAACAAAATCTAAGAGAAAAATTTCGTAAAATGTTATAAATTAAACATTAAGCATTCATTCCATGTAACAAAAAGATCAAGAGTAACATCTTCGATCATTAAATCAAGTATGAATCAAAATGTCTTGCAAACCATGCCAAAACTATAGAAACTAAAATATTTGAAAGATTACTTAATTAGGCTAATTAGTCAAGACGAGTACAATCACACTTGTTCTATCTCAATTAGACCTAAATAAGAATTCCCACAAATAACTATAATAAATTAGTATATATGACAATAAATAATTTTTATTATTTTAAGAAGATTTATATTAAAGCAAAAATGAGAAAAATTAAAGCAAAGAAACATATAACCAAATAATTTTTAAGTAATGGTCACATGATCTGACATTTACAGAAAAATAGTAATATCACATAATCAAAGCAAAAAAGTTTAAAGAACTAAGATAAATGTTTTTGATAAAGTTACATTTTAAGATATTAGCTAGACTGACTATAACCAACAAGATAAAAAAATTAGATGACTAAAATTTTCTTGTTAAACATTCCAAAATTTTAAAATAGTAAATTACTTAAAAATATAAAAAAAATAATATCTTGTTGGAAGGACCTTATAAAGATGAGTCCAATGACATTTATTACATCTCTAATGAGCCTAAGTTGGAATTACTACAATTTAACAAATTAATTCAAACTTAAATAATATTAAATTATTGTTTGAAAAATACATAAATATATTTATTAAAGGAAAAATGAAATTGAAGCTATTGAATGGTCATATAAGAGGCGAATTGTGATTTCATAGTGAAGATATCAAGCCTGACACCCTCAATTATAAAAGAAAGTTGCATTTTAGGATACTAAAGATATCAAGTGCAACATCGACAAACATCAAATTGTGAAAAAATAAAAATGTCATGTAGAAGATGCCAAAGTAGAAAATAGAATATTTAATAATATAAAAAAATAATATTTAATTTTTTTGTTGTCCATGAAGACAATACCAGAAATATTTGTTCGATTTATTATGAATTACATGAAGAAAACAAGTATATGATCATTTTAAAATCTAGTAAGTATATATTGATGATAAAATAAGATAATTTTATGTAATGAAATATAACTAAATCAATCGAATGTTAAGGTCAAATGGGAGATGTTTAGAGTTACATAGTATTATGACAAAATGAAAGTGAAAACATTGAAAAATATACAATCTAAATCAAATTTACTTACAAAGCATGCTGTACCAAAAAAAATAACATATTTATGAACCTAAAAAAAATATTTATTATTATTGATTACGTCAAGGTGAGTCTAAGAAAAACATTTTTTCACCATCGATTCTCTTTTGGAATACCAAAAGTTAGCATATTAAACAAACATAACTAAAAAGGGATTATCATTTTAATATTAACTAAATATTTATTAAAATAAAAATAAGATAAATTTAGGCGATGTAATAAAAAAGCCATGGTAATTTAAAGGTCACATGAAAAGAGAAGTAGAGTCTCATAGTAATAAAAACAAATCAAAGCAAATATTAAGAAAAATGAGATAAATTTTAATATAAATTAGTATTTCAAGATATTCAATAGATTGAGTGTGACATCCTCAATCATCATGTAAAGTATTAATTAAAATGTATTATAAAGTGTTTCAAAATTATAAAACATAAAATAATTTAGAATATAAAACATGAATATTTAATATTATAGACCTGATTTATATGAATATAGCAACTATAGTTTTTTTTAAATTTGGCATTGTTCGTAATTACCATGAATTAAAAATGGACACAAGAATAAATAATAATTTATTGTTTTTTAAATGTTAAATAAAAATAATTTCAAATATAACAGTAACGGGCATAGCAATATGACAATATAAAAAAAACATTTGAAAAAATAGAATAACATTTATGATAAAGTTGCAATTCAAAATACAAAAATCATTGACGGGAACAATCTAAATCATTAAATAAGCTAAAAATAAAACATCTCGAATTTCATGCCAAAAAAACTAATAACTGATGTATTTAGAAATATAAAAAATAAACATTTAATTAGTCAGAACTGATTGACATGACTTCATAGACATTTGTCTCATCATTGTGAGAATTAATTTTGAATTAATTCTAAAAATAAAAAAAATAATCATAAATAATAATAATTTTTTTTAGTGTTAAATAAATACATAGTAGTACTAAGAGGAGGTCAATTTAATTAATATAATAAGTAAATCAAAACAATCTAATTGTCCCACAATAGAAAAATCACTATTGCATTGAAAAATCACAAAAGTAAATAAAACATTTTAAGAAATGACAATAATTGAATGAGAAAGTCACATTCCAAGATTCTTAGTATATCAAGGGCTGGATCCTTCATAATAAATTCAAGCATGAGCTAAATTTTGAAATAAATAATGCAAAACAACTAAAAAATAAAAAATAATAATTAAAGTAAAAAATTAAATATTTAATTTGGTAGAATTTATGATGACTAGTTTAATGATTTGTGTTTCTTCTCTATGAAACATTTTTTTGAGTTACAACAAACAACAAAAAAATAATTATAAATAATAACACATTTTGATTTTTGTATTAAGTACATGCATATTAAAACTAAATTGTGATAAATTGAATCATTGTAATATGACCTTATTAATGCAATATAAAGGACACAGTGTAAGGGATTTAGATATATTTAGTAATATAACAAATGCAAATAAAAAAATTAAAGGTGAGTTAAATTGTATTGAAAAATTTCTTTGCAATGTATTAACGGGATCGAGTATCACATCCTTGATCATCAAATTTTGTTTGAATTAAATTGACTATCAATGTAGGAAAAAAGAATATAAAATAAAATATTAAAAAAATATAAATAAATATTTTTTAATTAGGTAGAGCTTATCAAGATTAGTCCAATGAGCTCTATTTATTTAACTCCTAAACTAATTGTTAGTAGATAAATATTAACATCAAAATAAGATAAACTAAAGCAATGTAGCATGACTAAAATTAATGATTGTAAAAGACACATAATAAGATATTTATAGTTCATAGTAATTAAACCAAAAGAAAGTAAAACATTTGAAGAAAACAAGACAAATACTATGGTAAAGTTGCAACATTAGGTACAAATGAGATTGAACATAAGATTTGAAATTGTCAATTTAGTGATGAAGCAAAATATAAAAAAAAATATGTAAAATCCTAGAAAACAATCATATTTAAAAATGTAAAATTAATTTTTAATTGGATAGAGCTCATTTAGAATACATAAATGGCATTTGTTTTTTTCTCTATTTTACCTCTTTTAGAATTCTATGAATTATAAAATTTTGTTAGCATAAACAAAAATAAATGATTCCTTTAATACTAAGTAGATATATATTAAATTTAAAATGAGATAAAATAAGGTGCAAAGTTATAACAACACCAAAGTGATATAAAGGTCACATAAATGGGTAATTAGAATTTTGTAGTAATATAACAAAATAAAAAATATTTGAAGAAAATGAAACACATTATGTAGGAAAGTTATATTCTAAGATGTTATGTGATCGACTATAAAACCTTATTCATCAAATATTATATGAATAAAAAACTATTATATCACTAAAAGATAATATATTTAAAAATTTTAAAATAACTATTTAATTTAAAGAATCTCGTTGAGATAAGTCTAAAGTTTTTTTCTTCATCTTGATCAATCTCATTTAGAATTACTATAAATTATAAAAAAATATTCATGAATAAAGATAATTTTTTTTAATGCCAAGAAAATATATTAAGTTGAAATAAGATAAATTGAAACAAAGTAATATAATAAAGGTAGTATAACATAATAGTCAAATGATAGGAGGTTTAGATTTATTTAGTAATAAAAAACAATTAATCAAGAAAATTTCAAAAAATAAGATAAATTAGTAGAGATAATTATTTTACAAGATATTGGGGTTATTGGTGTAACATCATGGATTGTCAAAGCACGTATGAATCAAAATATGTTAAAAAATATATAAAAAAATATTAATATATAAAAAATACACAAATGAATATTTAATTATATAGTGCTTATCAAGTTGAAGCCAATGATGTTTATCTCAACTACATCATACCTCAATTTAGAATAGTGCATATTACCAATGCAAATAAATAAGAATAATAATAAAATGTTTCTTTAATATTGAGTAGATACAAATAAAAGATGAAATAAAATAAATTAAAGTAACGTAATATAACGAAGCAAAAGTGATGGAAAGCCCACATGAGGTGGAATAAGAGTTTATTTGTAATACAACAAAGTCTTATTGAATGGTTTGAATAAATGATTAAGATATTAAGTTGATTGAGCACAAGTTTGTCAATCATTAAATTAGTTACAAATAAAAAATACTTCACAAAAGATGCCTAAATACTAGAAAATAATATATTTAAAACAACATAAAAATGAATATTACTAGGATAAAGCTTGTTAACACAACTCCAATGGCGGTTATTTCAACTCCATCAGACCTTGTTTTTAATTACTATGAATTACTAAAAAAACAAACATAAACAATAATTAATTGTTATTTTACTTTGAAGTAAATATGTATATCAAAGCAAAAATTAGATAAATTAAAAATATATAATATAACTAAATTAAAGTGATATAATGCTCAAACAAGTGTAGAGTTAGAGCATTACAATATTTGAAATAAATGAAAATAAAACATTAATGAAATAAGTTACATTGTAAAGGAAAGTTGCATTTTGGAGATAAGTTGTAGTAGCCATAGTTACTCATGCATACTTATAAACTTTTGGATAAAATCTACCTAAAATTTTTCTTATTAGTGTACCTTAAAACTATTAATGTTTTTGTTCCTAGTCCTTTACGTTGTAATCCTTTAATTGCTATGATTATAAGGTCTATATGAACAAATTGAAATCTCTTATCAAATTCCTAAAAACATACATATATGATATAATGATGCTAATGATGATGTTTTTAGCGAAAAAATTACCAAGCCAAGTCCACCACGTTATATACATTATTAGTAAGAAATCACTAAATAATATGTGGCTTTTTCTGGTTATTTGTAGAGTAATTTGTCATTTTGCCATATAATGTCACAAAAAGAAATTAAGTAAACAAAGATTAAATATGTATATAGAACGACGCCATAAACACTATAGGATATGATGCAAATAAGAACAATCTTCTCATTTGCAAAGAAGTAGACAACCAGATGCCAACAATAAAGTCTTTAAAGAACATGAATTCAGTTTTATAAATGGTACAAGATTTTTTAAGAAATTGTTGCCAAAATATAGGGGTATGAATATCTTTTAAGATACAAAAATGAGGAACAATGACAAAAAATAAGAGGAGAGTGTTTAGCAGCAATTGTGGATTGCTTCTAGTGAGCATTGTTATTTCCAACTAAGTTTTCCCCAAAACCTTTGGCCTAAAGTGCGGGACCATAAAATTTGAAAAGGTCAAAAACAATTAAATGTATAGGTTTAGATGTTATATATGTAAGCTTTACAAACTATAAAATTATATTTTATTGTAGCTAAAACCTTTAGCTTGTCTAATGTAGCTTTTGTAAGTGAGCTTATGTGTTTGATTCTACCATTCCTCCATTCTATTTTCCAAATCAAGAAATTATAGGAAGGCTATAATATCTCTTAGAATTGCAAAAATGTAGGGAAAAGTAGATATTATAAGGATCATCATCTCTAGGATTTATAAAATTTATTTCATAATTTCCATTCTAGTTTTTTTTTTAAACTGATATTATGCTTAGGTAAATACTTCAAAAAATTAGGAGGGTCATTTGTATGCCTTAAGGAAAGTACATAAATTAACTTTCTCGAAGGATGTCGGTCCATATAAATATTGGTTGCAGTTTCTTCACAAAAAAACTCGTATCCTTTACAATAGGAATTATCAACTATAGTAGCAAAATCAAAACTTCACTTTCATTGTATTTGATCCTTAAGGCCTTTTTCGTTCCAAATAATGTCATCTACTACATAGAACACTTCTTTTCTTAGTGGTTGTGAGTGGGCTATTAGAGTGACTAAGATCTCATTTCTTCCTTCTTTAGAATTCCATAGATTCATGCTCTTTAAAGAAGATGCATTGTGGGGTTAATGAAGACTTTTTTAGCAAAATCATTCTTAAAGAAATTCTAACGAACATTTTCTCGACTCCATGACTATGACAACAAGATTTGTTAAACTTACTTTGTCTCTATAATAAAAATCATTTAAATGTTTAAGAACAATAAGTTCTACAGTGAAGATAGTGTTGTCTTTTCTTCATGATATGTCTAGGCTACCATAAATAAAATTTAAAGCCCTCTTCAAATGGCATGACGAACTCCTAGTATTTGTAAGATGTCCTCTTATTTTGTATGTTAAGACAGTTACTAGTAATCCTTTTGGAATAGTCGAACCTAATTTATTTATGTAAACTCTATACATTGGTAGAAATTTCTACTTCGTATTTGAGAATATACTATTAAATCCCTTTTTCCTATAGAAACTTCATAGGGAAGTACCTCCAAGGAATTTAATAACCATTTTTGTTCTTTCTTAGCAAAATCATACATATCCATTTGTTTATGTTTTTTTCCAAGTGTAAGCTTACATGTTGCCTCTATTTGCTAACTAAATAGTTAGCATCTTTGTTTCACTTTTTAATTAAAGATATTATGGTATTGTTTCACCTTGATGTGTGGGAAAAAGTTATCTTCTTGGATAGAAAATGTCTCATCAAATAACTTAGTATAAGAAAGGTAACTTGTGTGAACAACCAGGATGTATAATAATAGATTTTGGCTCTTTCTACTATGAGGCATGTAGGAGTTTTTTTGTTAAAAGGAGTGTGTAAGTAGGACATTTCATACAAAATATATTAGTGTTACTTTTTGTAACTTTAAAAATATCTTTATAATATTTCTTGTTTAAGGATTTCCATGGCCATTTATATGACACATTTAAGGCTTTTTTTTGCCACTTATAATGCTAATTTTTGTCTTTTTTGGTGTTTTGATAACAAATATTCAATTTTATGGCTATATTGTTATTTTCAAGGAGATTTGTCCATAATAATATTGAAAAGGTGACAAGCAAAACAACTATCTTTCCCATTTATATTTTTGATCATTATATTAGATCCATTATTTGTAATAAATTCACTAAATAATAACCCATTTTTTGTGTTTAAATTATTTTAAGTAATTTTATTATAAAATGTTAGGATTGCTTTTTAATCAATCTTAAGAGTGAATTCTATTCCATTTTTTAATAATATTTCAAAGCTTTTTATCATGCACATACATGCTAAAATTTCAATATCATTAGTCATAACTTTTCATTTATAAATTTAGCAACAATATTTTCTTATGTGTTCATCCTTTTTAGATTTTTTCAAATAATTTTTGGATTTAATATACCTAACCAACCATCAGGACATCCATCTACTACTACTATTAAGTAACTACCTAGAGGAGGAGATTATAACAGAGCTTTTTCTTCGACAATGTACTTTATCCTTCCAACAAACTAGATACCTTGATTGTTGAAGTGCAGCTTTCCTTTCAACCTCATGTTTGCTTATATGTGACCTAAAAGTTTTCATAAATTATGAACAAAGGAGCATGTGTAACAATGTTTTTTAAGAAAACTTTGGATATCTTTATTGTTGATATAACAAACAAGTTTAAGAAAGACCTACTTGTATGATCTTGAAATTTTACTCTTCCATTTCCAAAACTTAATCTTATGGACTTAATGATTCATTTTCTTATTTCCATCTTCTTTTTCTCATAGTACAAGACCTTCTTGTAGACATATCTGAAAGAAAATTTATAAATGGGTTAAATGATTAAGAGAGTTTGGGTTAAGGGTAAGAAAATTGTTTATATAAATAGCTATTAATTTATAATAATTTTTAAAGAAATACTTTTCTTTTTGAAATATAAATAATGTATATTTTAGTCCAAATGGCATAATTGACCACTCATAATGCCTATTAGGACCGGTAATTGCTACCATATTAAAATTTCTATATCCATTGCTACCCATAAAAAACTTAAATTTAAATAAAATTTACTATAAATATTACTGTTATAATTTCTATAGACTGGATTTTCTTTGCTAAGTATAATATAAATATCAATTATGGTATTATCATTTAATCATTTATAAGTAAACAACATTCATGTCTTTTCTTAAATTATTTCAAAATTGTTCTCTAACTGTAGATGAAGTAATTTGATTTGGACTCTTACTTTCCCTAATTAGTCCTAATTATTAAAATTATTTAATATCCATTTTATATTCATCAAAGTCTTTTGGGTTAGTATCTATTTTTTTAATAATTAAATTGCAGTTGACTTTTCTAATTCACATGTTATTTAGTTTTTGTTTCAATTTTTTAAAGGATCTTCTCTTATAATTTGTAATACATATAGTTTGTATAATGATTTGTACAATTTTTTAAAATATTGTGCTAAAATGTTATAATTTATGTAGGTTTTTGAAAAATCAAATCTTTTATTTCTAGTTTGAAAATAAAATCCACTAATTATTTACATTTATTTACAGTCTAGTTGGAGAGTAGATAATTTGGTGAAATTTTTTTTTGAAATTATTAGTTAATTATCATGATAAGTTGTGCGCCATCAAAAATTTCTAAAAAAATTTAATCCAATAATAATTTCCGATTTGCTGAAATTTATTTGTTTAACATTGCCATTGGCATAGTATTCCTTTGCTGGTAAAAGTATTCATGGCAATTGGATAGAATTTTATAAATTATTCTTTTTTTTTATTATTGTGCCTAATGTCTTTCCATGGTATGTCGGTCTTCTAGTAAGTTGATGAGGAATAATTTTTATTTCTACATGACTAGATGTTGGGCCAATATCTATTACAATGACAAATCTGATCTCGTGTCCAACTTCAAATTAAAGTGCGTGGCTGTTTACAATGAACTTTTTTTATCTATATTTTGATTGATGAATTCAAATTCAATATAGCTGAATAACTCTTTTATATCTAAAGACGTATTATTTTCTATTTGTTTTTTCTTTTACCTTATATTGTGGTAGCTTAACCCTTAGAAATTTTATTCTGTTGTGCAACTATCTAATGGTTTCAAAATGTATCTTTTTCTTTAATTTTAAATTATTTTCCATGATGTTATAACCTTCTGCAAGATTTTTTGTTAAATTATATCTTAATGTTTTAGAACAAAACAAGCATAAGTGTTACTTAAAGTTCATACATATTTTTTTACATTTTTTGATTAGATATTTTTACCATTCACTGCACTTTTGTTTATTGGTAATATTAAAATCTTTAAATTCTTGTTCGTATTATACTTCTCATTTTTTAAATTTATAACTTTTGAAGAGATATTGGGTGTCATGATCTAAATTCCAAAGGTTATCAATATTCATATCTGAAAGATAATGGTCGATGTTATTTACTCTAACATCCTCAACTAAATAACTACAGAAATCATTACATCATTTTGATTCATTTATGTGAAATTGTATAATATCATACCCAACTTTATTGCATAGTTTTGTATACGTGTTTAATTTTCTCTATCCATGATTTTATTTTTATATTTGTAATGAAATGACTTATTTCTTTATAAATAATGCGCTTGCATTATTTTTGTAGGTGGTTTTAGAATTCCAAAACATTTTACTTATTTATCTAACTACTTTCTTTTTTATAATAATTAGTTCTTCTCAATTATCTCTTACAAATGCTAGCACCATATTATGTTAGTATCCTTCTCTTATAAGAATAACTAAAGCTTTTACTTTATTTATTTGCTTCCTATACCATGCATTTCTATTTAAAATAATTAAAGATGAAAATAATCTTAGAATTAACTTCTAAGATATTCTTATCACCTATAGATTCATTCCATTTTACATCACTTAATTTTCATAATAGTTGAGAAATGTTTCTAAAATGATTATTGCTGAATCATGCCATCCTTAAATCTTCTACTTGTTTGTACTACTAAGTTTAAATAATCTTCTCTAGAAGGTGCTATATTAATGAAACTGGTTATTATTAACTTTTTAAATCTTGCATAACTGATCTTACATTATTATATGCCCTCAACGAGTGCATGTAATCATCACTATTTGTCAATTATTGCTAGTAACATCAAAAGGATTATCTCTTACTTATAACATTTGTTAAAAATCTTAGGGATATGATAATTTCCAACAATGAAATAATCATTAAACTAATTCTCCATGAAATGTCTAAATGAATTGGACATTTTCTATGGTTTCCATGTTTTTAAATTAATTTAGTACATCTGTGGCATCTCTTTCCCACACGTATAGTAATCTTTATTATTTTTGGGATAGGTGCTTTATTATGATAATATGCATCTTGAGTTGTTTTGTTTATTTAGCTGTATAATAGCATAGCTCCTTTCCCTAATTCCACCTCTTCTTAATAATGTGAAATAATTACTTTCCACTCTAAGTGATGTTAGTTGTGGTCTTCTTAGTAATTTTTTTTGGATATTAGAAGCAATCAAAATAGTAGTACTTGAGGTATTTGCTATCATACTACCATCACTTGTTATATTCATTCATAAGAACTATAATACATCAAATGCATATCTTAAAAGGGATTGGATATTTTCTTGGATTCGAGGTTGACAGTGATGGTGAGAATCAAAGATGGGGTGCCACGATGCTTCAAATATTGTTGATACCTTGGGATAAGGAGTATTATGGTATTGAAAAAAAATTTAACGCCTTCAACTTTTGGATGAATACTACAATCTCCTATCCAATAATAATGTAGAGAAATAGCATATAAAGCTGCTTCTTTTTCTTATAATTCTTTATTTATATTAAAACATTATGTTTCATAATGCGTAATATCTTTAGAGTAAAAACAATTAATGAATATCTGAATCTTCATTTCGTATAGTAGCACAAAGATTAGAAGCTCTTCAATTAAGCATGCCATCGCAAACAACAAAATATCTTGTTTGGTTTGGGATATATGTTTGTGTTGGTTATACTCAAGGGATATTCCTCTCTTTTCCTAAACTTTTGTCACTAAATACTACTTTTAATTTGATATTTTTAAACATAGATGATGCTAAGATTTTAATGAAATCTAGTTCATTTATGTTACAAATGATCTCTACCTAGTTTTATAATTTGCCAACAAATGTTTTATAAATAAGTTCATTCTCTTATTTGAGCCATATCCTCAAGTTTTATGGCTATTTTCTATATCATTAAAAATTTTTCTAGTTAGAATGATATAATTTTGTGTTAAATAATATATTTGTCCTCCATCATGTTTGTATACTTCTAAACTTCCAAATAAACTCCATCTAAGACTATTATTATCGATATCTACAAAGAAAATTGGTCTTCTTGCATCTAGCCCTTTTTTATGTAGTCAATTAAATGCTTTCATAATATGGCTTATATGCAAAGATAGAAATCCTTCATATATGATCTTTTGTTGTCTTTAGAGTTATTAGTTCTAAGTGAACTTTCACATCATTTTTCTAGGCAACTTGTTTCTCTTTGTGATTCCTTAGCAACCTTTCATATCTATTTTTTTCCTTTGCTATATATCATTTCGAAGGGTACTAAACTTAGATTATAGTCCTTCAAAGTCTATAATTGCTTTTCATAATTTACTAATAGTTCTTCCAAAGTTCTATCCCTATAGTTGTTTAGCCATTTTTTTAATCTATTATTTTTTTTAATATTATTATTTTCTACACTTATTATTTCTTTTGAGCCAAATGTACTAGCCAAGTCACAAATATATTCTTTGGTTTGTCTAATATTGGTTTTTAACTGAGAGGGAATTTCCATAATGTGATTATTATTTTCTCTATATCAACATTTAACAATTATTGTTAAAGAAATTTTTCAAATTTCTTATGAGATGTGGCTAATAATATGATTACTATGATTAATTTTCTAATAAGTATCTTAATTACTACTATTGCATTAGTATAAATTTTTTTTTATGTAAGGGCCTTTTCCATTTTGCTTCTGCTCCATTTCAATGAAATAAATACCAATGTTTTCTTATAAGAAGTTTTTCTTTCAAACAATATAAATTTTGAGCAAACCATTTTACCTAGAGTTCTTTAAATTTGTTTCTACCATTAGATTAATGTGAAAGCTATTTAGCACCACCAACTATAACATATGACATGCCTAAAAGTTTAAAATAGCCCTTACCAACTTGTGCTAATAGGTGTGAACTCTTGTCTTCAAATGAGTTATGAATAAAAACATTTTATAAAACATTAAAAAAAATATAAACTAAAAAAAATTTTAAAAAATAAAAATTAACCTTTTAATTAGACAGTACTCATTGTGGTGAGTATGGTAATTTTTGTTTCATCTCCATTACTCTCTATTTAGAACTCCTATGAATTATCAAAGTAAAAAATATAAATGCTAAATTATTATTTTAATATTAAGTAGATATATTATAAAGCTGAAAATATGATAAATTAAAGAAATATAATATAACCATATGAAAGAGATGTAAAGGTTGAATAAGAAAAGATTTTGAGTTTCAATATACTACAACTAAATCATTGTAAATATTTTGATAAAATTAGAAAAATAGTATAGTGAATTAACATACCAAGACATCAAGGAGATGTTATGTAATAACTTCAATCATCAAATTATGTTCAAATAAAAATAACTTATTAAAAATGCAAAATTCATAAAAAATATTTTAAAATATAAAAATTAGTATTTAATTAGATAGAGCTCAATAAGATGAGTCTAAGGATGTTAATTTTTTCCCCAATCACATGTTGGAGTTTCAAGGTAATATAACTAAATTAAATCAAAATATTAAAAAAATGAGATAAAGATAATGATAAAGTTGCATTCCAAATACAAAGGTGATTATAAGTTACACTCTTTATCATCAAATTAGGTAAGAATCAAAATATCACATAAAATATAAAAAAACAAATAAAAATAATATATTTATAAATAAAATATTATAATTTTAATTGTTTAGAGCATGCAATATAATTTAATGACATTTATTTGGTCTTAATTAGACCTAACATAGAACTATTGTGAATTACAAAATAAAATATCTTAAATAATAAAAAATAAATATTATAATATTAAAGTGAATTTTTAATAAAGCTAACAGAAGATGAATAAAAGAAGAGATTTAAAGCTAGATTGTAACATAACAAAATTAAAGGAAAGTATTTAAAGAAATGAGATAAATTATAGCAAAAAGTTACATTCCAATATACTATAGAGATTAAGCTTAGCATCTTTGTCCATGAAATCATTATAAATCAATGTTTCTAGTAAAGTTTAACAAATTCTAGAAAAAATAGTTACGATTATAAAAATCATTATTTAAATTGATTGAGCTCATGTGTGTGAATGCAACAGCATCATTTGCACTACTTAACTACACTAAGTTAAGAATTGCTCTTAATAACAAAATAAATAAACATAAATAAAAATAGTAGTAATCGTACTAAGTAAATATATATTTAAATTAAAAAAAGTAAAATAAAAGCAATGTTATATAAATAAATCAAAGAGATGTAATGGTCACATTAGAGAATTGAAGTTTCCTTATACTATAGAAAAATCAAAGCAAAAGATTTCATAAAAGAAGATAATTTTTGCAAGAATGTTGTTTTAGGTGACATTAAGGAGATCGAGTATAATATTCTCGATTGTCGAATAAAGTATAAATAAAGATGCATAAAAAAACTACACCAAAACTATAAAAAAATAAAATATTTAAATAGAATGAATATTTAATTTGATAGAGATCAATGATAGAAGTCCAATGGCTTTTGTTTCATCTCCTTCCTATCATCTTTGGAAATATAAAAATTTACAAAATTAAATTAACTTAAAAAATAATAAACTACTATTGTAGTATTACGTAGAATATGTTAAATATTAAATAAAAAAATTGAAGTATTATATTATAATCAGATCAAAGAAAGCACTTTTGCAAAACTTTCTTTTCTAGATAATACAAAAAATAAATCTAGCATATTTGATTATCAAATTAAATGTGATCAACATATCTTTTAAAGTACGCCAAAACTTTAGAAAATAAAATATTAAAAATACAAAGAAGAATACTTAATTTAATAGTGCTCATCGTGAGAAGTAAAATGATATTTGATTTATCTTGGTTAGAACACATTTCCAATTATTACTAATTCTTAAAGAAAATTAGAATTAATAATAGTAAATTGTTTTTTAAATAACAATTAAATGCATATTGAGTACATGTTGTGGTCACGGGAGAGGAGAATTAGATCTTCATTGTCATATATCTACATCAATGAAAATATTTGAATAAAAGAGAAATTAAATAGGAAAGTTGCATTCCAAAATACAACGTAGTTCGAGTTCCTCAATCATCAAATTATATATCAATCAAAATATCTCACAAAACATGTAGCATTATTTTTTTCATCAACATTTTTTTTGTTAAATTTTATGGAACTAGAGAGATTATGCATAACATCCTCTATCATCAAATTATTAATGAATGAAAATGTCTAAAAAACCTTAACAAATCTATAAAACATAAGAAATTTAAAAAATATAAGAAATAAAAAATATTTGGATTGTGGTCATCAAGAGGAGTCTTATAGCGTTTGTTTGTTGCTCATCAGATCTCATTTTGTGTTACTATGAATTACCATATAAAAAAGTATAAATATTAATTAGTATTTATTTTTACATATGTTAAACATATGAGATAGCTAAAATTATTTGAACTAAAGTGATATAATATATCCAAATAAAAGCAATAGGAAGACCACATAAGAGAAGAGTTAAAGTTACATAGTAACATAACTAAATGAAAATGAAAGGATTATAGGAGAAGGCTACATTCCAAGATATAAGGAAAACAAGCATAAAAATATCGATAACTAAATTATGTAAGCATCAAAAAGTCTTATAAAACTTTCTAAAATCCTAAAAATTAAAATTTTAAAGAATTATAAAAATGAATATTTCATGAAAAAGTGTTCAACGAGACGGGTCCAATTGCATGTATTTTTTCCTATGTAGACCTCATTTAGAATTATCAAGAATTATAGAAATAAATAAATTTAAATAATAATGAATTATTATTTAAATATTAAGAAAAAATATTTCATTTAGAAAAATGTTATATTAAAGCAAAGAAATATAGACAAATTAATGTGATGTAAAGTTTATTGATAGAAGATTTAGAATTACAAAGTAATTTGACAAAATTAATAAGAAACCTTTTAAGAAATTAGATAGATTAGTAGACAATTTCGTATTCAAAGTTATTAATCAGAATGAGTAAAACATTCTTGATCCTTAACAATGGAACGAATAAAAATATCTGATAAAAAAGAACCAAACCTTAAAATCCAAAATATTTAGAAATATGAAAATAAATATTAATTAGATAAAACTGGTTGAGATGAGTCAAAAAATTTTATTTCAACTCAAACATACCTTTTTTTGAATTATTTTAATTTAGGAAATAAAATAAGCATGAAAATAATACATAATTATTTTGACATTTCACAAATATTTAATAAAGTTGAAATTTGTTAAAGTTAACAAAATTTCTTGTAACCAAATAAAAAAAGCTAAAAGTCACATGATAGTAGATATAGAGATTTATAGTACTATAACCAAATGAAAAAGAAAAAAATTATGAAAATGATATAAATCGTATAAGAATGTTGCATTGCAAAATGTTGAGTTTGAGTGTAACATGATTGATCAAGAATTCACACACTAATAAAAATGCTTAGTTAAGTGAGCTAAAACTATAGAAAATAAAATATTTAAAAAATATAAAAATAAAGATTTAAATGGATAGAGCTCATTGAGATGAGGCGAACAACATTTGTTTTCTTTTTATTTGACCTCAATTAAAATTTCTTAAAGTTACCAAAATCAAAAATCATAATAAATACAAATTATTATTTAATCATTAATTTAACATATGATAAAAAAATAATGAGATAAATAAAAGAAATATAATCTAAACAAATTAAAATAATGTAAATATTATGTAAGAGAAGAATTAGAGTTTCATAATAAAATAATTAATTGAAAGTAAAAAATGTTAAGAAATATGATAAATTTGATAAGAAAATTTGTATTTAAGACTCTATGGAGTTCAATTGTGACATCCTTGATCATCAAATGAAATAAAAATAAATGACTAAAAAATTCTAGAAAAAAAATTAAATGTGAAAATATTTAAAAAAAATAAAATTTAATTCTTAATTTTGTTAGAGTTTGTTTAGATAAGTCCAATGACATTTGTTTCATATCCATCTAATCTCATTTGGAATTATTGTGAATTATCAAAATAAATAAGCATAAAAAATAACATGTTGTTATTTTTGTAGTAAGTAAATATTTATGAATGTGATAAAAAGATGAATTTAAGCAATGTATTATAAGAAAATCAAAGGGATGTAATTGTCACAAGATTGAAGAGTTACGGTTTTATAATAATTTAGCAAAATCAGTTCATTAAATTTGAAAAAATGGGATAGATTTTATAAAAACTTACACTCAAAGGCATTAAGTGCAATGACTATAACATCCTTAATCTACAAATAAATAATCGTAATAACTTACATGAACAATAATAAATTATAATTTGAATATTAAGTAAATGTATATTAATGATAAATGATATATATTAAACCATTACAACATAACAAAAAGAAAAAACATATAAAAGTCACATAAGATTAGAATTGGATTTAAATAGTAATATATATAAATCAAAGAGGAAACCTTGAAAATAAAAGACACTCTATAGGAAAATTGCATTAAAAATAAAAAGGATGTCAAATGTAACATCCTTAATCATCAAATCAAGTAGGAATTGAAATGTCCCATAAAGAATTTCAAAGTAATAGAAAATAAACTATTTTTAATTTTTAAAATTAATTTTAAATTTATTAGTTCTCATCTAGGTGGGTCTAATAATGTTTGTTTAGTGTCCATTGCACGTCATTTAGAATTACATTGAATTATGAATGTAAATAATAATAAATAATATTTATTAGTATTTTAATTTTAAGATAACATATAATAAAGAAAAAATGAGTTAAAGTTAAGACGAAGAATATAACAATAAAGAGATAGTTTTTATAAAAATTAGGTAATTTGTGTAATAAAGTTGCATTCCAAGATACTAGAAAGATTGAGTGCAACATCCTCAATCAAAAAATTAGGTATGAATCAAAATATCTCATATAATATTTTGTAACCATAGAAAATGAAATATTGAATGGTGTAAAATTAAATATTTAAGTAGAATGATATTTAATTAGAAATAGCCGTTTTGTATGACTACGACAATAATAGTTTCATCAAGATCACACCTTGGATAATCACTATGAATCATTGAAATAAAAAAAGAAATATAGTAACCAAATTAATATTTAATATTAAGAAAATATATATTAAAAGTAAAATGTCATAAATTCAAATATCTTAATATAATAAAATCGAAGCAATGTATAGGTTGCATGAAAATTGATTCTGAATTCTACAGTAATATAATGAAATAAAACTAAAAACTTTTAGAAATTGAGAGAAATTTCGTTAGAAAATTGTAAGATATTAAGCAAATCACATGCGACATTCTCAATCACAAAGTTTAGTACAAATTAAAATTTCACAAAAAACATACCAAATCATTAGAAATAAAATAATTAATAATACAAAAATGAATATTTAATTTTGTTAAGATTTTTGTGATGAGTGCAATGTGGTTTTATTCATCTCCATCTAATCTTTGTGTAATTTTATAAGGACTGTTGAGTCAACTTTTTTTTATGCAACTTTGGATCCATCAGTTCAAGAAGTGCAATTTTTTAATCTAATAAGAAATTTAACTTTGTTACTGAGCATTCATTTGATGCCACATTTATATGAATGACCTGATCAATAGTTTCAATAGCTATTTTGCACCTATGGGCATCATTCATGTTGTTTTGTTTTTCCTAACCTTTTCTTTGCTTCCACTTTGAGCATTTTTATAACATTGGTGAACTGTCCCTCCTCATTTTCGATTAGCCCCAAGTTTCTCGCTCAAACCTTTACCTTATCGCAAAAGTTTCAAGCAATTGAAATTCAATTGCTGTCTAACTTTGCTGACTGAACCTTCTAAATAAGACTTTTAGGAAACATGACTTTTCCTTTATGAGTTCATATGCATTTTGTAATCATTCCTCATGTAATTTAATGTTTTATATGGTGACATAATTGTTAAATTAATTCTTTGTAGTTTATTTAAAGAGTCTTTATATAATGTCTTATCTGATGAATCTTTAATTTGATCCCTTACTAAAATTGTGTATTATGACTAAGACTCAAGAGCTTCACATATTTGTTCCCTTTTTGACATGATTTCTATCTCACTTTTAAAAATAGCTATAAATTTAATTCTGATGAGTGATGGTTCTACCACCTCATGCAAAACAAAGAAAGATTTATTGGCCAAGTTGTGGCTCTAGTATCTATCATTTCAAAGATTCATGATTGGTATCTCGAGTAGATTTAAATAATGTGAGTAGATTGAAATGATCTTCAAATTGCCTCATGTTGACCAACCCATGTCAATAGTTTGCTTAAGAGTTACTTCGTTTATGCTAGTCATTAAGTCTTAAGATTATTTCAGAAGTCATATCTAATTTCCAGCCCTTACAAGAAACAACATACCAATTGACTTCGACTTATATGCACAATCTTCATGAGTTCAATCACCTTACATTAAGCACATAGAGAGTAAACGATCACACTGATTACTAAGTTTATGCAACTCAACATCCTTAGGGATAATTAGAAGCCTATTAGTTATCTTAGAAGTCAATTAAGAATATGAAGTTCATTATCCTTAAAAAATAGGCTATCATTTTTAACTCTTGTAATGCAGGTCCAAGAATATCACATTGATTCACATATGAAAAAGACCATCTATCATCCATTAGTACCATATAATAATTCTCATCATGTTCAATGCCATTATTAATCTATCATGAATCTATTAATTCATAATCAAGGGCATCTTAATGCCTTAATCATACCTCACATGGCCTAAACAAGGCCACATGATCTAGTTATCTAGGCATACTTGAGGCATCCATGAATTTCTGTTACAAAAATCATTACTCGGTTTGGTTACAAATGAAATTTCAAACATAGTATTCTTATCTTAAACTTACATATCGATAAAAAATAATAAAACCAATAATTTTCCTTAGCAATCATTGTTCTTTCTTGGGAAAAATCATTATCATGATACTACTAAATGGCAATGTATAAATAGCATAATCCACATAATGTCATGGTATTGTTCTAAGAGCATATGAGTTCTCCATGAGGTAAGCTTAAATAATTCAATTCTATGCATAATTTCTAAGTATCATAGTTATGGAATGTATTGTGCCTTTTTGAGCAAGTACAATACAAAGTCATGGTAATGTTCTTGTTTTCCTTTTACACTTAAAATAAATTTACTGTTCAAGTACAGCACATTTTAAGGTCCATCAATAAAAAAATCCTTGGTAATATATGTAATAATACAAATGACAACTTGAGTCAAATCATTGTTTCATTAATTGTTCCTTTAAAATTAAGCACAAAACCTCGATAATCGTGATTCCTTTTTAATGTATTAATTGATCTACCCAAGTCATGAGATCCATTCAAAAATACTTTATTTATTATTTTCAATGATAATGTTCACATCAGTGATTATGAATCATTTGTATGGTATACTTTAAATATTAAATAAGATATTATGCCATTAAGCATGACAAAACATAGATCCACACCTAACAATGCAATTAAGAAATCAAGATCTTATTATTATGTCTCAATTATGACAACAATTTTTCATTTACATATCTCTAAATTCAATTCTCAAGTACAAAGAATAAATTTCACATTCTGACCTAGGTTTGTTATCATCATGTTCCATTTCTACCAAAATAATTATTGAGTAAGTAGATCTATGTTTTGTATGAAAAGAGCACAGTATAACTCATCAGAATCATATATAACTACTACCACATGAATTCTTGAAACATTATTAAATTATTACCCAATGTATGGCAAGATTTATTGCCATTATTGGGATGTACATTAACAGAACATTAAAATGACTATAATTTATTTCTTGGTGGACACTCCAACACAAAAAGTTTTGCTTAATGAAAAAATATTTTTGTTTACAAAAAAAGAAGAATCTAAGCACCTTCTTTTATTTTTTGTGAATCTATTTATGAAAAGAATTTCTCCAAGTAGCTTGCTTAATTTTGTAAGAATTCTCCACAAATTGATTTCACTAAGGAAGTTTTGTTTCATAATGGGAGGACATATTGATTATAATTTGTTCATTATACAAGCAATGATTTAATCTATAAATATAAAAGTTAAGGGTCACAAATACATAATTAAAACTTACATTAAGAATGTAGTTAAAGTTTTTCTTATAAATTTCCACATAAGATCTATTACAATTCAAATTCAATGAATGACTCATCTACCCCACTACGATCATTTTTTGTCACATTTGGTTCTCATTCTTCATTTATGTTATGCTTTGTAGACTTTTGTAGGTTTCATCCTCTATTTTGTTAATTTTTTCAATAGGTCATTTGTTACACCCCATTTTTCCTAGGCTGATTTTTGGCATACATTTTTTTTTTTTTTACATATAGACAGCTCAGATCGTCCCATACCAACCTGAGTAGCCTACGAAAACATAGGATATAACACATCATTACACACCTACTTCCCTTAACAATGTGGATCCCATCTCCCGGGTACACCGTCAAATCAGGTTCATGACTCCTGAATTAACACATGGACTCGCGCAATGTTACTCCTACTAGACCCAATACTCCTAACCCCTACGGGTAGGAGAACCGGTCTATTAGAAGTCTGAACCCCCATGGTTAAGTTCCATAGTCATGTAATGACCTCACCATCAAACAAAAAGATATATAACATCCTCAGATAAAATATGGCACTCCACACACCATACTCCAAGACAATAAAATAAAACAGTGAATGAAACTACATTACAAGAATAAGATCCAAGTCCAACAAGTGCAATGTTATCCAACCAGAAATATAAGTCAGAATTTCCCTCACATATTACATGACATATGAGAATAACAATCTCATTAAATACATCCAACAGCAACAATCAACTAACCAGAATATCTCAGACAATCACAAGTCAGATATCCTCCACAATCCTGCTGACCACGATCCTACCTAATCTGGTAGCGTCAAGTCTGCCGAGCCACTGAAAATATATAATACAGGAATGAGCTACGCCCAGTAGGAAAGACAGCTAGTAAAACTCACATGCAAGAGAAGGATAATAGCAAAAATATAGGAATACAGCATAACAATGTATGGTGGATAGGCACTCTCAGTCCCAGACTCCGACCAACCACAGTCACCCCCAGTCACACCAGAGTAGCTCTCCTCTGGGCTTCCAGGTAGCGTGCCAGTGGGAACGCCCATCTCGAAACACGCATGGCGCCTAAGCACCCGACACCACAGCGTCTCTCGTCAATCAATCTCCTGGAGACTATAGACAGATCCAGTCAAAAAATCTCTAGCCAACGTGAGACACCCCTGCCACCCTAAGGCGCGAAGGCATACACACTTGGCTAGCCACTGCGAGACACCCCTGCCACCCTCAGGCGCGCAGGCCTACACACATGGACCAGGAGAGATCGACTCAGCCACCGTCCCAAAGAGTCCTCTACCAACAACTTCCATAGAAGCTCACGCCCCTACAGTCATTGCCAATCTCTAACTCCAAGATCCGGCAACATGTGTCCAGGTACAACAAGGCGTATACCAGTCCACATGTATACTGTGGAAGCTAAGCCTGAACCGCACAGTTACCTACCACAACTACCCTAAAACATCATATAGGGTCTATAGTAGTCCGGTCCAGTATGTCAATCCATAAAATATGCCAACACTGAATAAACTGACTCAATCCATGCCGTTGCCATCAAGGCAACACAACTGTCAATTACTGACTATTCTGGTAGCATCCATGTACCATACTTCTGTCTGACTGTTTCCAGCTGTACTGTCATCACTGATAACATTTTTCCCCACTTCAGGAAATTTTTAAATTCCGTCATCAATTTCCGTCTTTATCCATTTTTTCGAAATTCGGAATAGTTTCCGAGTTTAATTCCTCATATATCTTATTTCCAAAATTCGAATTAATTTCCGAATTAAATATTCTGCATTTTCTTTTTCCCAAAAATTCGGGATAAATTTCCGAATTTAATTCCTCCCGTCTTTCCTCTTCCGCACCGCATTAAAATTAAATAAATCATTTCCGAAAATTCGGAATTTATTTCCGAATTATAAATCCTTCCTCTTCTCTCTCATCCGCACCAATTTAAGTTAATAATTGTTAATTAATTAATTTACGATTAATTATTAACTAATTAACTAAATCCTAATCCATCTCCTTCCTCCGCCCGGCGCCCGCGAAACCCTAGCCGCCGCCATCGCCGACCAATACGATCCTTCCGTCGATTTCCGGCGACTGCGAACAAGGAGAACAATTTCCTAACATGCTCCTAAGCATTAATAAATTTTTTTCGGCGAAATGGGAATTTTTCCAGTAATTTCGAAATTTGCAAAAGACAAAAATTAGCATTCAATTAAATCCGATTTTCATCCACATGCTTGTTTTCATTAAGCAAAGTATTTCATGCTTTTAATTTTCTACTAAATCACTAATTTAAACTGAATTTCCTACCTCAACGACGCCGGCGACGGTGAACTTCGTCCGCGGCTCGCCGCAGCTCCTCGCCGAACGAATCCGGTATGAATTGACTCTCCTCGTTCCCGTGAATCTCCAGGTACAAAAAGCCCCTTGCCAGGCCGCCGGAATCACGCGCCGTACGCCGGAAAATTCCTCTCTATCGGTCGGCCGAACGAACCCTAATCGTTTCGCGAGGGTTTTATATTTCTGGCCGACACGGTGAAACCCATTACGCGCCGTTGACACGCTTTCGACACGGTAAGCACCCGATACGCGCTGTCGACACGGTATCGACACGGTAAGCACCCGATCAGCCGGTTCAATCCCAACCGTCGATCACGACCGTCCGATCCGCTTATCAGAACGCACGTGCAAACTCACTCGGCGAACCGTCTCCGCCTCCGCTGAACCGTTCCGGTCCGGTTCACGCGCGGTAAAAACCAATTTCCGGTTTAATTTAAATGGATTTTCGAATTTCTAAAAATCCAATAAATCTAATTAAACAGGGAAAATTACTTAAAAATTACCTCGGTGCTCCGAAAAATCCCCAGAAATTTCAGAAATTCCATTAGCCTCTGATTGAGCTCCTGGCTCATCCTACTGTCGATCTGAAATCATCCAAGCCAAAAATTAATTTACTAAAGATTAACATAAAAATTTTTACTGGGTATAACAATCTCCCCACCTTATCAGGAATTTCGCCCTCGAAATTCAGCAAGAAGTTCCGGCCACTTCTCCGCAACATCCTGCTCTAGCTCCCAGGTTGCCTCCCTTTCGTCATGTCTATTCCACAGAACCTTGACCATAGGAAACGACCTGTTCCTCAGCTGTCTGCTGCTCTCCTCGAGGATGCGAACTGGTAGTTCCATATAAGAAGAATCTGGTGTCACTTGCAAACCAGGAAGATCATCACTGATACAATGAGAAGGATCTGGCACATATCTCTTGAGATTGGAAACATGAAACACATTGTGAATCCCAATCAGATGTTCAGGAAGTGCCAACCTGTAAGCTACTTCACCAACCCTCTCTAGAATAGGATAGGGTCCAATGTAACGAGGTCGAAGCTTAGAAGGCTTCCCGAACCGGAATAGACCTCGCATAGGACTGATCTTCAGGAATACCCTATCTCCCACAGAAAACTCAATAGCTCTTTGCTTAGGATCATAATATTTCGTCTGGCGATCTTGCACAATACGTAATCTGTCTTGCAATAACTTGACTTCAGCTGTGGTCTCCTGCACAATCTGAGGTCCCCACACTCTCCTGGAATCACCCTCCTCCCAACAAAGAGGGGATCTGCACCTACGCCCATACAATGCCTCGTAAGGTGCCATACCAATCGACGCCTGGAAGCTGTTATTGTACACAAACTCTACCAAGGGTAACCGTCTGGCCCAATCTGTTGAGTAAGTTTGTACGCTCAAGCGTAGCAAATCCTCCAAGGTCCGAATAGTCCGCTCAGACTGTCCATCTGTCTGAGGATGATAAGCAGTACTGAACTTCAACTGTGTACCCATGGCAGCGTGTAAGCTCCTCCAAAACTGTGATGTGAACTTGGCGTCTCTGTCAGAAATAATAGATCGGGGAATTCCATGCAATCTGACAATCTGTTGAATATATACCTCTGCCAATTGTGCCGCTGAATCCGTCTTCTTAATTGATAAGAAATGGGCTGACTTGGTCATTCGATCCACGATGACCCAAATGGCGTCAAAACCTTGTCTGGTACGAGGAAGACCAGTCACAAAGTCCATAGTGATGTCATCCCATTTCCACTCCGGAATCGACAATCTCTGCAACAATCCTCCAGGTCTCTGGTGCTCGACCTTAACTTGCTGACATGCAAGGCACTTCTTAACAAAAGCAGCAACATCTGCCTTCAAACCTCTCCACCAGAAAACACTCCTCAAATTCCTATATATCTTGACTTCTCCAGGGTGCATAGCCAAAGTTCCATAATGAGCCTCTCAAAGGATCCTCTCCCTGAACTCCTGATGTGATGGCACACACCAGCGACCCCTGAAAGTCAACATGTCATCTCTGAGAGCAAAGTCTCCTCCCAATCCCTGCGATGCCAACTCTAACTTCTCCTTCAGCTCTTCATCACAAAGCTGAAGATCACGCATCTCAGATAACCAGTCAGCCTGAATAGTCAACGAACTGAGTCTGTGAGCCAGTCTCTGAACAGACAACTGTTCCTGACATCTCTCAACATCCCAATCCAAGTCTGCTATAGAGTCGCAAGCTATCACAGTATGCACAACTGCGTGTCTGCTCAAGGCATCAGCCACTGGATTAGCCTTTCCCTCGCAGTAGTTTATTGTCAGTTCGTAATCTTTTATCAGTTCCAACCACCTCCTCTGCCTCAAGTTCAGTTCCTTCTGAGTGAACAGATACTTAAGACTCTTGTGGTCAGAGAAACAATCTACAGGAACTCCGTACAAATAATGTCTCCATATCTTCAAGGCAAAAATGACAGCAGCTAACTCCAAATCATGAGTGGGATAATTCTTCTCATGATCCTTCAGTTGCCTCGAAGCATATGCTATAACTCTACTATCCTGCATCAGTACGGCTCCCAAGCCTATATGTGAAGCATCAGTGTACATCTGATACGGCTTCTCCTGTGTAGGTAACATCAATACTGGAGCGGTGTTAAGCCTCTGCTTCAGCTCTAGGAAACTGTTCTCACAACTCTCTGACCACTCAAAAGATTTTCCCTTCCGGGTCAACTGTGTTAGTGGAGCGGCCAGTCTAGAAAAGTGAGGAACAAATTTCCTATAGTATCCAGCCAAACCAAGGAAACTCCGGATCTCAGTGAATGAAGATGGCCGTTTCCAATCAATAATAGCTCGTATCTTGCTAGGATCAACAGCCACGCCCTCTGCACTGACAATGTGTCCCAAGAATGCTACTGAGTCCAGCCAAAAGGAACACTTGGAGAATTTTGCATACAGCTCATTCTCCCGCAACAATGTAAGCACAGTCCTCAACTGATCTGCATGAGTTTCCCTATCTCTGGAATAAATCAATATATCATCTATAAAGATGATCACAAACCGATCCAGAAAGGCATGAAATACTCGATGCATCAGGTTTATAAATACTGCTGGAGCATTAGTCAATCCAAAAGGTAACACTGTGAACTCGTAATGCCCATATCTAGTACGGAATGCTGTTTTGGGTACATCAAAATCTCTAATCCGGATCTGGTGATAACCCGAGCGTAAATCAATCTTGGAGAACACAGTTGCTCCCTGAAGCTGATCCAACAAATCATCGATGCGTGGTAACGGGTATCGGTTACGAATAGTAACCTTATTCAATTCCCTATAATCCACACACAGCCTCATACTACCATCTTTCTTCTTGACGAATAAGACAGGGGCACCCCAAGGTGAACAACTGGGGCGTATGAGTCCCTTGTCTAATAAGTCCTGTAATTGTGTCTTCAACTCTGCTAGCTCGGCTGGAGCCATCCTGTAAGGAGCTCTAGCAATAGGAGCTACTCCTACCTCCAAATCAATCGAAAACTCCACTTCCCTAGCTGGTGGAAGTCCAGGTAGCTCCTCTGGAAAAACCATAGGAAAGTCTCTCACCACTGGAATATCTGACATAGGGGTAGTGGTGGCTTGGCTATCGGTCAAATAGGCCAACCAACCAGTACAACCCTTACTTACTAACCTCTCCGCCTGAAGAACTGAGATCAGGGGAATCTGCCTGTTCAGACCAAAGTATATCACATCCCCCGAACCAGGCACTCTGATCCTGACCTTCTTCTCCCAACAATTCAACACCACTGCATGGTAGCACAACCAATCCATTCCCAAAATGATGTCGAACTCTGCTAGTGGCACACATATCAACTCTGTCACGAACTCGTGTCCACTAATCAGAATAGATCCGTCAATCTTCTAAACAGTGGGAATCTCTTTCCCATCAGGAAGCCTTACCAATAAGGTTTCCTTCAAATAACCCTTGGATCCTGATATCTGATTCCAGATCCTCTCAGCAACAAAAGAATGAGATACACCAGTATCAAACAAAGTCATGCACTGCACGTTGCCAAAATAAAGCATACCTGTGATCACCTCTGGTGACTCTGAAGCCTGCTGCCGAGTCAGTGCAAACACTCTGGGCTGTTCCCCAGATTAACCAACCGGTCCTGTGATCCTCTGTTTCTTCAACTCTGGGCAGTCGCACTTCTTCTGTCCGGGCTTTCGACAATGGTAGCAGATAATCCCCCCAGTCCGGGTACCTGTCTGCTGCCCTGGTCTCTCAGAGATAGGTCGTGGCTGGACCACGCCCTCCTGAGTACCACGGTGATCTCTGTGTCTCTTGTCCTTTTTGTTTTGTTGGACATTTCTGAATTCCTTCCTCTTGCTGTGAGTCTCTCTCTGGGCCTCCATCCGGGTGTCAATAAGCTCAACTGATCTCGCAGCCTCCACCAAGTCACGAAACCTGGCAAACCGACTCACAACTAGCTGGCGCTGCAGCATAGGACGAAGTCCCTCCAGGAACATCTCACATCTGCGCTCCTCAGAAGGCACCAGCTCTGCGGCGTACCTCGCCAAATAATTGAATCTCGATAAGTAATCGTTCACTGACATCTGGCCCTGCCTGAGGTGTATAAGTTCCCTCCTGAACTGAGACATGGCAGAAGCCGGAATGTAGCACTCCCTGAATGCCTCAACAAAGTCTTCCCATGCTATTTCGCTGTTCTGGGCCTCCCCAAACATAGCGCGCCGCTGGCCTCTCCACCAGGTAGCAGCCTCTCCCTCCAACACTAGAGCAGCAAGTACTACCCTCCTGCCGAATGGACATCCCAAGGCATCAAACAGCTCAAGCATATGAGCCATCCAGTCATCTGCCACCGCTGGGTCAGCCGACCCACTGAAGCTCCGCGGACGCAACCGCATGAAGGCATCGATCCAACGATCCACGGCTGGCTCAACTGGCAATGCTGGGCTCGTCACCGGGGTAGGAGTAGTAGATACAGGTCTGCCTCTAGCTGCTCCACGAGCGGAAAGTCTCCTGGTACCAGCCATACTGTCAAAGCAACTAATCTGGCATTAGAGTCGTCATTTGGCAATTGGCATATGGACTACTATAGTAAACAAAAGAATCAACAGTTCTCCCCACCTTGGGTTGAACTCCTATACATGTCTAGCCCCGCTATCTCACCTAGGGCTCTGATATGTCTAGCCCCACTATCTTAACCTAGGGCTCTGATACCACTACTGTTACACCCCATTTTTCCTAGGCTGATTTTTGGCATACATTTTTTTTTTTTTTTTACATATAGACAGCTCAGATCGTCCCATACCAACCTGAGTAGCCTACGAAAACATAGGATATAACACATCATTACACACCTACTTCCCTTAACAATGTGGATCCCATCTCCCGGGTACACCGTCAAATCAGGTTCATGACTCCTGAATTAACAGATGGACTCGCGCAATGTTACTCCTACTAGACCCAATACTCCTAACCCCTACGGGTAGGAGAACCGGTCTATTAGAAGTGTGAACCCCCATGGTTAAGTTCCATAGTCATGTAATGACCTCACCATCAAACAAAAAGATATATAACATCCTCAGATAAAATATGGCACTCCACACACCATACTCCAAGACAATAAAATAAAACAGTGAATGAAACTACATTACAAGAATAAGATCCAAGTCCAACAAGTGCAATGTTATCCAACCAGAAACATAAGTCAGAATTTCCCTCACATATTACATGACATATGAGAATAACAATCTCATTAAATACATCCAACAGCAACAATCAACTAACAAGAATATCTCAGACAATCACAAGTCAGATATCCTCCACAATCCTGCTGACCACGATCCTACCTAATCTGGTAGCGTCAAGTCTGCCGAGCCACTGAAAATATATAATACAGGAATGAGCTACGCCCAGTAGGAAAGACAGCTAGTAAAACTCACATGCAAGAGAAGGATAATAGCAAAAATATAGGAATACAGCATAACAATGTATGGTGGATAGGCACTCTCAGTCCCAGACTCCGACCAACCACAATCACCCCCAGTCACACCAGAGTAGCTCTCCTCTGGGCTTCCAGGTAGCGTGCCAGTGGGAACGCCCATCTCGAAACACGCATGGCGCCTAAGCACCCGACACCACAGCGTCTCTCGTCAATCAATCTCCTGGAGACTATAGACAGATCCAGTCAAAAAATCTCTAGCCAACGTGAGACACCCCTGCCACCCTAAGGCGCGAAGGCCTACACACTTGGCTAGCCACTGCGAGACACCCCTGCCACCCTCAGGCGCGCAGGCCTACACACATGGACCAGGAGAGATCGACTCAGCCACCGTCCCAAAGAGTCCTCTACCAACAACTTCCATAGAAGCTCACGCCCCTACAGTCATTGCCAATCTCTAACTCCAAGATCCGGCAACATGTGTCCAGGTACAACAAGGCGTATACCAGTCCACATGTATACTGTGGAAGCTAAGCCTGAACCGCACAGTTACCTACCACAACTACCCTAAAACATCATATAGGGTCTATAGTAGTCCGGTCCAGTATGTCAATCCATAAAATATGCCAACACTGAATAAACTGACTCAATCCATGCCGTTGCCATCAAGGCAACACAACTGTCAATTACTGACTGTTCTGGTAGCATCCATGTACCATACTTCTGTCTGACTGTTTCCAGCTGTACTGTCATCACTGATAACATTTTTCCCCACTTCAGGAAATTTTTAAATTCCGTCATCAATTTCCGTCTTTATCCATTTTTTCGAAATTCGGAATAGTTTCCGAGTTTAATTCCTCATATATCTTATTTCCAAAATTCGAATTAATTTCCGAATTAAATATTCTGCATTTTCTTTTTCCCAAAAATTCGGGATAAATTTCCGAATTTAATTCCTCCCGTCTTTCCTCTTCCGCACCGCATTAAAATTAAATAAATCATTTCCGAAAATTCGGAATTTATTTCCGAATTATAAATCCTTCCGCTTCTCTCTCATCCGCACCAATTTAAGTTAATAATTGTTAATTAATTAATTTACGATTAATTATTAACTAATTAACTAAATCCTAATCCATCTCCTTCCTCCGCCCGGCGCCCGCGAAACCCTAGCCGCCGCCATCGCCGACCAATACGATCCTTCCGTCGATTTCCGGCGACTGCGAACAAGGAGAACAATTTCCTAACATGCTCCTAAGCATTAATAAATTTTTTTCGGCGAAATGGGAATTTTTCCAGTAATTTCGAAATTTGCAAAAGACAAAAATTAGCATTCAATTAAATCCGATTTTCATCCACATGCTTGTTTTCATTAAGCAAAGTATTTCATGCTTTTAATTTTCTACTAAATCACTAATTTAAACTGAATTTCCTACCTCAACGACGCCGGCGACGGTGAACTTCGTCCGCGGCTCGCCGCAGCTCCTCGCCGAACGAATCCGGTATGAATTGACTCTCCTCGTTCCCGTGAATCTCCAGGTACAAAAAGCCCCTTGCCAGGCCGCCGGAATCACGCGCCGTACGCCGGAAAATTCCTCTCTATCGGTCGGCCGAACGAACCCTAATCGTTTCGCGAGGGTTTTATATTTCTGGCCGACACGGTGAAACCCATTACGCGCCGTTGACACGCTTTCGACACGGTAAGCACCCGATACGCGCTGTCGACACGGTATCGACACGGTAAGCACCCGATCAGCCGGTTCAATCCCAACCGTCGATCACGACCGTCCGATCCGCTTATCAGAACGCACGTGCAAACTCACTCGGCGAACCGTCTCCGCCTCCGCTGAACCGTTCCGGTCCGGTTCACGCGCGGTAAAAACCAATTTCCGGTTTAATTTAAATGGATTTTCGAATTTCTAAAAATCCAATAAATCTAATTAAACAGGGAAAATTACTTAAAAATTACCTCGGTGCTCCGAAAAATCCCCAGAAATTTCAGAAATTCCATTAGCCTCTGATTGAGCTCCTGGCTCATCCTACTGTCGATCTGAAATCATCCAAGCCAAAAATTAATTTACTAAAGATTAACATAAAAATTTTTACTGGGTATAACATCATTTTAGTTGGGGTCTTAATCAATACCATTTCTCCAATAAAGAAAAAAAAATTATTGGACTCATCTCAATGAGCTTTATCTAGTTAGAGGTATTTAACATTTTTAAATATTTTATTTTCCTAGGTTTTAGTAATATTTATGAGACATTATGAATTATGCTGAATTTGGCAATAAAGTAAGTTGCACTCAATATCCCAAGTAACATGGAATGTAACTTTACCATACATTATAACTCATTTCCTAAAATCCTTCACTTTTATTTGGATATATTAATTTCCTAATCTACCTCTCTTCTCTCTTAACCTTTATATAACATTGTGTTTGTTATATTAGAATACTTCAATTTATCTCGTTTAAGAATTGATATATATTATGTAAATAAAAAAATCAATTTATGGTTATCTATTTTAATTTTCTTAAGTCATTTGTAATAATTCCAAACGACGTTTGTTCTAAATGAAACAAATATCATTAGACTTGTGATGATGAGCTCTATCTGATTCCTAATTATTTTTGTTATCTTTTCATAAAAGAAATTATTTTTTATTATTTTGGTAATTTTTTTGAGACATTCTGATTTTTCTTTGGTCATGTCACATTGCCTTATTTTAGCTTATTTTTACATTAATATGTTTTTACCGAATATTAAAATAAAAATATATTAATAATAATTTTTGAATTTTTGGTAATTATTAGTAATTCTAAACAAAGTCTAATGGATATGGAATAAAAGTATTTACATTCTTGTCAACTACTTCAATTAAATTAAAATTTGATTTCTAAATTTTTTAAATATTTTTCATGGTTTTCGACATCTTTTACAAAATAGTTTGATTTGTAACTAATTATTGATTAGTACGTTACACTATATATCTTTAATATCATGGAGCCCAGCTTTTTTGTAAAACTTACCACATTTCTTCAACATTTTTTTTTATTTGGTCACGTTACAAAGAAAATAAAAATCTCTAATTGTTTGACGTTTGCATTGCTTCTATTTTGTTGTATTATGTTGAGCCATTTTATCTCATTTCAACATCAATTTTTTAATTAATACTAAAATAATATTTTATAATTATTTTTCAATTACATTGTTAATTAATGGTAATTTTAAAGGAGGACCATTCAAGATAAAGGAAAATGTCATTGGATTCATCTTGATGAGCACTTTGTAGTTAAGTATCATTTTTATAATTTTATATATTTTATTTCATAGTACTTTAACTATTACAAAATAATTTGATTCATACCAGAATTGAAGTTCAATGATGAAACAGTCAATCTCCTTAGTTATTACAAAACACAAAATCTCCTCCAATAGGATCTTTATATCGCTTTAATTTCTTATATTACATTCCTTTAATTAACATGATTTGACATTTAATATTTATTTACATATTATTTTAAAAATAATTTTATTTCTTGTTATACTTATGTTATTACTAAATTAAAAGTAATTCGAAAAGTGGTCTTAAACAAGACAAAATAAACTTTATTGGACTAATCTCAAAGATGTTTATCCAATTAAATATCATTTTTATAATTCTAAATATTTTGTTTTACATAGTCTTGGCATGTTTTAGTACAAATTTGGATTCACACTACTTTTATGATTGAGCGTCAAACCTATATAATTTATCATATTTTTCCCAAATTTTCATTTTTAATTTTTTATTTTGTTACATTACTCGAAATCACCTCCTGTATGACCTACACATCATTTTGATTTTATTGAATTATATCACTTCAATTAATATCCTATCCACTTTAGTATATTTTTACCATATACTATCATAGTGACTCAGCATTCTTGTGCTTGTTACTTTGCTAATTTACTATAATCCTAAAAGAGGCCTAATTGAGATGAAATACGAAAAATTAACTTCATCTTAATAATCTTTGTCTAATTAAATATTCATTTTTTATATTTTTTTAAAAACACTTATTTTCTATTGTTTTGAAAAAATTTACAAAATGTTTTACATTATACCTAATTTGTTTATGAAGGATGTTATAGTTTATCTCCTTAGTATCTTGAGCTAAACTTTATAGTGCAATTTATTTGTTTTTTCTAATTTTTCTTTTGATTTACTTATATCACTATGAAACTCTAATTCTCATCTTGGGTGAGCTTTATACCTCTTTTAATTGGATACATTCCATCACAACAATTATTTTGTTTCAACTTTAGTATATATTTAATTAATATTAAAATTATAAGTTAACTATTCATATTTTAATTATTTCATTAGTTTATGGTAATTGTAATTGGGATTTGATCCGGATTGAACAAGCATCAAAAACTCATCTCAATGAGCTCTATCCAAGTAAAGATTCAATTTAATTTTTTTAATGTTTTATTTCTTAGTTTTTTTGCATATTTTATATGATATTTAAAATTATACCTAACTTTATAATCATGGATGTTAAACTCAATCTTGTTATTGTCTTGGAATGCGACTCTTATAAAATTTATCTCCTTTTCTTAAAATCTTTGCGTTGATTTTGTTATATTACTTTGTAAATCTAAACCTCCCATTGTGTGATAGTTAAATTTCTTTGGTTTTAATATTACATTAATTCAGTCAATCTCTTTTCAACTTTACTTTATATTTCCTTGATATTAAAATAATTTTTTACCTACGTTGAATTATTTTTTTAGTATGTTGTAATTCCAATCGTGATTTGATCAGAATAAAACATGCATCATGAAACTCATCTAAATTTGCTCTATCCAATTAAAGATTAAATATAATTTTGTTAATTATTTTATCTTTTAGATTTTGGCATGTTTTGCAAGACATTACAATTTGTACCTAACTCTATAAACGAAGATGTTATAGTCAATCTCCTTGTTATCATGGAATGCAACTCTCCAATATAATTTATGTAATTTTCTTAAATTTTCTTAATATTGCTATGTAAATCTAAATCTCTCATCATGTGACATTTACATTGCTTTGATTTCATAACATCACGTTAATTCAATTTCTCTCTTTTAAGCATTAATTTATCTTTTCTTAGTATTAAAATAATTATTTATAGATATGTATGTATAATTAATTTGTTAATTTTTTATAATCCCAAACAAGGTGAAATTAACTTGAAAAAATTCATTAAGCTGAGCACATAAGCTTTATCTAGTTAAATTTCTTTTTTATTTTTTTAAATACCTCTTCTTATGATTTTGACAACATTAAAATATTTTTCAATTTGTTTCTTAATTGATGAAAGAGGATGACACACTTGATCTCCTTAATATGTTAGAATTTTGTTATCTTATTCCATTTACCTCTTTTTTCGAAATTGCCCACTTTGATTTCGTAATATTATACTACGAAACTTTAATTCTCCTCCTTCGTCTCCATTTGATCATTACAATTTGGTTATAATAGATTACTTAAATTAATCTTATTTCTAGATTAACGTATGTTTCCTTAACATCAAAGTTTTATTTTCTTATTGTTTACGTATAATTACTTAAAAAACAAATTGCTAACTAGGTTTGATGGAGATCAATATGCACAGTTGGACTCCTTTTAACATCCTGCAACAAATCCAATTTTTCTTTCTATATTATTAAATATTTTTTCTATGGTGATGTTATATTTTATGAATTATTTTGCTTTGTAACTGGTTTATTGATAAAGGATGTTCTGCTCGATCTTCCTAATATCTTAAATAGAAAGATTAATACATAATTTGCCATATTTCTTCAACATTTTTAGTTTTATTCATTTATATTACTACTTAACCCTAAACCTCCACTCGTGTGACCCAAGATCTTTTTAATTTTTTTATATTACATTCTTTCGAGTTCTTCTTAGTCAACATTAATAATTGTTTAATTATTTGTTAATTCATGGTAACTCCAAACGATGTGTAACAATGACAAATCTTACATTATTTGACTTTTCTCCAAGAGCATTACCAAATTAGCTTATTTTTTTTATATTTTTAAATATTTTTCTTTTAAACATTTTGGCACGATATATGAGAATCATATTTGACTTTATAATTGAGGATTTTACAATCGATCTCTTTAGTATCATAGAATGTGACTTTCCCACATCATTAATCTATTTTCTTTACATTTTTTTGATTGATTTTAGTTATATTGCATTAACACTTTAAATTATTTCTCATGTAACTTTTATGTTGCTTTTACTTTCTTATATTATATTACTTCAATTTATCTTTTTTGTCTTCAATATGTTTCGGCTTAAAATTAGATTAATAATTGATTAATTTTAATGTTTTTTCGCTTTGTAAGTTCGTTGTAATTCCAAACTTGGTTTTATATAGATAATAAAAACATCATTACACTTTACTCGATGAGGTTCATAAAATTAAATATCATTTTTACACTTTTAAATACTTTATTTTCTAAGCTTTTTTCATTCTTTATGAAATGTTTTGACTAGTACTTCTTTTGGTAATTGAGGATTTTACACTCAGTCTCTTAAAATATTGACCTCATTTCTTCATTCTTTTACCTTTATTTTTGTTATATTATTATGTTACCGAAAGTATGCATCCATGAACTACAAATTGCTTTGATATGGTTACATTATATTTTGCATCAATTTATATCATTGTAGCTTTAACAAATAATTTCCATACATTAAAAAAATGGTTTGTTATTATTTAAGTTTAATTATTATGATAATTAATAACAATTCTAAATGACCTCCAATCAAGAGGAAACAAATTTTTTTGGATTCATCTCTGATAGCTTTATGCAAATAAATATTCATTTATATATTTTTAAATATTTTATTTTCTTGATCTATGAAAAAATTTACAAAAATTTTGGTCCATGTAAGATTTGACGATTGAAAGTGTTATACTTGACATCCTTAATGTGTTAGAGTTCAACATTCTGATATGATTTGTCTCATTTCTTAAGATATTTTCCTTTGATTTAATTATATTATTTTTTAATTCTTAAGTCTTCTTGTGTGGGTCCTTTACATAATTTAGTTATATTACAACACAGTAATTCGTCTCTCTTGAACTTTAATAAATATTTAATAAATATTAAAATCATATTAAATATTATTTATTTTTAATTAAATTTTTTATTTTGTAGCAATTCTAATCCATATTTGATCAAGATGAAAGAAACATTGTCTGACTTGTATAAGTGAGCTGCATCTAATTAAAAAAAGTTTTATTTTTTATTGTTTCATTTTTTCAATAGTTTTTAAATGTTTTGTGAGATATTTAAATTTGTATTAGATTTAGCAATTAAGGATGTTATACTCCATCTCTATATTACATCTGAATTCAACCCTTTCATATTATATATCTCATTTTTTTCAAATATTTTTCTTTAATTTGTTTTTATTTCTATGAAACTCTCATTCTTTTATTGAGCGACCTTTACATCACTTTGATTTGGATATGTAACATTAGTTCAAATTATCTCATTTTGACTTTAACATGTATTTACAAAAGATTAAAATGATCATTTACAATAACGTTTTCCTAAATACTTTGATAATTTACAATAATTCATAATGATGCATGATTGGGATGAAACTAATGTTGTTGGACTCATGTAAATGATGTAAATTAGTTTAAGTATTTATTTTAATATTTTGAAATATTTTATTTACTTTAGTTTCTTATGCTTTACAAAGATGTTTGTTTCATAGCTTATTTAATATTTGATGATGCTGCACTTGAACTCTTTATTATTATGGAATGTAATTTTCCTGCAAAATTAATTTAATTTCTATAAATATTTCACTTTTATTTGGTTATATTGCTATTTTTTTCTAATTCCCCTCTAGTGTGACCTCTATGTTTCTTTGATTTTTCACCTTGCATTTCTTCCATATTTTTAATTTAAAACATTAATATTTATATAACTAATATTTAAATAATAATTTATTTTTTTTCTATTTTTAATTGACTTAGTACTACATATTAATTCAAAACAATATCATATAAAAATGAAAAATCCATCATTGGAGTCAATGTTAACAACTTTATTTAGTTAAACACTTATTCTTATATTTTTGAAATATTTTATTTTCTATGCTTTTTGCATATTTCATAAAATATTTGAGGATTGTCGATGTTACACTTGATCTCTTTATAACCATGAATTGCAAAGTTCCAATACAATTTATCTTAACTCATGAATTTTTTGTTTTAATTTTGTTATATTACTATGTAACATTAAAACTTCTCTAGTGCAACCTTTACATCGCTTGGAATTAATTATAACATGTTGCCACAATTTATATGATTTTATCTTTAATATTTATTTTTAATTACTCTTAAAATGACAGTTAAATTTTAATTATTTTTTTTAACATTGCAATTGAAAGTTAATCCAAACAAGTTCCATTTGAAATGAAAAGAATGTCGTTACATTCTTGTTGGCAAGAACTACTTAACAAGAAATATATTTTCATATTTCAAATTTATTTTATATAGTTTTAGCTCTTTTTGTCAGATATTTCCATTATTATATAATTTAACAATCTAGTATACTACATTAACTCTCATTAGTATTTTTATTGTAACTTTCCCAAATATCCCATCTTATTCTACAAATTTTTAGCTATGATATGGTAAAATTACTATGTTAATCTAAATATTGTCTCAACTAACTTTCACATTGCATTGATTTAGATGTGTTACATTGCTTTAATTTATATTATTTTAGTTTTAATAAATATTCACTTCATATAAAAATAAGTTATTATTATTTACCCTTATTTACTTACGGAATGTCTCATAACTCTTAAAGATGTCTGATTAAGACAAAGAAATGTTGTTTGACAACTTCGATGACTTTTATCCAATTTGATATTCACCTTAATATTTTTAAATGTTTAATTTACTATTTCTTTTGGAATTCTTTAAGAAACATTTTATTGCATAGGTGATTTGATGATCAATTTATTACACTTCAAATGCTTTATATCTTAGAACATAACTTTCTTGAATAATTTGTCGTTTTTAAAATTTTTTTATTTGATTTTTTTGTATTGCTGTTTAATTATAATTCTTCTCCTATGTGAATTTAACATTGCCTTCATTTAGTTTTATTATATTTTGTTAATTCATATTGTTTGGGATCTAATAAAAGTTATTTAATATTCAAATTTTAGTGCATTATTATGTATTTTTGTATTTGTAATTCTTTGAAATTAAAAATTAGGTTAGATCGACATTAAAACAAATGTTTGACTCTTCTCAACAAGCTTTATCCATAAAAAGCTTTTTTGTTTATAAACGTAGTTTATAAGGAATTGGCATATTTTAAGACATACTAAATAGTGAATCATAATTATGAAAATTATTAAAAATATATCAAAGCTAAAATGACATAAACTAAAGTAGTGTATTTTAACGAAATGAAAGCTATGTAAATGTAACATTAGATAAGATTTGAAATAATATAGTAATATAACCAAATCAAAGTAAAACATTTAAAGAAATTTAAAAATTAAACCAATTAATATAACCAAATCAAAGCATTGTAAACATCATATGAGGGTAGTTGCTTCTTTCTTTGAATGTATCCTTCCAATATAATTTATCACTTTTCACCAATGTTTTTTCTTTGATTTGGTTAAATTAGTATAAAACAGTGATTATTCAATAATGAGATATTTAAATCACTGGGATTTAGTTATATTAAACTATTTTAATTTGTCTCATTTTAGGACTATTAAGTAATGATCTCATTTAAATGCGATTTGATCTCCTTAGTTTCTTTGAATGTACCTTTCCTACACAAAATCCAAATGAGCATTAAGAATGGTTAACTAATTATCATTTAATTTATCTTAGCTAGCTCTAACTAATTAAATATTTTTTTTTATTTTTAAAATATTTTTTATTTATTTTTAACATTGTTTATGAAGAATTTTGATTTGTATCGAATTTTATGATCGAATGTCATGCACACATTCACTTTAGTATATTGTACTACAACTTTCCCACAGCATTTGTCTCATTTCTTCAATCTAATTACTTTGATTTAGTTATATTATTACGTAACTCTAAATTTCCCATGTGTGACCTTTACATCTCTATGATCTATAATTATACATTTCTTCAATTTTTATTGATCTTAACTTTATTATATATATTCTTAATATTAAAATAGTAATTTATTATTATTTATCTTTAATTACTTTATTGACCTGTCATAATTTAAAACAAGGTTAGATCGGGACTAAACAAACATCATTAGACTCATCTAATAAGTTCTAAAAAATTAAGAATTTATTTTTATATTTTTCAAAAAAATTTCACTATTTTGGAATGCTTTATAACATATTTTAATTCAAATATGATTTCATGATCGAAGAAATTTTCTTTGATCTCTTCACTGTCTTATAACGCATCTTTCCTATGTGATTTATCTCATTTATTAATAGTTTTAATTTTAGTTTGATTATATTTCTATTTAACTTAAAATTTCGTATGGTGTGACCTTCGTATTGTAATGTTTTGTTATATTAGGTTGTTTCAATTTGTCTTAATTTAATTTAGTGATTCTTAGTAAATTCAAACATGGTCAGTTGACGGCGAGATAAATGTCATCAGACTCATCTCGATATGTTCAATTATATTAAAAAAATTCAAAATTTGTTTTATTTTCTATGTCTATAGAAAGTTTTATGAGAAATTTTTATTCATTCTTGATTTGACAACGAATGATGTTACAGTCGATCTTTCTGCTGTAATGGAGCTCAAATTTGCCAAACAATTTACCTTATTTCTTCAAAGTTTTTGCTATGAATTGGTTAGATTGCTACGTAACTCTAAATGTTCTCTCATGTGACGATTATATCTAATTTCTTCGGTTACGTTACTTTGCTTCAATATATCATTTTCCAGCTTTAATATATACCTATTTAATGTTAAACTAATAATTTATTATTATTTATGTCTATTTACTTTGATCATCTTTTGATTTGTTTTGATAGCTATCGAATTAAAGTTTGTTATTATGTCTTTAATATTTTATTTTTTAGGATTAGCATATTTTAGGTACATTGATTGATTCTTAATTTAATTGTAAATTATGTTACCCTTGGTGACCATACTATGTTCGAATGTAACTTTCTCTGACTTTTGTCAAGTTTCCTAAAATGTTTCTCTCTAATTTCGCTGTATTACTATGAAACTCTAATTCTCTTATTGTAAAACCTTTACATCTATCTAATTAGGTTATATTATATTATTTTAATGTCATATTTTAATTTATCATCCATTTACTTAATATTAAAGTAAAATTTTAATATATTTTACAGTTATTTCACTAACTAGTTATAATAATTCAATATTAGGTATACCTGAAAGAAAATAAATGTTTTAGTCAACATTTCTTTAAGATCTACCAAATAACTAAAACTTTTATATTTCTAAATATTTTTATTTTTTAAGGTCTTGGCATGATTTTTAAATTATTTTAAATTGCAATTAAATTGAGAATAAAAATTGTTTTTGCTCAATCTCTTATATATCTTGGAATCGAACTGTTACATATAATTTTACCTCACTTCGACAAATGTTTTATTTATTTAGTTATATTACTATGTAATTCATAATTTTCTTGTGTGACCTCTAAAGAAATTTTATATAGTTATATTGGATTGTTTTAATTTATTTCATTTTAGATTTAACATATATTTTGATAAAATAAGTGCACTTATTTATTATTATTTATACTTATTTACTCTTCTAATTTTTAGTAATTCAAAATGAAATAAGAGAGACACAATATAAATTTTTAATTCTTTTGCTCACTTTGTGAGAAATTACTGCTCATACTTAGTGTGATATTTGAAAAGGTTACACCTAATCCCCTTAGTATCTTGGAATATAATTTTCTCATTTAATTTATCTCACTTCTTCAAAGTTCTGGCACAAATAAGGGTATATCACTATGTTACTACAAATCGTCACTCATGTTGAAATTATATTTAATTCATATTGAAACAATTATTCAATATTAATTATGCTTTAGCTTTTACAAATTCATAGTACTCCAAACGAGGTCCAACTAAGATGAAATAAACATGGTTTAACTCATACCAATAGACTCAATCAAATAAAATAATAATTTATATATTTTTTATTTATTCTTTATTATAAAGGTTTTACATGATTTACTATAACTTCAAGCCAAATTTGATGACTGAGGATTTTATAGTCGATCGCCAAAGATTCTTGGAACATAGTTTCCTCACACAATTTATATCATATATTTAAAGTTTTTAAATTTATAAAGTTATTTACTATGTAATCCCAGATATTCTCTGAAACGACCTATATATCATTTTGATCTACCTTGTACATTACTTCAATTGATTTATTTTCATCATTAATTATATATAATTAATATAAAATTTATAATTCATTATTATTTATGCTTGCTTACTTTGGTAACTCCTATAACTCTAAATACTTTATATTGTCTTAGAAGAGCCTTATCTATTTAAATATTTTTTAAAAGTTTTTTAAACATTTTATTATCTAAGGTTGTGGCACTGATCACAAGTCTTTTCGAGCAATATTTATTTTGAAGATTATGGATGTTGTGTTCAACCAACTTTGTGTCTTTGAATGTAATTGTCTCGTATAAGTTATCCAATTTCATCAAATTATTCACATTTATTGGATGTACTACACTATAACTCTAATTCTCATCTCTTGTAACATTTATATCTATATTATTTGTTATATTAAATTTCTTCAATTAATATCATTTTTGCTTCAATATATATATATATCTAATATAAAAAAATTATTGTTATTTGTGCTTAAATTTTATGTTAATTTGTGGTATTTTAAATTGAAGTCTAATAAAAAAAGCCTTAGGACTCAACACATTGAGCTTCTTCTTATTAAATATTCTCTCTTATTTTTAAATTTTTTTCAAGGTTCTTTTTATTTTCTGATGAGACTATGATTTGTACATGATTTGATGATTAAGCACGTTAAACTCGATCTTATTAGTGACTGGTAATGCATCTTTTCTATAAAATGTATCTTACTTGCTTCAAATAGTTTTGCTCTAATTTTGACATTTTACTATGAGACTCAAATTATCAAGTTTTCTTTTACATTAGTATGCTTTATTTATATTACATTATTTTAATTAATCACACTCTAGCTGTAATATATGTCTGCTTAATATTAAAGGAATAATTTATCACTATGTTTGCTTAATTACTTTGGTAATTCATACTAATTCCAAAAAGGTTTTGATTGAGACAAAGCAACTATCATTAGACTCATATCAATGACCATTATCTAATTACATATTTATATTATAACTCAAAATATTTTAATTTCTAATGTTTTTGCATGTATTGGAAGTCCATTTTATCAATGACTTATTTGATGAATTAGGATGTTACATTTGATCTCCTTAGTATCTTAGAACACAACTTTCTTATACAATTTACTTAATTTCACTAAAATACTTTTATTTATTTGATTCCATTTCTATGTAATTCTAAATCTCTTATCATCTTGCCTTTGTGTTGGCTTTGATTTTGTTATATTACCTTGCCTACATTTATGACTTTTCAACTTTAATATATACTTACTTAATATTAAACTAATTTTTTATTATATTTACTCTTATTTATCTTGTTAGTTCGCAGTAAGTTCAAATGAAGTTTGATATATTAACGAATCAAATGTCATTGGACTTGCCATACTATACTTTTTTTATTTAAGTATTCAATCTTATACTTTAAAATATATTACTTTACATAATTTATGCTCGATTTATGAGATAGATTTATTTCTACTTGTTTGATTATTAATGGTGTTGCACTTGAACTCTTTAAAGTCTTAGAATTCATCATTCTCATACAATTTATCTTACTTCAAATTTTTTGAATTTAATTGGTTAAATAGCAATGTAGCTTTATATATTTTCTTATTTGATGTTTTTATAGTAATGATCTGGTTATATTATATTATTTCAATTTATCTTATTTTTATTTTAATATTTACTTACATAATGTTGAAGAATTATCAAGTTTTGTTTCGATTAGAAATTCATAGTCATTGAAAATTAGGTCTGATTTTGATGAAAGAAATGTTATCGAACTCTTAAAGATTAGGTACATCCAATTACTTATTTTTTTATATATTTCAAAATATTTTACCTTTTATGGTGTTGGCATATTTCATTAGTCATTTTAATTCATAACTTTATCTATATTAATTTAACACTATATAACGCTTTATTTATGCTTAATTGCCTTGATAATTTGTTTTTTTTTGAAAATGAAATTCGAGCTGAACGAAAAACTTGTAATTCAACTTCTCCTAATGAGCTTTATGAAATTAAATGATCACTTGTGTGTTTTAAATATATTATTTATATTGTTTAGGAATATTTTATTGGAAATTTTAATTTTTATTTTATTTGAAGGTCGAAGATGTCAGAGCTAATCTCCTGAATATTTTAGAATGCAACTTTCTCATATAAGTTATCTAACTTTTCAAAAAAATTTCACGTCCATTTAGTTGCATTTAGTTGTATTACCATACAACTCGAACTCTCTTATTATTTGAACTTATATTATTTTTTATTTGGTTATATTATATTGCTTCAATATATCTTTTTAATTTAATATAAATTTAGTTAATGTTAGAATTAATATTTTATTTACTTTGGAAATTTATTGTAATTTTGAACATATTTTGATAGAGACAAACCAAATGTCATTGGTCATGTGTTGATGTGCTCTATCGAGATAGATATTATTTTTATAATTTTTAGCATTTTTGTTTTATTTGATTTTAACATAATTTATGAAATCCTTTGATTCGTGTATCATTTGACTATTAAACATGACACATTAATCTCCTTAGTTCAACAAAGTACGTGTTTCTTAAGTAATTTATCTAGTTCCTTCAAAGTTTTGCTTTAATATGGCTATCCTATTGCATCTTAAAATTGACTCTCCTATAAAATTCAATAGCATTGATTTAATTTTAATACATTATTTTAGTTTATAACATTTCATAAATAATAATTACTTATTTAATATTAAATGAACAATTTATTATTACTTTTCATTAGTCAGTCACTTTGTTAATTAATCAAAATTTCGAACATGTTTTGATGAAGATAAAAAAAACGCCATTGACTCATATGAATGAGCTTCTTTCATTTAAATATTTTTTTAGTATTTATGATTTATTTTATTTTCTAATGTTTGGTTAACTTTATGAGGCATGTTGACTCAAACATTATTCAATGATCGAAAATGCAATGCTCATTCCCCTTAGTATCGTCGAATGCAAACTTCTTTTGTAATATATCTTGCTTCAAATTTTGCTTATTGATTTCGTTAGATTATTATGTTACCCCAAATCTGATATCTTATTTCTTCTAGTAATTCAAAGTAATTCCTAATGATATTTGAATGAGATGAAATAGACATCATCAAATTAATTCTAAAGGGCTCTAAATAATCAATTGTTTATTATGAAAATATAAATATTTTATTTTATAGGATTTTATTTTGTTTTATGAGATGCTTAGGGTTTTACCTAATTTGATTATCGTGACTGTTACACTTGATCTCTTTAATATCTTTCCAAGTAACTTTATCATAAACATTATCCCCTTTTTTAGCTTTTTCACATTTATTTTTTTACAATACTGTGTAACTCCAAATCTATTATTATGTGTCATCAGATAGCTTTTATTTTCTTATATTACATTGAGTCAATTTATTTTATTTCTACTTTGCGATATTTTTACTTAACATTAGAAACATAATTTATTAACTTCTTTTTATTTATTTATTTTAGTAACATGTAATATTTTTAAAAGTGGTTTGATTGAGAAAAAAAAAATGTTGTTAGAGCTATCTTGTTGAGCCCTCTTCAATTAACTATTCCTATAATATATTTTAAAATTTATTTCTATGCTTTCAATGTGCTTTATGAGTCATTTTGATTCATAAATGTCTTCACGATTGGTCATGTCACATTTAATTTCCTTTGTCTTATGGAGTCGAACTTTACCAAATAAGTTATTTAATTTTTTTATAATTTTTGTTTAATTTTTTTATATTTCTATGTAAGTATAATCTCCTCTCCAACATCATTTACATTGCTTCAATTTTGATAATTTATATTCCTTCAATTAATCTCATTTGGGTTAATAATATGTTTACTGAATATCTAATAAATTATTATTATTGATTCTTATTTGATTTCGCAATTTATAAAAATTTGAAACAAGGTGTGATCAAGATGAAACAAACATCACATGGCTCATCTCAACAACCTCGATCCAATTCCTTTATGTGTAATTTTGATTAATGCATTATCTAACAATTGACGATTTTACATACGATGTCCTTAATGCTTTTAGCGTAACTTTTACAAATAATTTATTTCATTGCTTCAAAAATTTTATTTTGATTTGTTTATATTCCTACATAATGCTACGTCTCCTCTACTACAATCTTTATGTTGTTTTAATTTTGTCAAATTGCATGGCTTTAATGTGAAAAAAAAAAATTTACAATTTTTTTTCTTACCTAAATTAATAATCTGTTGCAATTTCAAATGAATAAAATTAAGATGAATACATCATCATCGTAATTATGATGATGAGCATAATTTAATTAATTATTGATTCTATATTTTTATATTCTTTTATTTTGTTGTCAACTGTTTTATTAGGCATTTTGATGCACATCTGATTTGATCATCGATGATGCTAAATACCATATATTTATTTATAATTTATGGAAAAAAAAATCATTAATAATTAAGAATAAATCATTCTTTCTAAAAATAGATTTTTAATTTTTTTTCAAATGTTTCATTTTGATTTTGTTATGATACAATATAACTCCAAATCTTCTCGTGTAGGAATTTTAAGTTAGTTTCACTTGATTACATTACATTGCTTCAATTTATTTAATGTCAAATATAATATATATTAAATTAACAATAAGATAATAAATAATTATAATTTCTTTTTTTAATACTTTTAAAATTTTATTTTCCATTTTATTGCCAAGTTTTGTAAGTTCTTTTGATTCATATTTAATTTGATTTTTATTATTATAACACTTGTTCTCTTTAGTATCTTATAGAGCATCTTTCTAGTACTTTATATCTAACATTTTCAATTATTTTTCTTTTATATTTTTATGAATAACTAACTCTAAATCTCATATTGTTTGACAATTACACTTCTTTGATATTGTTATATTATATTTCTTCAATTTAAGTATTTTTAACTTTAATATATATTTCCATAATATTAAAATAATAATTTATTATTATTTATTTTTATTTCTTATTATAATTGAAAGGAATTTAATAATGTTCATATGAAATGAAGAACACACTCTTTGGACCCACTTTAATAGCTCTATTCAATTTATCATTAATTTTTATAATGTTTGATATTTTCTTTTTTATGGATTTTCCATACTTAATGAGGCATTTTGATTCGTACAAAAATTTACCAACTGTGGATGTTACACTTGATCTTTTTAGTATCATTGAATGCAACCTCCTTATATACTTTACTATGTAACTTTAATTCTTGCCAATAATGACATATAGATATCCTTGATTTTGTTACTTCATATTGTTTCACTTTATCTCAACTCTACTTAAGTATATATATGTAATATTATACAAATAAATTATTATTATTTATTTTTATTTATCCTAATAACTATAACATTTCCAAACAAAGTCTTATTGAGATGAAGCAAACTCCACTAAACTCATCTCAACAAGTTCTATCCCATTATTGGACATTTCATATCACACTATATTGGACATTTCATTTCATACCTTATTGGAAGAAGGAGTTTGCCACACTTGATTACCATATTGTCTCATAGTATAACTTTTCTACATAATTTATCTACATTTTGTCAAATTTTTTGTTCTCATTGGTATATATTACAATGTTACTCTACTTTTTCTCTCATGTAATCTTACATGCCTTTGACTTGGTAATGCTACATTACTTTAATTTATCTTGATTTAACTTTAATAAATATTTAACTAGTATTTGAAAAATAATTTTTTGTAATGTGCTTATTAATTTTTTCAATTTGTAGTAATTCTAAATGAGTATTGATACAGATGAAACAAATATCATTAGACATATCATGACTAGCTTTATACAATTAGATATTAATTTTCATGTATATATATATATATCTTGACAAGTTTTTTTATTATTTTTTCTTGTTTACTCCTATAATTGGTAGAAATTGTAAATTAGGTTTGAATAAGATATGCTAAAACTCATTATAATGATTTAGATACGTTCTATTTAATTAATTACTTTTTTTATATTTTTATATATTTTATTATCTACTATTTTTCTCGGTTTTATGAGATATTTTTATTTTTGACTGATTTGAAAAAAAAAAGATTACCATTGTCGACCTCTTTATTATCTTGGGATGAAATTTTTTGCAAAAATTATCTAATTTATTAACATTTTGTTGCTTTCAATTGGTTATATAACATTGTGACTCTAAGTTGCCTCTTTTGTGACCACTAATCTTTTTATATTTTTTAATTTTTTTTTTTGTAGAATTTTATGAAGTTTTGTTAGACAATTCATTTTGTAATTGAACTGGAAAAAAAGGCTATCACACTCAAACTACTTATTATATCATAATAATATTATCTCATATAATTTACCTAATTTCTTATAATTTTTTCCTTATTTTTGGTTATATTAGAATGTAACTCTAAATCTCGTTGTGTGTGACGTTGGTATCACTTTGCTTTTGTTACATTAAATTATTTTAATTTATCTCATTTTGATTTTAATATATATATCTACTTAAAATTAAAATAATAACTTATCATTTTTTATGCTTATTTATGTAATAACTCATAATATTTCAAATGAGGTCAAATCAAGATGGACTAAAAATAATTATAATAGCCTTAATGAGCCCTATGTTATTAAATATTATTTTTTATTTTTGTAAAAAAATTTTTAGGATTATCCCATGCTCTAAATATATTTCATTTCTACGTAATTTAACGATAAATGGATGATACACTCAAGCACCTTTGTATCTTTGGAAAGAACTTTCCTTTATAATATTATAAAATTTTAAACTTTTTTATATTTATTTGGCTTCATTATTATGAAAACGTTTTTCTCTTACAACATCATGTTTACATCACATTGATTTGGTTAAATTATATTGAATCAAATTTTAACATGTTAGCTTTAACATATATTTACTAAATATTAAAAATAACAATTTATGTGTTATTTTTTTATTCACTTTGACAATTCGTAAACATTAAAAACGAGCTTTAATGGGGACAAATAATTAAGTTTAAATGCTTATCACATGGCCACTACATTGCTTTTATTTGCTTCAACTTATCTTATTTGTAGCTTTAATATATATTTAATTATTCATAAAATAATAATATATTATTATTTATTGTAATTTAATTTTTTAATATGTTATTATTAAGATTTATTTTTGCTTGAGAATAAACAAATTCTATTAGACTAGTGAAACTCTAAATCTTAATTTTAATAATTTTAAATAATTTATTTTGTAGTAATTTTGTGAGTTTTTAGGTGGCATTTTGATTTGTACCTAATTTGATGAGAATCGATATTTTAATCAATCTCCTAAGTAGTTTGGTATACAACTTATCCAAACTATTTATCTTATTATCTGAAATGTTTTACTTCAATTTGGTTAGATTACTACGTAATTGTAAATCTTCTCGAATGTGACCTTTCGGTTCCTTTCTTTTGATGACATTACATTACTTCAATTTATCTGTAATTTGGTTTAACATAAATCTTCTTATTATTAAAAAAAGAATCAATTTTTTATGCATTTTATCATTTGGTTATTCATAATAATTTCGAGCAAGGTTCAATCATTTTCAAAAAAAATATCTTTGTTTCAACCATGTTAGCTTTGTCCAGTTAAACATTTATTTATATCTTTTTAATGTATTTTATTTTCAACTTATTTGGTATCTTCATATGACATTTCAATTCTTGCCATATTTGATAATTAAGGAAGTTATATTAAATCTACTTAGATTTTTGTAACAAAACTTTTACTATAATTTATAAAATTTTTTAAAATTCTTTTCTTTGATTTAGTTATATTAATATGTTACTTTAAATTTCCTCTTTTGTGACATTACAAAGGTTTGATTTAGGTGTTGTACATTGATTCAATTTATTTTATTTAAACTTTGATTTATACTTAATATTGAAACAATAATATCTCCTTATTTATGCTCATTTATTTTGCTAATTTAAAATAATTGAAAACAAGGTCCAACCGAGAGCACTAAAATATTTTTAGAGTCATCTCAATGTGCAATATCGAAGTATTTATTAATTTTAATGTTTTTTTAATATTTTTTAGACATGCTTTGCAAAAGTTTTTTATTTGTACCCTTTGTGGCAATTGAGCATGTTACCGTTCATTTCTTTAGTATCTTGGAATTCATAGCCTTCTCATATAATTTGTCATATTTCATAAATTATTTCGCTTTGATTTCTTAATACTACACATTAACTTTGAATCTCCGCTCATGTGGCAATGACATCACTTTAATTTTCTCATGTTGTTTTCTTCAATTTAACTATTTCATCTTTATTATATTTTCTCTTATTGTTGATAAAATAATTTGTTATTATTTATGCTTATTAATTTTTGTAATTCTTTGTATTAGAAATTTATTTTTATTGATATAAAAGAAACATTATAGGACTCAACTCAACAAGCCTTTTCTTACTAAGTGTTATTCATTTTATTTCTTAAATATTACATTTTTTGTTTCTTTGAAATCCTTTATAAGATATTTCAATTTATACCAGAATTAATCATTAAGAATGTTTCTCTATACTTGTTAAGGACCATGGAATTTAGTTTTTTCATATAATTTATCTCAATTCTTCAAAAACTTCACCTTCTTTTTGTTATATTACTATAAAGCCTTGATTCTTTTATTGTGTCACCTTTGTATAACTTTTATTTTGCTATTTTATAATGCTTCGAATTATCTTATTTGAGTTTTGTAATGTTTACATGTGTTAAAAATATAATTTATTATTATTTATACTTGTTTTTTTGGTAATTTCTTGAAATTCCAAGTGAGCCTAGATAGAGATGAAACAAATATAATTAGACTTTTCATGGCAAGTTCCTTCAAATAAAATATTCATTTCTTGGTTTGAAAATATTTTTTTATTTATTTTGGCATATATTTTGACACATTTTGATTCATACCATCTATAATAATTTTTTATACTTGACTTAAGGTCTACAAATGTAGATTTGCCATAAAATTTACATCATTTCCCAAAATTTTTCACCTCAATTATTTTGTACCACAACGTTATGCCAAATATCTATTCATGTGACATTGTTTTATACCTTTTTAATTTTGTTATAATACATTGCTTCAATTTATATCATTTAAACTTTAATATATATATATATATGTTTAATATTAAATAATAACTTGTCATTATTTTAGCTTTTATTTTAGTAATTTATTATATCAGAAAATGTGCATTTATTGAAATAGAACAAACTTTATTGGATATTTCGATTAGTATAATGTTTTGATCTCATTAGTATGTTGTGGTTAAGGTTTCCCATAAATTTTTTCTTATTTTTCCAAATTTTAAATTTTGACTTGCTCATACAACTATGGAACTCAAAATCTTGTCTTCACTAACCTTTGTGTCACTCATATTTTGCCATATTACATTCATTTAATTTGTCTTATTTTATACTATAGTAATTATTTACTTATTTTTAAACAATTTTATTATAAATTTTTTTATTTTTTTAAATTTATAATATTTAAAATGATGTCAAATTTATAAGGAATAAATGATGTAGGACTCCTCTCAAAGACCTTTATGTAGTTCGATATTCGTATCTCTCTTTTCTAAAATTTTATTTGTTAGAGTTTTTTAAAGTTTTTTAGAAAATTATATTTTTACCTTATTTGATGATTGATCAAGTTACACTCAATCTATTTAGTGTGTTAAAGTGCAACATTTGCATAAACTTTATTTCATTTCTTTAAAAATTTTTCCATGATTAGCTTATATTACTATGAAACTCTGAATCTCTTCCTGTGTGACATGTACAACACTTTAAGTTTTTTAACATTTAATTACATAAATAAGATTTTTTTTAGACTTAATATATCTATACTATAATGTAAAATAATAATTTATTATTATTTATGCATATCCTTTTTTATAATTAGCAGTATTTCTAAATGAGGATTGATCAAAATGAAATAAATATTTATTCATTTTCTTTTGATATTTATTATTTTATTTTTAGAGAAACTACTTTTTAGTGTTTTAGAGGTTCTTTTAAGACATTCTTATTTGTACTTTATTTGATCATTAAAGATGATACACTTAATCTCCTTGACATCATGGCATTGACTTAGATTATGTTATTTCAGTTTATCTTTTGACTACTATATGGCATTGACTTAGATTATGTTATTTCAATTTTACTTATTTGAGCTTTAATTTAAATTTAGTTAAAATAAAAAATTATTATTTACTATCATTTATACTTTTTAATTTAAGTGGGACATACTAATTCCAAGAAAGGACTAATTGGGACAAAAAAGTTGTCAATAGATAATTCTCCATTAGGTCTACCAAATTAAATATTCATTTTTAAATTTGTCAGGTTTTTATTTTCTATGCTAAACAAATTTTACGAGTAATTTTGATTCATGTCTAATATATTTTTTATTCTAAACAAATTTTAAGAATATCGCTCTAGATCTTCTAAGTATATTTCGATGCAACATTTCTATAAAATTTATTTTAATTCTTCCATTTTTATGTTGACTTAGTTATAGTACAATGTAACTCTAAACCTCAAATTATGTAGCCTTATAGTGATATGATTTTTTTAAATATAATGCTTTAATTCATCTCATTTCAAATTTTGTATATATTTATTTAATATTAAAAATGTAATTTATCATTATTTAAGCTTATAAAAGTGTGCAATCATAAGGAATTTGAAGTCAAGTCTGTCAAGACACAACTAATGTGATTGGGCCCATTTTGATGACCTCCATGAATAAAAATAATTATTTGTTTATTTTTGAATATTTTCCATTTTGCTTGTTTGGAATGCTTCATGTAGCATGAATTTGTGCTTAAGCTTACAATTAGGTATGATACACTCAATCTTTTTATGTTCTAATTGCAATTTTCTTGTTTAAAATATCATAAATCTTCAAGTTTTCCACTTTGCATATCTTAGATTTGTATGTAACTCGAAATATCCTCTCATGTTGCCCTTATATCACCATGTATTGGTTATATTATATTGCTTCAATTTATCTCATTTCAACACAATTATATATTTAATCAATATTGTGATAATAATATAACATAATTTATACTTTTGTCCTTTGCTAATTTATAATATTACTAAATGTGATTTATTCAAGAAGAAACAAATATATTTAGACTCATATCGATGATGACTTATACAATTAAAAATTTATTTCTTATGTTTTAAGATATTTTTGTTTTTAGGGAATTGGCATGCTTTATGAGGTTTTTATTCATATAAAATTTAACACTAGTTCATATTACCCTCAATCTCAATGGGCCTTAGTTTACCTTATTTGAACTTTATTATGTATTCAATTAATAATGAAATAATATTTTATTATTATTGATGATGATTCACTTTGGTAATTTGTATTAATTCTAAATGTGGTTTGATTTTGACAAAATAAACATCATATCATTTTTTTGACAATGTCTATCTTTTGAAAAATAATTTTTAATTTTCTAAATGTTTTATATTATATTGGCCTATGATATTACCATAGATCTCCTCAATAACTTTGAAATTTCTCACTATAATTTGGTTATATTTTTATTTAACTTTTAATCTTCACTTGTGTGGCCTTCACAATCTTTTTAATTAGTTATGTTGCATTCCTTTAATAAGTCACAGTTATATTTTTTTTAATAATCTATTTCCAGTGTTTTATGTTTTTTATGAGTTAATTTGGTTCAAAGTTTCCTTGAAAGTTGGGGATGTCATCCTTGATCTTCTTTGTATCTTGAAATGTAAATTTCTCAAATAGATCACATCAATTCTTTAAGTTTTTCTCTTTGATTTCATTATATTACTATTGAACTTTACTTCTCCTCACGTGTGTCCTTTACATCAATTTGATTTTGCTATGTTGTATTATTGCAATTTCACTTATTTAAATTATAACAGCTCTTTAGATAATATTAAAAAATTATTTTTTACTTATGCTTATTTATTCTGGTAATATGTTGTCATTCTAAATGATGTTCCATTGAGAGAAAATAGTTGTCATTGCATAGGAAATGATGTCCCCAATTATTTTAAAGATTTAAATATTTATCTTATACTATTTTCTTAAGCTTTACCAGTTTTCTTATTCATACATAATTTGATTATTCTGGATGCTACTCTAGACTTCCCTAGTGTCTTGGACTACTACTTTCTTATACAATTTCTCATTTATTCAAATGTTCTCACTTTAATTTACTTATGTTAGAACAACACTATAAATCTCCCTTCATGTTGACTTTATATTACCCAAATTTTGTCATATTATATTACATCAATTTATCTTATATTAGCTTTAATGTATTTTTACAAAATATTAAAATAAAAATATATTATTATTTAAGCTTATCTATAGCGATAATTCAAAATAATTTCAAATAAGGTGCAATTATGATGGAACAAATATTTTTAGACTTGTCTTAAAGAGCTCTATCTACCTAAATAATTATTTTATGAGTTCTAAAATATTTTATTTTCTATAATTTGTTCATTGTTTACAAGTATAATGATTTATACTTGTTTTAATGATAAAAATTGTTACAGTTGAACTCCTTAGTATCTTGTAATGCAACTTTCCCATATAGTTTCACAAACTACTTCACATTTTTCCCTTTTATTTGGTTACATTACTATGTAACTATAAATCAACTCCCATGTGCCCTATACATATTTTATTTAGTTATGTTATATTTTTTTAATTTATCTAATTTTTGATTTGATATACATTTAATTAATGTTGAAATAACAAATTATTATTATCTATGGCATTTATTTTGTTAATTTAATGTAATTTTAACCATGCCCCAATTCTTTAAAGAAAATATCATTATACTTGTTTTGATGAGCACTGTTTAACTACATATTCGTTTCAATATATTTTTTTAAATATTTTAAATTACATGGATTTTTCTTTTTGTGGGAGTATTTTATATTCTTACTTTGTTTCACAAATGTGTATGTTGCACTCAGTCTCCATGTATATTAGAATATAACATTTCACAAAATTTATCATATTTACTCAACTTTTTTACTCCATTTTTTGTTATATTACTTTGAAACTCTAGTTATTTAGTTTTGGGAACTTTGCATCTTTTTCATTTATTTGTATTACGTTTATTCAATTTGTCTCATTTTAGATTTAATGTAATATTAAAGTAATAATTTACTATTATATATGCTTATTTATTTTGATAATTGATAGTAATCACAAATGAAGTCTGATTGAGACGAAACAAACATCATTGCACTCAACTCAATGATCTCTATTAAACAAAATATTAATTTTTTCTTTATATTTTTTAAATTATTTTTTCATGGTTTTTGGAATCATTTATGAAGCAATTCATTTGTACTTGATTTGATGATCAAATATGCTACTATCGATATCCCTGGTTTATTTGAATGTTAATTTACTATATAATTTCTTATTTGAATTGTACTTTCACCTAAATTTTGCAATTTTCTCATGAAACTCTAATTCACCACTCATGTGTGTTCTACATCACTTTAATTTGTTTATACCATATTACTTAAATATATATTATTTTAAATATAAATATTTTTTAATTTTAATAAAAAAATATCTTATTATTATTTATGCTTATTCTTCTATGAATTAAAAGTAGTTCGACTCATCTTAATGCATAATATCAAATTAAATATTAGTTTTTATAACATTGAGAATTTAAAAAATATATAAATGAATATTTAATTGATTATAGCTCATCCACATGAGTCCAAGAAAATTTTTTCATGTCAACCGAGCTTTTTTAAACATACTAGGAATTTCAAATTTAAATAATAAAAAATAATAACAAATAACTATTTCAAAATATTATAAATTTATGATATAGTAAATGGTTAAAAAATTAATATAATGCAAAATCACTAAATACAGAAAAAAGACGTCACATAATAACAATATTAGAGTCTTTTAGGATATATAAAAATAATGGTTAGAAATTTGAAGGAAGGAATGAACTAAATTTCATGGCAAAAATTTATTACAAGATAATAAAAACATCTAGTATAAAATCCTCTATAATAAAAAAAAGTAGAAATAAAAAATCTCAAAAAAAAGGTTAGAGATGAGAAAATAAAATATTTTGAAATATAGAAATAAATATTTTATTGGATTATGCTCATTGAAATGAGTCCATCATTATTTTTTTAAACTTAATCGCACCTCGCTTGGAATTATGATGAAGATCCAGTTTTAGTAGTTATAGAAAACAAATTTAATTATATTAATATTGATGAAATTGACATTAAATTTGAAATGGGACAAATTTGACCACTATAATTTACTAAAATCAAAACAATGTAACATTCAAATGACAATAGATATAAAGCTAAGGTTACAATACATTACATTACGACGGTATATGGTTAATCCCAAACCCTCAAGTCAAATACAAATAAAAATGTCTCCTAAATCTTGTCAAATCACTCTATTTAAAAATATAGAAAGAATATTTTAATTATATATAGCTGATTGAGATCAATGCAATAATTTATTATTTGCCTCGATGAAATCTCAATTGGAACTACCATGAATTACAAAACAAAATAAAAATAAATAATATTTTAGTTATTATTCTAATATTTAATAAGTTTATTTTTAAATCTAAAATAAGATAAATAGAAGTATTATAATATAACTAGATAAAAGTGATGTGAATGTTCCACAACAAGTGATATAATGTTAAATAGTAATTTCATGAAATAAAAAAAATGTGAAGTGAGATAAATCGTATGAGAAAGTTATAATCCAATGTACTAATGAGGTGAAGTGTAACATCCTTAATCATGAACTAGATATAAATTAAAATGTCAGATAAGTTATGTAAAAATTTTATAAAATATAATATTTAAACCTACAAAAAAGTATTTTTGTTTGAATGATGTTTGTTTCTTCAAGATGAAACCTCATATGGAATAACGGTGAATTACTAGTATTAATGAACAACAATAACTATTTTAATGTTAAGGAAATTTATATTAAAGTTAAAATTTGATAAACTTAGCCACTATAATATAATCTAATCAAACAAATGTAATGGTCAAGCCATAATAAATATAGAGCTAATGTTATAGTCCAAGATACTATGGAGGTCAAATGTAAAATCTTTGATCATCAAATTAGGTTTAAATTAAAATGTTTCACAAATCAAGAAAAAATACTAAAAAAAGAAATGATTAAAAAATGAAAAAAAATTTATTTGGATAGAGCCCATCAAGAAAACTCTAACAACATTTATTTTTTCTCAATAATATCTCATTTAGGACAACTTTGAATTACAATAGTAAATAAGAATAAATAAAAATAAATTATTATATTAATATTTATTAGATTTGTTTTCAAGTTGAAATGACATAAATTGAAATATTATAATATAACTAAATAAAAGTTATGTAAATGTCATAATAGAGAAGATTCAAAGTTAAATAAAAATATAACCAAATGAAATAAAAAAATTTGAGGAGATCACATAAATTTTGCAAAAAAAGTTACATTACAACATATAGATGGGATTGAGTGTAACATTGTCAATCATTAAATTAGGTACGAATCAAAATGTCTCATAAAGCTTGTAAAAATCTTTGAAAATAAAATTTTTAAAAATTTAATGTTAAAATATTATTTTGCTAGAGGTCTTATAAGCAAGTTCAATAATACTTATTCATCTCAATGAAATCTCATCTAGAATTACTTTCAATTATAATACAAAATAATAATAACAAATTTTTTTAATATTTGGTAAATATATATATTAAATATAAATTAATGAAAATTGTAGTAATATAATATAAAAAATGAAAGTGATGTGAACATCACGTTACAAGAAATGTAGAGTTATATAGTAATATAATAAACTAATGCAAAAAATTTGAAAAAATTAGATTATGAGTATTAGGAAGTTATATTTCAGTATACCAAGCAAATCATATGTATCATCCACAATCTTTAAATAGGGATCTTAATGTTTTGTAAATCAAGTCAAAACCATAAAAAAAATATTTAAAATTTTTTAAATTTAGCATTTAATATGATAGAGCTCGTCATGACATGTTCAGTATGGTTTTTCTTTGTTGGATTTATGACGTTTAGTCAAGATGAAACAATTATTGTTCATCTGATAATGACCAACACTACGGTTTTTTAATGTTTTTTGCTAGGTTTCTTTATGTAGTTGAATTGACAATTTTAGTTATTATAAGTTATCTCATTTCATTAAATATTTCTCTTTTATATGGTCATATTACTATGAAACTCTAACTCTACCCTACTGTGGCATTTACTTCTCTTAGATTGTTTATATTATGTTAGTTAAAATGATTTCACTTTAACATTTTTATATATTTAGATGATATTTTGATAATAATTTATTATTATTCACACTCATTTATGATGGCAATTCATAGAAATAAAAAATAAGATATCCTCAAAATTAAACAAACATCGTTGGCCCAATCTTGGTAAACTCTATCATATGAAATATTCATTTTTCTAAAATATTTTTCTTTTACATTTCGCATTTTTATGAGAGATTTTGATTCATACCTAATTTAATGATTAATGATGTTACATTTGATTTCTTTAGAATTTATCTAATTTCTTAAAATGTTTTACTTTCATTATTATATATCACTATTTAACACTAAACCTTCTCCTATTTAAACTTTCATTTTTTTTAATTAGCTTTATTATATTAATTTAATTTATCCTCATTTTACATTTAATAAATATTTACTTAATGTTAATTTTTTTAATTTAATATTTTTTCTGCATATTTAATTTCATAATTGGTCCTAATTCCAAACAAAGTCTTTTCGATAATAAATAGATGTCATCAAAGACCTCTCGACAAGTTCCATCTATTATTATATATTTTTTATATTTTTTGATAGTTTATTTCTTGTGGTCATTTAATGCTTTATGATACATCTTATTTTTCACTAAATTTAATAATCAAGGACGTTTCACATTTTTATTTAGGATAATTGAATGCAAGTTTCTTGTACAATTTATATCATTTCTTAAAGACATTTTCTTAGGTTTAGCTATTTTACTGTACTACTTTAAATCTCTTGTTGTATAACATTTACTCCTTTTTTATTTGGTTATATTACAGTTCTTTCATTTATCAAATTTCAAAACTAATATATATTTACTTAAAAAAGAATTAAAAATTTACTATGATTTATGACTTTTTGCTTTCGTAATTCTTTGTGAATCGAAAGGATGTCTAAACTAAACAAAACAAAAGTCTATGGACTCATCACTATAAGCTAACCCTGGCTAATTATTCATTTTTATAATTTTAAATATTTTACTATTTATGATTAAGGCCTGCTTTAAGAGATATTTTATTTTTTTATCTAATTTGATGATTGAACTCTTTTCACTCTATCTTGTTATTATGTGGAATGCGACTATTTCCATATAATTTAACTCATTTGTCATAAGTTTTTTCCTTTAGTTTGTCATATATTATATTGCACTAAATCACATTGCATGTGCCCTTTACATGTCATTGATTTGGTTATATTACATTATTTTAATTTATATAATCTTGGCTTAAATATATATTTAAACTTGTTATTAAAATAATGATTTATTATTATTTACTTACATTGATTCATTTTTTCTAATTTTTATTTTAATGTGTATGATTACTTAATATCAAAATAATAATTTATTTATTTTTTATTAACTTCTGCAAATCATAGTAACTATAAATGTTGTTTGATTGATATGAAGTAACTATCATTAAACTCAATGAGCACCATCTAATAAATTAATCTTTATTATGTATTAAAGTGTCTCATTTTTTATGATTTGTATTACTTTACAAGATTTTTTGATCCGTAAATGTTGTGATTATTATTGGTGTCACACATGATTTCCAAAGTATCTTAGAATATAGTTTCCAATAATATTTATCTCATTTCTACATACTCGTCACTTTGATTAGGAAATTTGACTATGTAATTCTAAATCTCCTCTAACTTGACATTAAATGTTGTTTATTTAGTTATATTATATTACTTATATTAGTCTTATTTTAGCAAAAATATATATTAACTTAATATTTAAATAATAGTTTATATTAATTTTTACTTATTTACATCCCTAATTCACAAAACTTTAGAGTTCTAATGGAGACAAAAAAATGTCCTTGGACTAGTCTCTATGAACTCTATTCAATCAAATATCTATTCCTATATATTTAAAAAATATATTTTATGTGACTAACATGGCCTTATCAAGGATTTTACTTTGTATGTAAATTGATAATTGATGGTGTTACACTTGAACTCCTTAATATCATGGAACAAAACTTTTCCATAAAATTTAACTAATTTCTCAAAACCTTTTTCATTGATTTGGTTATATTCAAATGTAACTTTAGATCTCTTCAAAACTAAACTTTACATGATTTTGATTTGAAAGTATTACTTCTCTTAATTTTTTGTGATTTTAGCCTTACTATATATTTTTTTAAGATTAATATATTAAATTATTCTTATTAATACATGTTTAATTTCATAGTTCATAAGAATTTTGAATGATGTTGATCAAGATGAAAGAAAACTTTGTACTAATCTCATCATGCTCTATCAAATTAAATATTCTTTCTCATATTAATAAATACTCTACTTTATCAAGTTTTGATATGTTTTATGAGAAAGTTTTATTTGAACATAATTTTGTGACTGAGGATATTTCACTTGATCTTTTTTTTATTATTGAATAAAACTTTGTTGTGTAATTTACGTCATATCATTAATTTTTTTTGCATTGATTTGGTTAGATTATAATATAACTCCAAATCTACCATCATTTGGTAAACACATTGCTCTGATTTGATTATATTAGCTTTATTCAAGTTTTCTATTCTTTCTTTACTATATACTTATTTAATTCTAAAATAAAAGTTTACTATTATTTATGATTATTTACTTTTTTATTGACCAAAAAAGTAATCTAGGTTCACTCATGATGAAACAAATGTAGTTGGACTCACTTATATAAGAGTAACAACAAATGTAGTTTCCTCAATTTATGTTAATTAAACTTTAATATATATTATTAGTTCTGCCTATTTACTTTTGCAATTTAGAGTAACAACAAATTTATTTTATCCAATGTGAATATAATAGTGTTAAACTCATCTCAATGTGAAATATCAAATTCAATATTTTTTTATATTTCTAAATATCTTATAATTTTAGGTTTTTTAGCTATAATTCACATTTAAGATCCTATGTAACTTCTTAATTAACGATGTTGCATTTGCTCGACTTTATATCTTGGAATGCACCTTTCTCATTTAACTTATCCTCTTACAAGAGCTTTACATTTTTTTTGTTCGTTAATATTACATTGCATTTGTTTATCTTATTTCAACTTTCATATATAAAATTACTTAATATGAAAGTAATAATTACTTTTTACTTATGCTCATTTACTTTGGTAATAATTTTTACATACTTTAACAAATTAACTTTTTTTGATAATCTAACATCATTTTAATTTTTACATACCCTAAGAAATTAAATTTTTTTCAATAGTTTATAAAAAATATTTTCAATTATTTTGGCATGAACTTTTTTAAATATTTTCATAGAAATGAAATTTCATAATTGAAGATGTCACACTTAATCTTCTTAGTATATTACAACATAAATGTTTTGCATAATTTATCTAATTAGTTCAAATGTTTTGCCTTGAATTTACTGTATTTATTGTGAAGCTCTAATTGTCCTCTTATGTGATCTTTAGGTTATTTATATTTGTGTCATATATGATTTCAATTAATCTCATTTTAGCGTTACTATTGTACTTAATATTAAAAAATAATTGATTATTATTTATGCTTATTAATTTAGGATTATGTAGTAATTTGAAACGAGGTCCAATCAACATGAAGCAAAGCTCTAACAAATTAAGTATTCAATTTAGAATTTTTAGCTATTTTACTTTAAGTTTTCATATTGTTTATGAGCCATTTTTAATTTGTGCCAAATTTGATGTCAATAATGTTACACTTGATCTTTATGATTTGGAATCCAACCATTCCATATAATTTATTTCATTTGCTTGAACTTTTCGCTTTCATTTTGCTATATTAGTTTTGCAATGTTAAATCTCCTCTCATGTGAGTTTTATATCACTTTAATTTTGTTACTTACATCACTAGCATTTAGATCATTTCAAGTTTAATAGGTATTTACCTAACATTAAAAAATATTTTATTTTTATTTATGTTTGCTTATTACAGTAATTTGTAGTATATCAAAATGTGGTAAAATTGGGACAAAAATGATGTTGGGCATATCTGAACGAGATCTATCAAACTATAAACTCAATTTTAATTTTATATTTATTTTATTTTTTATGATTTTGTCACATTTTATGAGACATTTTTATTCATACATATTTTTATGATCATGGATGTTACATTTGATCCTGGTGTTGTACTTTGAATAGTTAGGCATGGTTTCTTATTTGATAATAACAAATCTTAACTATTTTATAAAGAATTTGTTTAAGTGATTTTCTAGATTTTATATTGATGAAGCTTGGGTTCATGGAAGACTTAATGAAAAGAGGTAGCAATGATGGAATTTGTAATCATCAACATGATTAGAGTGGCAAAGGACTATAAGGTATAATTTTAATTTAATTTTAGGTACTTAAATTTTTTAATCAAAAAATATAGAAGTTGTTATAGCAATTATTTAAATAAGTTATGATATTTTATTTAAATAATATTTTTTAATTAAAAAAATACAAAAGTTGCTAGAGTAGTGCAAGCTATTTCGCCAATTTAGTTGGTTCTTTTTTAGATTAAAAAATATTTGTAAATGGTAGATTTTTTTGTGCGAAATGGACTAATGAATTTTTTTTTCACAATTTTAGGAAATTTTCAAGCCATAAAATTTAAGATGTTCATGGCCCATGCTTTTCATTGCTCCCACACATTGTATATTTTAATGTTCAAACTCCTAAATTGAACTTTATTCTAAAATTTTTACAATTAATAATTTTTAATATTCTTAATTTATTTAATTCGGAAAACTTTTGCCCTTTTATCATCTCATCAAGTATGGAATTTTTGAGTTATTGATTTATATTTTATATCCTCAAACATTTTTCATCTATTACCATTATATTTATTTGTATTGTTAAGAAGCATATTTATTTTTTACTTTTTTTGTAATGATTTAGGGACTCGTGTTCTCGCAGAATTCTTAAGTTGAGCTTTTTCTTGGTTTTTTACGTGGTTGGATGTGGGCATATTTCAAGCCAAATTACCTAAAAAGACATTATTGGGCATTTTTAATTCTAGTTCACTTTTCAATTTCATAGTTTTTATAATAATTTATTATTAAGTTGAAAAATAAATATTTTTTAAAATTAAATTCAAATTTTTAACAAATTAATTTTAGAGATCTACTAAAGCCTTTTTAAAATATTTTAAACTATTTCTTTAAATATCATTATATGATGTAAAAATTTTTATTTTTAATAGTTAACCATTTTTCACTAAACCACATTAACTCTATATCCTTCAGTGCAACTTTTAAATACAAATAATCACATTTCTTCCAATATTTCAATTTAAAATTTTTTATATTACCAGAACCTAAGTTTCTTTTTTGGTGTCACCTTTGCATTGCATTGAGTTTAGATTGCTTCAATTTATCCAATTTTATATTTAATTATTATGTAATTAAACTCAAGGAATAACTTATTACAACATATGATTTTTTTAATAAGAAGAAGTAGACGAAGAGGGTGAAGAAAAGAAGAGGAAAATGAAGAAGAAGAGGAAGAAAAAGTATCAAAAGAAGGAGAAGATGCAAAAGAAGATGAAGAAAAAAGAAAAAGAAGAAAAAGAAGAAGAAGAATAAGAAGATGATGATGATGATGATGAAGCTGAAGAATAGAAAAAGAAGAAAAAAAGAGCAAAAAGAAGAAGAGGAAGAAGAAGTTCAGGAAAAAGAAGATGAAGAAGAAGATGAGGAAGAAGAAAAAGAGGAAGAAGCAAAAAAGAAGAAAAAGAAGAAGAAGCAAAAAAGAAGAGGAAGAAACAGTAGAAGAAGAAGAAGAAGAAGAAGAGTATGAAGAAGAATATTAGGAAGAAGAAGAAGAAGAAGATGGAAGAAAAGAAAGAAGATCAACGAAAGAAAATGGATGTAGGAATATTGAAGGAAGGAGGAAAGAATAACGAAGGAAGAATGAAGAAATAAGATGGGCAAAGGAAGAAGGTTGGTTGACGAAGGAAGTTGAAGAAGAAGAAGGGGACGAAGAAGTGGAAGAGGTAAATGAAGACGAAAAGGAAGAGTAAGAGGAAGAAGAAGGCAAAGAGGAACTGAAACTAGAAGAAAGGAGGAGGAAGAAGAAGAAGAAGAAGAAATGAAGAAGATGTAGAAGGCAAAGAATATAAAAAAGAGGAAGAAGAAGAATAAGAAGAAGGAGAAGAAGAGAACGAAGAACAAGAAAAAGAAGAAGAGCAAATAAAAGATGAAGGAGAAGAAGAAGAAGACGAGGGCAGGGAAGAAGAGAAGAAGAAGAAATAGAAGAAGACAAAGAAGAAGAAAAAGTAGTAGTTGGAAGAAGAAGAAGAAGAAGAAGAAGAAGAAGAAGAGGAAGAAGAAGAAGAAGATGAAGAGGAAGATGAGGAAAAAGATTAAGCTTGTTTCATTTAGTATTTTGCAAAAATTTTAGAAGTTTAATCAAGACCAAAAAACAACATTCCAATCATCTTCATGAGCTCCAATCTAGTAAATATTAATGTAATATATTTTGGAAGTTTTTATTTTCATTTTTTGGGCAAGCTTTGAGAAATATTTTTATTTTTATCAAATTTGATAGTTGAGGATGTTACACACAATCTCTTCAGTTTCCAATAATACAATTTTTCCTCTCTTATGACATCCATGCTTTCATTTGGTGTGATTACATTACGATAATTTAACTTATTTCTATTTTTGTATATATTTATCATGTATTAAAGTAATAACTTATTATTATTTAAGTTACCCAACTTTAAAAGTTTGTAGTGCTTATAAATGACATTAGTTAAAGAAGAGGCAAAATTCAAAAAACTTTTCTCCACAAGGCCTATGAAATAAAATATTCTTTCATAATTATTTAAGTATTTTAGTTTGTAAAATTTTGGCATACTTTATAAGGTATTTCAATTCATAGATTAATTTATTGATCTTATGCAACATTTCCACAAAATTTATTTCATTTCATTAAATATTTTTCTTTGATATTGTTAAATTACTATGTTGCTCCAATTCTCTAATGGTGTGACTTTCACATCACAATTATTTGGTTATATTATGTTTTTTCAATTTATTTTTATTTTTTATTTTGATTAATAACTTTTAAATATTAATTTTTTTATTATTTATGCTATTTTATTATTGTGATTCATAGTAATTCCTTATGAGGCCCAATAAAGAAGAACAAACATCCTAGGACTTATCTTGATAATCTTTATATTTAATTAAGTATCTATTTTTATATTATTAAATTTTTAATTTTCTAAGATTCTATAAAGTTTTGCTAGCCATTTCCATTTATGCATGATATGGCATTAAAGCCTTTACACTTGATCTCTTCAATATCATATAATGCAATGTTCTCATACAGTTTATCTCCTTTCTTTTAGTTTCACCCTTTGTTTTTCTTATAGTACTATGTAACTTGAAATCTACTATTGTGTGATCTTTACATCACTTTTGATTGGTTATATATGATTCATTCAACTTATCTCAATTTAGATTTATTATATATTTACTTAATATTAAAATGATATTTAAATAATATTTATTATTATTTAATTTGGTAATTAACTATAATATCAAGGATCCATCAAGACAAAACAAACAATATTAGAGTTAATAAAAATTATAATAAAGCTTTAAAGTTTTTAATGCTTTTTTAACTTTGGTAAGTCATGATAATTCTAAATGAGGTTTGATCAAGATGATAAATACTTCGTTGGGCTCAACTCCAAAATCTATCTCTCACAAAATATTTCGTTATATGCATTTGAATATTTTATTATTTTATATTTTGGAATGTTTTATGCGGTATTTTAACTTGTACCATATTTAATGATAAAAGCTTTACACTTGATCTTCTTCATATCTTGTAATACAACTTTTTTATATAATTTATCTTATTTCATCACAAGTTTGGCTTTGATTTGTTTATATTATTATGCAAATACCAATATCTTCTTATGTGACCTCCAAATAACTTAAACGGGTATATTATATTGTTTTAATTTAAGTTATTTTAGCTTATATATATCTATACCTAATATTAAAAAATTAATTTGTTGTTTTTTATGCTTGCTTATATAATTAATAGTAACTCTAAACTAGGTCAATGTCTAACCCAACAAGTTAATCAAATTCAATATTAATTTCTATATTTTGTAATATTCTATTTTCTATGGTTTTGGCTTGCTTCATAGGTCATTTTGATTTGCATTTGGTTTAATGGTCAAGGACGCTACACATGTTCTCCTTAGTATCTTGCAATACAACTTTTTCTTACAACTTATCTCGTCTCATCAAATTTTTTTCTTTGAATTAGTTATATTACAAGGTATTTGAAGATCTTCTAATGTCTAACCTTTACATCATTTTTATTTTTAATTTTGTATTTTTTTTCAAATAATAAGATTTTAGATTTAGTTTATAGACACTTAAAATTGAAAAAATATTTTAGTATTATTTAGGCATATTTGAATTTTTAATTCATAGTAACTTCAATTGAGGTTCAATCAAAATGAAATAAACTTCATTCGTCTCATCTCTTAGAGCACCATTTAATTAAATATTCAATTTTTTATTGTTAAATATTTTTTTTTTATTTTTGCATACATTATGAGTTCTTTTGATTCATACTTAGTTTTATGATCACTGATGTTACACACCAACTCCTTAGAATGCTAGAATGCAAGTTTTGCAAAAACTATCTCATTTCTTAAAAATTTTCATTTTTATTATGTTATGTTATAGTGTAACTATAAATCTACTCCCATGTGCTATTAACATTCCTTTAAATTGGATGCATTATATGGCTTTAATTTATCTCATTATGGTTAAAATATATAGTTACTTGATATTAAAATAATAGATTATTATTATTTGTTATAATTTAATTTTTTTAATTCACAAAATGTCCAAACTAAGTTTGATTAAAATGAAACAAACATCACTAGTTTCATTTTACTAAGATATATGCATTTTAATATTAATTTTTATTTTTTTCTGAATTTTTTATAATCTAGTGTTTGGACATATTTTAAAATGCATTTTGATTCATTCTCAGATTAACAATCAAGACAAAACAAAGCTCATTGGATTTGTATTGATCAGCTCAATCAAATTATGTTTTCCATTCTTTGATTCATTAAGATTTTACCATTATTTATGAATATTTACTTTTTTAATTCCTAATTATTTAAAATTATTTAAAATCAAGAAAAGCCATTATACTCATTTCGATGAGCTCCATCAAACTAAGTACTAATTTTTTATTTTTTTAATTGCTTCATTTATTGCAAGTTTTGTGGTTTATGAGATATTTTGATTCATACCTCAATGGATGATCGAGGATGTTATGCTTGATCACCATTACATCTTAGAATTCAACTTTTCCATGCACTTTCTCATTTCCTTAAGTGTTTTGCTTGGATTTAATTATATGGATATGTAATTATAATTCTCCTCTTCTGTAGGCATCATATTTCTTTTTTTTAAGTATAACACATTGATTTTATTTTACTCCTTTTAGCATAAATATATATTTACTTAATTTGTAAATAATAATTTTATATTGTTTATTATTATTAACTTTTATAAATCATATTAATAAAAAAAGAGGTCCAATTGAGACAAAACAAATGATGTTGTGCTTATCTTAACCAGATATATCTAATAAATATTAATTTTTTATATTTAAAAAAGTTATTGAATAGGCTTTCGAAGGGATTTCAATTCGTACCTCATTTGATGATATAGGTCTTTACACTCAATCTCCTTAGTACTTAGAAAGGAGCCTTCTCGAACAATTTTTCATATTTCATTAAATGCTTTGCCTTAAATTAGTTATATTTCATTTCTTCAATTTATATAATTTCAATTTTAAAATATATTTCTTAATATTATTATTATTATTTGTGATCATTTACATTCTAAGTCATAGAAATTCAAAATGATATCAAATAGAGAAGACACAAACATCAACAGACTTATTTTTACAAGTTCTATCCAAGTGAATATTTTTTTATATATTTATATGTTTTATTTTTTAATATTTGGGATGCTTTGTGAGACATGTCATTTCAAACTTAAATTGATGATCAAGGATGTTAAGCTTTATCTCCTTACTCTCTTGAATTCTAACTTTCCTATGTAGTTTTTCTCATTTTTTCAAATGTTTTGTTTTAATTTGTTTATATGTTTTTGAAACTCTAATTCTATTTTCAGATGATCTTTTAAAGTCTTTAATTTTATTATATTAAATGTTTCAATTCAACAACTTTTAGCTTTAATATATATTCACTTAATTGTTAACATAATATCTTTTTTTATGATTATTTAATTTGTTAAATTATAGTAATTTGAAACAGGGTCCGATTGAGACGAGACAACGACACTGCACAGGTCTCAAATATCTATATCTAATTACATATTTGTTTCTTCTATTCCAAAAATATTATTTTTTTGGGTTTTGGAAGGAATTAAAGGACATTTTGATTCTTGCCTTATCTAACGATGTGGGTTGCCGCACTAAATCAACTTCATATCTTGGAAAAAAACTTTCCTAAATAATTTATCAATTTCTTGAAAAAATTCACTTTGATTTTGTTACATTATATCAGTTAAATTTATCTCATTTCATCTTTAATACAAATTACTTAATGTTAGTATTATTTGTACTTGTTTGCATTTTAATTCATGATAATGCCAAACAATGTCTAATAGAGATGACACAAACATCTTTAAACTCATCTTAATGAGCACTATCCTGTTAAATATTCATTTTTTATGTTTAATTTATTTTTAATTTTTAATCCTTTTGAATGCATTGTTTGGAAATTATAAAATAAATGAATTGATCATCGAGGATGTTATGCTCAATCTCTTTAGTACCTTGGAATGCAAATGTCTAGTGTAAGTTTTCAAATTTTTCAAATTTTTTCATTGATATGGTTATATATCAATATAACTCTCCATATCTTCTCATCTCATATTCATATTTCTTCCATTTGGTTATTTTGCATTGCTTCAAATTATCTAATTTAATCTTTAATAAATATCAACTTTATATTGAAATAATAATTTATCACTAATTATTTTTAATTAATTTTTTTAATTTGTAGTAATTTCAATTTGATTTTATTTGGGATGAAACAAATGTTGTTGCACTACTCTCAATGAGCTCTATCTAAATAAAGATTTATTTTTATATTTTTGAATATTTTGTTATACAAGATTTTTACATATTTTATGAGGCTTCTTAATTCATAGTGTAGTCTTAATATGCAATATATTTAATTTTCTTCAATTCTTTTACTTTTATTTGGTTAATTAAATTGAAACTCAAGTTCTCCTCTTATCACATCTCTTTATTGCTTTCATTTGGTTATATTTCACTTATTCAATTGTTCTTATTTTAGTTATATCATATGTCAACTTAATATAAAAAAATTAGTTATTACATCTTTTATTCATAGCCCATTTGATGATCTCCATAATATCAAGGTGTACAACATTTTCAAGCAATTTATCACAAATATTTATATTTTTCTTTGATTTGATTACACTCAATGCATTGCTAAATAGCTCTCATGTGACCTCTATATTAATTTCAAATGAGTTTCGATTGAGAACAAATAAATGTCATTAAACTTATCTCAATGGGCTCTATTAAATTTGAATTGTTTTAATTATTTTAAGATAATTTAATTCTATTTATTTATATATTTTATGAGATATTTGAATTCATGCAAGATTTGATAATTAAGAATATTACACTCAATCAACTTAGTATGTTGGAAGGTTGTTATTACATAAGATTTTACCTAAGTTATTCAAATTTTTTGCTTTGATTTTATTATATTATATTTTAATGCAAACTTGTCTCTTATTTCGCCTTTACATCACTTTGATTTTGTTATGTTGCATTATTATTTATGTTAGTCTTCTTTAGTAATTCACTTTACTCAAAATGGTGCATAATAGAGATCAAGAAAACATCATTACACTCATCATGACAAACATTATCTAGATAACAAAACATTTTTCTATTTCTAAATGTTTTATTTTCTTGAATTTTTTGCACCATTTCTAGCAATTGTGATTCATACCTAATCTAACATTTAAAGATGTTACTGTCCATCTCCTTAATATCTTGGAATGTACAAATTTTTTACAACTTATCTCAATTATTCATTTTTGCTTTATTTGGGTATATTATATTGTATGAGTAAATCCCTCCTATGTCCTTTATATCACTTTGATTTGGTTATATTTCCTTATTGTTTATGATTAATTACTTTTGTGATGGGCATTAAATGCAAATACGTTTTTATCAAGATGAAACAAACTCATGTAAACAAACTTTCTCTAATTAAATATTAATTATAATAATTTACAATATTTATTTTCTAGGTTTTCTTGATATTTTATGAGACTTTTTGATTTGTACTATATTTGATGTTAAGGAATGTTAAGTATAATCTAATTAGTATATTCAAATGCAATTTTTATGTAAACTTTGTCTTATTTCATTGACATTTTTGCCTTGAATTGATTGTATTGCTATGTAACTGTACATATCTTATCATGTTACCTTCATATAGCATTAATTTGGTTATATTGTAGTAACTCATTCTCTCTTATTTAAATATCAATATATTTTTAATTTTTATTCAAATTATAATTTATTATAATTAGGCTTATTTGTATTGTTAATTTATAATATTTTGAAACTATGTCTAATCAAAAGAAAACAAATGTGATTAAGCTCATCTCCATCAGCTTTATTTAATTAATAATCATTTAAAAATTTCAAAAAATTTCTTTTCAAGTGCTTTGGTATATTTTTGGAGGCATTTCAAATCATATTTTGTTAGATGATCTTGAATCTCACACATGAAACCTTAGTCTTTTCGAATGCAAGATTTTTATATAATTGTTCTCATCTCTTAAAATATTTTATTTAGATTTTGTTATATTATATTATAATGGTAAATGTACTCTTTTATGACCTTTATATTACTTTTCTTTATTATATTATATCATTTTAATTTATCTTATTTTATCTTTGATAATTATTTTCTTAATATTACAAAAATAGTTTACTATTATTTAAGCTTGTTTTACTATGTTAATTCACAGTAACTCAAAATGAGGTCCGATCAAGTCCAAACAATGGTCATTTGACTCATGTTAATGAATAATAGAGAATGTTACACTCAATCTCGTTAGTATTTTCTGGTGAAACTTTTTGGATAATTTATCTTATTTTTTAAAATCTTTTACTTTGATTTGGTTATTCTACTATGTATCTCTAAACAACCTCTTCTATGATCTTTTCACAGCATTGAATTGTCATATAAGATTACTTAATAATTTTTGTCTAAATAAGCTTGTTAGTTTTGGTAATTCAAAATAATTCGAAATAAGGTTTGATTGAGATAAAACAAATGTCATTTGAAATTTCTTAACTTACTAAATTAAATGAAATATTTACTTTATATTTTTAAATATTTACTTTGATTTGTGCTTATTCACTACGCTAATTTATTGTAACCTAAAATGAGGTTTAATTGAGATGAAAAATATATCATTGAAATCGTTTCAATTAATTTTATCAGGCTAAATATTCATTTTTATAGTTTAAAAAATTATGTTTTCTATGATTTTTACATGCTTTAAGTGTTATTTCAATTCATTGCTAATTTTACAATTAAGGACACTGTACTTAAACCACTAAGTATCTTTGAAAGCAACTTTTCATTACAGTTTATTCAAATTGTTTAAAAAGTTTTCTTTGATTTGGCGATATTTTTTTGAAACTTCAATTATCCTCTTAGGTGACTTTTACATATTTTTGATTTTGTTATATTACATTCTTTCAAACTTTCTCATTCTAACCATGTTATATTTTTACTTAATATTAAAAAAAAATAAATTCTTTAATAGTTTTGCTAATTTACTTTTGTAATATTCCAATTGGGCTTCAATCAAGATGAAATAGAAGCCATTGGAATGATATTAATTAGATAAAGATAATTAAATATTCATTTTTGTATTTATAAAAGTTTAGTTTTGCTGAGTTTTGGAACTGTTTCTTAGGCATTTTGAATTTTACAAGAATTGATGATCAAGGTTGTTTCACTGTCTCTTTTATGTTTTAGAATTTAACTTTTCCATAAAATTTTTCATTTTTCCAAACTTTTACTTATGATTTTGTTATGTTAAAAAGCTATCTAAATATGCTCTCATGTGACTTTTACTTCACATTTGTTTGGGTATACTATATAACTCTTTATGCTTAATTACTTTGTGAACTTGCAATAATTCTGAATGAGATTTGATCCAGATTAAACAAATGTCATTAGAGTAGTCTCTATAAGCTTGACATATTAAATACACTTTTTTACATGTTTAAATATTTCATTTCATTTGATTTATGCATACGTTAAGAGATAATTCAATTCATACCTAAAATGTCCTCACATGTGGAATTTTCAAGTATGTTTTTTGTTATACTATGTTATTTCAATTTATCAAATTTTAACTTAAATATATATATTTAATTTTAAAATAATAATTTAGAATTATATATGCTTTTTTGGTAGTTGATAGTATTTTCAAATGGGGCTCGATTGAGAGTTAACAACTATTGTTGACATTGTCTCTACGAGCTCTACCAATTAAATATTCATTATTAAATTTTATTATATTTTATTTATATAGTTTTTATATGTTTTACTTGACATTTTGATTTGTATTTAATTTGACAATCGTCGATCTTTTGCTTTGTATCTATTTAACTCTAAATCTTATCTCATGACATCACATCATTTTTTCATCTTACACACCTTTTGTTTATCTCATTTTAGTTTTGATATCTTTTTACTTAATAACAAAATGATAATTTTTTTTTATTTATGCCTATTTATTGATGTCATTCATGGTAGGTTCAAAGTAAGTTTGATTGAGATAAAAATAATGTCATTGGGCTTCACTTGGTGATCTATGTGGAATCGAATATCCATTTTTTTAATGGTAAACATTCTTTTTGTGATTTTGGCACATTTTTTAGGCATTTCAATTTGTACATCTTACGATGAATGAGTAAGTTACACGCGATCTTCTTAGTGTTTTAGAATGTAACTTTCTTGTATGATTTATATTATTTTTTAAACTTTTTTGATTTGATTTGGTGATATTAATATGTAACTTTAAATCTTTTCTTGTGTAATTTATCATATTTGTTAAAAATTTTTGCTTTGATTAAATTATATTATTTTGAAAATTTAATTCTACAATCATGTGACCAAAAACTTTCTTTGATTTTTTCTTATGTTTGGTTATACTATAGTGTGACTCTAAAGCTTTTGTTTTGTGATGTTTACGCAATCTTCATTTAGTTGTATTACATGACTTTATTTTTTTTTCATTTCAACAGTAATATATATTTCCTTAACATTATAACAATAATTTTTTATTGGTTGTGCAAAATTAATTTTGTAATTCATAATAACCCAAAATGAGTATGATCTAGAAAAAATAAACGTCATGGGTCTATTTCGTAGAGCTCAATACAATTAATTTTTTTATGTTTATAAATATTTTATTTTGTAGAACTTATATCTGGTTTGCGAGTTGTGTCAATTCATGGCTAATTTTTTTATTGAGGTTGTTATAGTCAAATTAGTTAGTTTCTTTAAATACAACATCTTCAAATAATTTATATCCTTTCTACAAATTTATTGATTTGATTGGGTTATATTATAGATAAACTCTAATTCTCCTCTCACGTGATATTTACACCACCTTGATTAAGTTATGTTTTGCTGCTTACATTTATCTCATTATATCATTATTATGTAATCATTTAATGTTAAAATCATAACTTTTATTATTTTATTTTGCTTAAATTTGTAATTCATAATAACTCAAGAGAAAGTCTGATTGAGATAAAAAATATTATTTTGTCACACTCGATGATTGATGTACAATTAAATATTTAATTTTTATAATTCTTAGTATTTTTTATTTATACATGCATCATGTTGCCTTTTGATTTATGTCTTATTTAACAAATGAAGACATTACACTCAATCTCCTTATTATTTTGTAGTACTACAACTTCATATAATTTATATCATTTTTTAAATGATTCATTTTGATTTTATTATATTGCAATTTAACTCTAAATCTCTTCTTTTGAAACGTTTGTAATGCCTTGATTTAGTTATATTATATAACTTTAATTTATCTCAATTTAGCATTACAATATATTTAGTTATCATTTAAACGTTAATTTATTAATTTTTACACTTATTTATTTCATAATTCATCGTAATTCGAAATGTTATCCAATCATGATAAAATAATTATTGTTAGACTCATCTTGTTGAGCTCAATCCTATTAAATATTTATTTCATATTTTAAAATAATTAATTTTCTTCATTTTATGCATGATTTGTTAGATATTTTGATTCATTATTGATTTGTTAGTTTAAGATGTTATACTTAATTTATTTATTGTCATGGAAAGTAACATTTTCTACAAAATTAATGCTAATTTTACCAATGTTTTTCTTTTATTCTTTTGTAATTTCACACTAAATATCCTGTCATGTGACCCTTACATTAATTTTATTTGGTGAAATTATATCGCTTCAATTTTCTCATTTTAGCTTTTAGATATAATTTTAATATTAAAATCATAATTTATTTTTAATTTAGCTTATTTATTTTTGAAATTGTAGTACTGCAAATAAGGTTCAATAAATATGAAAGTAGCATTGTTCGGCATGTAACGACAAACAAAATCTAGTTATAAACTAATTTTTTTATTTTTAAAAATTTATTTTCTACAATTTTGGAATGCTTTATAAATTATTTCGATTTGCATTTGATGTTCAAGGATTTCACACTGAACAACCTTAGTATTTTATCATGTACTTTACTAGAATAATTTACATCATTTCTTCAAATATTTTCCTTATATTTCTTAACTTTATAACGTAACCCTAATTCTCTTTTTCATGACAGTTATCACTATTATTTTACTATATTCAATTGCTTCAATTAATCTCATTTGCGCTATGATATCTATTTGTTTAATATTAAAAAGATAATTTATTATTTATTTTTCTGATTTATATTTGTAATTGATAATAATTCCAAACAATATTTGATAAAGAAGAATAAAATGTCATTAAGCTTAGTTTTATGAGCAATATCCAATTAAATATTCATTCTTTCAATTCTATAGACGTTGAAATCTTGATCCCCCTAGTATTTTGGAATGAAATAATTTCAAACAATTTTTCTCATCTGTTTAATATTTTTTACTTTGATTTGTTATGTCCTTGCTAAGAATTTTACCTTTTCTTGATTCTATTATAAGGTATTATTTCAATTTCTCTCTTTTATTCTTTAATATAAATGTACCTAATAGTAAAATAATTCTTCATTATTATTTGTATATACTTTTTTTTGTAATTTATAGTAATTTTATGTGATCCCTAATCTAGGTGAAACAAACTTTGTTGGACTCATCTTAATGAGTTATATACAAATAAGTATATCTTTATATATTTCTTATTTTTTTATTGAGCTTTTAAATTTTTTACAAGGTTTTTAATTTGTACATAATTTGACAACTTAGTATATTATAGTTGATCTCTATATTTTTTTGTAATGTCACTATCTCCTATAGTTTATCTCATTTATTTTACTTTTTTTTGTTTGTTTAGTTAAATTATGATTTAACTCTAAGCCTCACTTTTTTGCCAACTATATTACTTTTGTTTGGTTATATTATGTTACTTATAGTTATCTTATTTCAATATTAATATATATTTTTTAATATTAAAATAATAATTTATAAAATTTTACTTATATTTAATTTTATAATTTGAAAGAATTGTAATTGATGCACAATCAAGATGAAACAATTATTGTTGGAGTCATCTTTTTGAGCTTTATCTAACAAAATATTCATTTTATATTTTTAAGTATTTTATTTTAGAGTTTATAAACACTTTGTGAAATATTATGATTCATACTACATTTGATGTTTAAGGATATCTCACTTGATTTCTTGAGCATCTTAGAACATAACTTCCTTATGCAATTATCTCATTTTTTCAGTTTTTCTTTTTGATTTGGTTATATTACTATTAAAATCTAATTCTCTTCTTATCTGACTTTTACATCACTTTCAATTGGCTACATTACAATTATTTAATTTGTCTCATTTCATTTTTAATAGACATTTACTTAATATGTAGCTATAATTTTTTTTGTTATTTAGCATAAACAAGTGTAGGTCGACTAGTATTGATGAACATAAGGTAAGTAAATATATATTTTGGCCATTTTTTAATATTTTATTTTCTATAACTTAGGAATCCTTTATGAGTCATTTTATTACATATTAGATTTGATGATTGAGGGTACCACACTAAGTCTACTTAGTAATAGTGAGGGGAACTTTTTTGCAAAATTTGTCATTTATTAAATTGTTTTTTATAAAGTTATATTATAATGTAGCTATAAATCTCCTCATGATGACATATACATCATATTAATTTTATTCTACTACATATTATTTGTGCTTATTTAATATACTAATTGGCTATAATTCTAAACAAGGTTCATTCAAGAAGTAACAAATGTCGTGAGGCTAGTCTCGATGATCTCTATCAAATTAAATATTTATTTTTATATATTTGATTATTTATATCAAAGATTTTTGTATATGTTATGAGAAATTATAAATTTTTTCCTTTGATTTGAATATTATATAATTTTAGTAAAAATAAGTGTGCAAATCCTAAAAGAGAGGGGGAGGGGTTGAATTATGGGTTTAAAATATTTTTGCTAATTTTAAGAGTTTTTTCTATTTTTTAAAAATTCCTAAGAAAATTTTGATTTATAGATATATTAATCTATAATTTTTATGATAGGAAAAATGAAAATAAAAGTTCAATTGGTATGCAAAATTGTAATAAAAACATACAAATTGTCATATGCTTATTGATGACTATTAAATGACACAAAGAGATAAAAATTATAATGTGAATTTAGAAAAAACATACATGAGGAATTATGCTTACTTGAAAAAAATTAAAATTTTAAATAGTCATAAGACATATATTACTAGAAACGTTCACTAATAAAATATCAAACAACCCTTCTTTGAGACGTTAAAATTCTATTCACATTCATTAGTCATTTCCTTAAAAATGGTTAGGTATTTATAAAAAATGATAATTATAGTCATTAGAAAGTTGATGAAAAGCTACTTCATAAGGTGCATCCAAGTAGCTACAAAAGCTTTCCAAATGGCTTAGATAATTCTTTTGAAATATTGCCCACATCGACACATTGAACTACTAGTTAAATGGCCATTAGGTAGGATCTTCATGAGTCTTTCCATCTTCCCAGAGGAATTTAGAACTTTTTGATCAAATACTATAAAGACAAATGTGTTCTAGATTGTTGCATTAAGGTAGGCTTGATCTTGGCCATTCAATCAAGTAAAATATGATTTGAAATATTCAATTCATCAAAAATAAAGAAGGATTAGATTTAGATTACAAGATTCAAACTAGAGAGATCTATGCTATTAAATTAAGGATAGATTATTTCAAAAGGTGAAAATAAACAAAGCCTTTTGATGAAGTTAGACATAACCTTAGCCATCTAATTTCAAGTAAAGATTGAGCTCTTGTTGTGTATCAATTAGGAATAGTTCATTCAATGAATGGATGTGAGAAATAATTCATCCTTTAGTTGCTAAATGCTAGATAGAAGTTAGTTCCACATTTCTTAATGGAAAAATAATTTTCACAATATAAAAGCTTTCGCACGTGTATAATGTTGGCCAAACTTTGGTTAGCTCTCCCCTTGTGCTATAAGGACTTCAACACCCAGTTCACTTGTGTGCTTATAGGATTGTTGGTGATATTTTAGATCTTAAGATACCCTTTAAACATATTACTCTGACTATGTTTAACACTACACTTAGACCAAGATCAGTCATTGACATGACCTGCTTCCTTTCTTTCATCTCTATGACTTATTATTTATAAATAATGTTATTTCATACTAAACAAACCCATTAGAACACAATGCAAAATCTTTAAGGTTTTTCTCATTAAACATAAGGGTGACCTAACAATCTTCCCTATTTGATTGTGATAAGATATTAATATTTTGATAAAAATATAATGAATAGAAGTATATATTTAATAAATAATAAGAGATATTAAAAATGAAATTTATTTTCTCCTCCTACTTCGTGATCTCTTTTACTACATACTCCCCTCACTTTGACATTATTCCATAAATTTTATCTAGACCATGATCATTTCTCCTTTTTAACACCATCAAAAGGGAGGTTCAATTTGTATCATTTTTATAATACCACTATACATGTTCTTTGAATATGTAGGCGGGTACTTTCTTTAAAGGTATATATTCTCACTCTATTAATGTTATAATGCATAATCTCTAACAATGTGAAATCATATATTTTTGTTATATTCCCTATAATTATGAAGTTGATTATATACTTTTACTAATAAGACTACTCTTATCTCCAATTGTTATTTCATTTTGATATAATTTATTCTTGAGTAGCCATTTAATTTAAATAAATTGTTAGCTGCTAGACCTAAGACTTTATTATTATCCTTAATTATTCTCTAGTTTTTCAACCTTTCAATTCGTTGTATGAACTCACACCCTTTAGGGCTTCTTTAATAGATATTCTTTTTATGAGAACTACAAATGTACTATGACGAATTTCCATTATAGAAACTTAAGCGTATCATTTAATTGATTCTAATTAATTTTGATATTACCAAAGTCAAGGTATTTGTTGAGTTATTTCATCTACATAAGATAAGGTTTGGAATTACATAACAATAAACCATAATAAAAGTAAAAAACTTGGATTAAAAGATAATAAAGAGATGTAATGTTACATTCTCAAGTGAAAAATTAGGAACAAATCAATTTACCTTATCAATAATGCCAAAAAGTATACAAAATAAAACATTTAAAAATATTGATTTGAGGTTTTAAAAGGATTAAGCTCATCGAGGCCAGTGGAAAGATGCATGCATTATCTCAATTAGGCATCATTTAGGATTATGAGAAATTATTGAAGAAAATAACCATAAATTAAAATAAATTGTTATCTTAATTATATGTAAATATATATAAAAAAGTTGAGATGAGATAATTTGAAATAACAAAATCAAAGTTATTTAAAGGTCATTGGAGTGGAATATTAAAGTTTATTAGTATTATAACAAATTCAAAGTAAAAGATTCCAAAAAATTATATAAATTAAATGAGAAAGTAATAACCAAAGATACTAAGGTGATAATTATAACATTCTCAATCATCAAGTAAGGAACAAATAAAAAAGTCTCTAAAAAAGATGCTAATACCTTAGAAAATAAAACACTTTAAAGTATAAAAATTTATGTTTAATTGGCTAGTGCTCATCCAATGATTCTAATAATATATATTTCATCTCAATTTGACATTTTTTGGAGTTACAACAAAACACCAAGGTAAATAAACAAAACTAATTACAAATTATTATTTTAATGTTAAGTAAACATGTGTTAATTTGAAACAAGACTATTTTAAATAATGTAACATAACTAAATCTACACCTTACAAAAGTTGCAAGAGAGAAGAATTAGAGTTTCTTAGTAATATTTTCAAATTAAAACGAAAATTGTGAACAAATTAGTTATATTTTTTTAAAATTTTGCAACCCAATATATTATAAGGATTGAGTGTAACATCCTTGATCATTAAATATGGAAAAAGAAAAATTATGTTATAAATAATGCAAAATATTTAAAAATAAAACATTTAAAAAGTATGAAAAGGAATATTTAACAAAAAATAAATTTCAAGATAAGTCCAATGACATTTGTTGCAAATTGATCGAAACTTGTTTATAATGAATTTTAATTTACAAAATTAAGAAAGCCTAAATGATAATGAAAACTTTATTTTAGTATTTAGTAGAAATATATTAATATTGAAACGACCTAAATAAAGTTAATATATTATAACCAGATAAAACTGATGTAAATGAGACTCTTAAAGATAAAAAAAAGCAAAATAATGGTGAAAATGTGTTGAAATGAGATAAATTATACATGAAATTTTCATTATAAGAGACTAACTTGATCAAGAATAAAATTCTTAATTATCAAATCATGTAAAAATGCAATGTTTCATTAAGTTTGTCAAAAATGTTAAAAATAATAAAAATTGGAAAATATTGAAACAAAAAATTTAATATGATAATGGTCATTGAGGCGATTCAAATGGTATTTGTTTTGTCTCAATCAAATCTTATTTAGAATTATTATATATTTCCAAAGAAAATAAGCACAAAGAACGAAAATTTATTATTAAAATATTAAGCAAATATAAACAACAAAGTTGAATTTTGTTAAATTGAAGCAAAGAAACACAACTAAATAAAGCAATGTAATTGCTAAACAAGAGGAGACTAATATTTTAAGAGTAATATAATCAAATCAATGCAAAAGTTTTTAAGAAATGAGATAAGTTTTTTAAGTTGTTACATCCAAGATATTAAGAGGACTCAATGTGAAATTCACGATCAATAAATCATTTACAAATTGAATAGCTAACAAAGCATGCCTAAACCATAATAAATGATATTTGAAAATATAAAAGTAAATATTTAATTTGATAGATTTGGTCGAGAGGAGTCTAACGATATGTTCTTTTTCTCTATTAAATATTAATTTGAAATAATTTAAATTTCAAAGTAAATAATCATAAAGAATAATATATTATAATTCTAATATTGAGTAAATATTTCATAATGCTAAACAAAAAATAATTTTAGGAATGTAGTATAACAGAATCAAAGTGATGTAAAGGTCATAGGAGAGGAGATTTTAGGTACATAGTAATATAACCAAATCAATACAAAATAATTGAAGAAATGAGATAAGTTTAACATGAAAGTTACATTCTATTATACTAAGAAGAATGAGTATAAAATCCTTAACCATTAAATCAGTTACAAACCAAATGTCTCACAAAGTGTGCCAAAACACTAGAAAATGAATTATTAAAAAATATATAATTTAATATTCAATTATGGTGAGCACAACAAGATGAGTCCAACTATGTTTTGTTTAATAAGACAGACATTGTTAGGAATTGGTATAAGTTAACAAAGAAATAAACAAAAATAAAAAATTAATATTATAATAATAGGTAAATATATTTTATAGCTAAAATTAGATAACTTGAAGACATATAATGTCACTAAATGAAAATTATGTAATGGTGATAGTATAAGAAATTTATAATTAAATAGTAATATAATTAAATAAAGGCAAAACATTTATAGGAATAATAAATGTCGTATCAAAAACTAGTTATCCAAGATATTGAAATATTATAACATCCTCGATAATAAAATTAGGTACAAGTGAAAATGGCATAAAAAGTATGTAAAATAAAGAAAAAATAAAAATACTTAAAAAAATAAAATACATAAAAAATAAAAATGATTATTTAATTTGATAAAGCATATTGATGTGAGCCTAATGACATTTGTCTTCTGTTGATTGGACCTCATTTGTAGTTACTATGAATTTCAAAAAATTGTAAGCACAAATAATAATAAATTTTTTTTATGTTAAGTAAATATATAATAAAAATTACAATAATACAAACAAAAAAAACACAATATATACTAATCATAGAGATTTCATGGTCACACAAGTGAAGATTTAGAGTTACATGATAATTTATCCAAATTAATATTAAAACATTCAAGTAATGAGATAAATTGTTTGAGAAATTTTTAATTTCAAGTTGCTAAAGAGTTTAAGGCTACCATACAAGATCATCAAATGTGGTGTGAATCGAATTGATACATAAAGTTGCCCAAAATATAGAATAAAAAATACTTAAAAAGTATAATAATGAAAATTAATTTTATAAGACTCGTCTAGAATTTACCAAGGAAACTATTTTCATTTTTGATATGCCCCTTTTGCAATCACAAAAAATTACCATATTAAGTAGGATAAATTAATTAAATTATAACTTTAATTTTAACAAAGTATATATCAAGACAGAATTAAGATAAATTGAAGTAATTTAATGTTAACAAAAGAAAGAAACTTAAAGGGCACAGGGAGAAGATTAAGATTTAGTTAGTAATATATCCAAATCAAAATTAAACATCTAAAGGAATTTGATAAATTAATGAAAAACTTTCATTTAATGATACTAAGAAGAGCATGTTTAAATCTTATATTGTCAAGTTAAATCTTATATCACCAAATTAGATATGATAGTAATTTAATAGAGCTCATTGAGACGAGTCTAATGACATGTTTCATCTCAATCAGATCTCATTTAGAGTTGTTATATTTCCAAATTTAAATAAGCATAAATAAAAAAAATTATTATTTTTTAAACATGTGAAGTATATTAAAGAAAAAATGAAATAAATTAAAGAAATATCACACAACTCATAATTTAATGACATGTTTCTCACAATTTATTTCTCATTTACCAACATTTTCTTCTCCCTTTATCTTTCCTCTCTCACCACAAATTCTCATTTATTTGTCCCTTTATTCCCTAATTTAGCTTTAGATGTAACCTATTTCCCATGTTCTTACTCTTCCTCTTCTTCTTAATCATATTTTCATAACGAATTCTTTGTCATGCTTTTTTTAGATTTAATCCTCATTTTCTATTAAAAATTTAAAAAATAATAAGAAAATAAAACATTTGTATTTCTTATTCTTGTAATGTTCATATAATAAATGTTTTGTTATTTAATATATAATATATTAATTATTTTAATCTCCATCATAATTCTTTGCATTTAATTTCTATTAGTTAACAATACTCATATAATTCTTATTATTTTTCTTATTATTTCTCGTTTTGTATTTTCTCATCTTTATCTTCTCACACGATCACCTTTCTCTTAATCCAATGGTAAACATATGCATAGAAACATCTCTCCGCCACTAAACTGAGCCTTTCTAACACAATCACACATCGCTCGTCATTATGGAAATGGCAATAGTTTATGACAACCAAACCAGCAGCAAAAGGACAACAACAAGGTGATGAGAATCTTTCGTCGCCAGTGACATTGGAATGTTTAACAATAGCATCTTATTAACCAAATGCCACCCTTAAGAAATGGTAATGAAAACTTCCATGATCTTGGTTCTCCTTCTCTGTAATTACTTATTGCCCAAATCAGCATAGTTCAATAATTTCTTTAAACTTATTGCACCAATTTACATTTCAATTTCTACATATTTATAAGTTGGGAGAAACATCTTCTTAAGTTCAAGTGGGGCATTATTATTGCAATCTCCTACATGAGACTTGATAAGTGCACATAGTCATATGGAATGTTAGAAATAAAAACCCTATTTTTGATTCTTTTTACATTTGTTCCACTCTATATAATACTTTATATCTCTCTCACCCCTACTTTTTGTCGCTTTCTCAAACTATATCTATCTCTCTTTATCACATTTTCTATCATAATTACGGCCATCTTGTTTTAACTATTCTTACTCAACATTCATCTTCTTGTCTCTCTTTCACTTCATCACACACTCAATATCTTCTATCACTCTTCTTTTCCACTCTATCTTAATTTGTTTGCTCCTCTTTTAGTATCTCTCTTTGTCTATCCTCTTATGCTCCCTCTCATTCACTCTATCTCCCTTAGATATATCCCCCTGACTCTTTCTATCTTTCATCTCTGTCTTCTCATCTCATTCTTTAGATCTAAAACATTAACACAATTTATTACTAATTGTCCGACTTTTTCTTCTCCCTTTATATTTCTTCTCTCTCCTTCATATTATCTCATTTATTTGTCCCTTTATCCTCTAATTCACATTCTAGTATAATTATTTTTTATGCTCTTATTCTTCTCCATCCTTTCTTAATCTTAAGTTCATAATTAATGCATGATTTTAAAATTTAAACCTAATTTTTTATTTAATAATTTTTTAAAAAATTGAAAATAAAATATTTCTATGACTTAGTTTTATAATGTCCTAATAATAAATATTTAAATTACTTAATAATTAATAAATTTTTATTTTAATTTCCTTATTTACTTTTTGCATTTAATTCCAATTAATTAACAGTACTCAAATCCATCTTCTAAATGTTTTTTTCTTATTAATCATCTAACATTTTCTTATATTCCTTCTCCTCTCACTCTTAATATTCCAACCATTTGTTGTCTTCATTTTATTGTTATTGTTATTCTCTTACTCAACTCTTATTCCACTTCATTTACTTCATTTTAACTAAGTTTCATTTTGTTCTTCCCTTCTTCTAATTCGTCTTCAAATTTTTTTCCTTTTTTTCTTTTTATTTATTTTGTGAAATCTTTGTATTTTTTCTTTCAAGCTTTTCGTTACTTTATTCTTTTTAATAACAATAAAAGTAATAAATATAAGAAGAAATACATTTATTATTTATTTCATCAAAGTTATAAATATGTTATTTTTAAATATAACTATAATTTAATGATTAGAACTTTAATTACTAAAATATTATTCTTTCGTAATAAGTACTAGCCATGGAAAATTACAAATAAATAAAATTTTTATAAAAGAGAAATTTATTTTAATAATTGCATCATACTCTTGTGATATTATTAATTAACATATTATATTTTAGGTCTAGATCTCAAAAGGGTGTATTTGCATGATGTTGAAAGGTATGCTAAAACTTATTTTATCACATAGATAGTTGAGAGAGGGTTAGCTTTTAGTAACATATCCATAAAGAGCCTATCTATTGGTGTTATAAGTTTAAAATAAAAAATCATATGATCACTGGGTTGGCAAGAACTTTCCCAAAAGAACAGGAATTGTACTAAATTTTAACCTAAGGAATCTTAACTAAAGTAAAAATGGTTTAAACAATACACACCTAATGTTTAAAATTGGTGGTGAAGTGGCATGGTACACACTTAGGTGGTATTCATAAAAATACAAGAAGACATCACAGTCACATACATTAACAAGAAAATTTGATGCGACGATTAAGTTTCCTAAAAGTTGAAATAAAGAGAAGAATGTTTTTGGTGAGTTACTGATATTTGGAATGTTGCATAGTGGGTCAAGATCTTCCTTATGAAGCCTCCCACATTCCTATCCAGGCTACTCTAGAATAAATACTATTAGATTATTTTCACACAACAAGGTGGAATAGAAAATGCTTAGTGGTAACACATTGTTACTATTAAAAAGCTTATCTCATAAAATATGGTGAGCATGTCTATTTATAAAGACCGCAAGAGTGCAATAATAATTTTCTTGACTTAAGAAATTTAAAAGATAGATTTTTGATTTTCAAAAAAAATTAGAATTTAAAAATGATCATAATTTAGAAAGGAAATAATATGAATTTTACCAATAAAAAAAACCTGACTTAAAAAATTACAAATGTAATTAATGTAAGTAGTTTTCAAGAAGGCTATGCTTTTGGAGTGGTGGTAATAATAAACGGTGAGGCAAGATGTGGTGTGGTTGTTGTGGCACTCAGACATTGGTATGTGATGCTTTTGGTCCAATTTTGATGGGTTCCATGATTGGGGAGGAGTGGGTGGAGATGCATGTGATGCTTCACAACTAACTTTTAGGTCTATGTAGATTCGAGATAATCAACATGAGCTTTTGAGTCGATGCATTTATGGATTAAGTCTATGCAAGTTGAGCAAATTATCGAGGATGTAGACCATTGTGCACGAACAACATCTACTTCCTTAATAGCAAGGTTAACTATGGGAGACAGTGACAAAAAGCCTCTAAATAAATTTTAAGCCATTGATTATGGTGGAATCTTTAACAACAATTTACATTAATAAAATTATGGTTGACTGAAGGGATGACCTATGTTTACTACAAACTAAAAATATTTGAAGCGCCATCAAATGATCTTCAAATGACCTAAACTAAAGTCAACATGCAAATAACTTGACCCCAATAAATGAAATGCTTGAAATTTAAAATTAATATTCATTTATAAAGAAAGGCGCTTTAATTAAATTGCATGACTCAATAAATTTTGTTTGGCAATTTTGTCAAGATTTGATTGTTATATCAAAAATATTATCTATGCACACATATGATGAAATACATAGGTTTTTTCTTTGCAATATACCTTGATTTTTTGAGATATCTCCATTAACCATGATGCATAATTTTTAACTTAAACATCATTGAATTATGAAGAGTTACACTTACAAACATGAGTTCTTAATGAAGAACTTTCTAAAAGTCAATTTTTTGTTATTAAATAGCATAGACCATGAAATTGCGATAAAACCTAGTAACTTAGCCAAACCCTAAGGGCATCTATTAGCCAGATATTTCTTTTCCATGGGTATACTTGGTAAGCTCATAACATGACTTGATTATTTGATGTGAGGTTCTCTTAGAACTTATGTTGATTTAGATTATTTCTATGGTGAGTTATCACACCTGGTTTTTAATGGGAAGCTTGGAAGTGCTCACTTTAAGCTAAATAATGGCTTGGTTAATTTAGGTCCTAGTTAGACTAATAATAATAACTAAGATTTGGATGAAAGTGCTTATGGTTGAAGATAGTTTTTTATTTGTAATTATTGTCATGATCAAATGATTAATACCATAATTAGCAGTAAATTTGATGGGGACTCTTGGGTGGACCACTAGAAAGTGATGCTTTAAATTTGCAAAGTTGGAGTAGCCTAAAGAAATGAGTTATTATTAATTTAGATGAAACCTTATGTTATAGTAAATCAGAGCTTTAGGAATTAAATGAAACCTTAGCATGCCTTAAATAAGACCATTGAGGCTTAGATGAAACCATAGTGTAGACTAGATATGACTTTATGTGTTAGATGAAACCTAAAGATATGCTATATAATAAATATAAGATTTAGATGAAACCTTATAGTATCTTAGATAAGAAATTTGGGGTTTAAGTGAAGCTATAAGTACCTTAGATTCGATATTTTGGTTTAAAAGGAATCCTATATTGCATAGATAATTAGAAGGAAGTAATAATGAAATAAAAGCATAAGCACATAGGAATTTTTTAGGTATACTTTCTCTAAGGCCTTAGATAAGATAGACTCTTCATCAAACAATATGTAATTATTATGTAAGAAAGAGAGTCTTCTTTTTGACATCAAATAAAAATTAGGCTTAAAAATGGGCTAGATATTCTAATGATATTGTCTAAATCTCAAGCATGGCATGGATTGTAAGGTAACACAATTAATCAACATTTTTAATCTCTTAAGAGAAGAGTTGACTTCCTCAATAGTAGCTATAGAATTGATATGACTCAGGCTTGCCAAATAGGAGTTAAAGTTAGTAATGGAAGTCATGTAAACTATGGTTTAAAAAATTAGTTATGACAATATTAATGCGCCGATTGGTTTAAGCTAAGATTTAGTTTTTAGTTAAAGCTAAAGTTGTCGCCCAATCAGGCTTAGAAATTTTATATATGACCGTAGGCATGGCTAACAAAAGGATTCTTTATATGTGTTACATCTTTGCAAGGTAGCATTCCTTTGATGGTCTAAGACTATCCTTAAAATGTTTATATGACAAATAAATCACCATATATTCTTGATTATGGCTTAGGAAAACCCTACGTTTACTCTTATAGTTGGTAAAAGTGGGTAGATTAAGATCATGACGTCTAACTAGATGATCTTACTTAAGATAAGATTTATGGATGGAACATTGCTTAGCCTTGGATGCTTATGCTATTGATGTATAAAGTTTGTAAAGAGTGTCAGATTAGCGATAAATGACTAAGCGGTAATTTGCTTAGTTTAAAAGAAAGAGCTAGTCTACTTAATCATGTACTCCAATTGATTGCATCATAAACTCATTCTTTATATTAGCTTAGTGATCTTCCATGCATCTATTCACATATCTAATCATTATATTAATTTCATCCTACTTTATATATTTGATATAGTACCATGCCAGTACATATTATTTCTATAGTTTAACTTAAAGCTTCATTATTGAGTTCAGACCTACTCTCCTATTACTTTGATATGTAGCATTAAGGATATAATCACTTTCCTATTTGTTAGAGATTAGGGCTACCTTACTGTGTATTTGGATATTCATTAGCTCTATTTAATTCTTTTTATTTTTGTGGTAGTGATGTTGTTTCTTTTGAAGGATATTAGGTTGTGTTGGATGTTACTTTAGGACATTGATATTTGAATCTTGTATTGTCAGTTATGATGGACTTCGTTTGTGGATATTATGATTTGTACATATGGCTATGTATGCTTTTCATTACATTTTCTCTTTCACTATCTATAAATAAGTTTTTATCAATTGCCTAATCCAGGGTGAACTAGTCCTTAAATTATTTGGGTAAAAAATCATTAAGGGGTATCATTCATTGTATCGTACATGTTGTGATCATCATGATTAGATTGTGGATTCATAACTTCTAGTTTGAGTATCAAGCCCAATGAGCGAAAGGTTATTTAGCCATGTTCTTTGACTATATATGGATTTTCTTGCAGTAGGGATTTTATATAGGAAAAGTTGTTAAAAAATAATGTGTGACACTAAGTTAGAATGAGAACAAGGTCATGAAATAAATTAAATTACTAGTGATATTTGTAATCAATTTAAAAATTGAATGAATTATTTGCATATTTTTGCAATTAAAATGGAATTTTTAAACATGTTGTTTATTAAGGGTACTTATGAGACCATTACGCAATGTTTCATCTTACGAACTACTAAATAATACAAAGTTGATGATGTAACATCTTCATGTATTTTGGATCATGTATTTTACTTTAAATAATGAGAAAAGTTGTTTGGGTAAATTTCATGCAAACTATTATTAGTGTATTTTTTAGGTTTTATAAAAATTAAATTTATTCTATGCAACTAGTTTCACATAGTCCTTGATATCTGCAATTTGATATCAAACTAGATCTAACTAGATTTAGCTACTATAGTCAAAGTGGCCAACTTTGAATTGTTTTCATTGGGTCATGCTTGTAAAATGTTATATGTTTTTTTGCTATCAATATGCATCATAATTGACTAATTCAATAATAAGAGGTCTCATAGAAGAATGATGTAGTACAACATAGAACAATAATGGCACATTAACAATGTACTTGTCTAATAAAAGAATTAAAGAGTACTATAGCATTTTCATGCATAATATCGTAAGTGATGTCTTATATAAGCCCATTTTAGTGAGATACACAATAGTCACATTATTGTCAAGCAAACTTTATTTTCTCAAGTAATACATATATAAAGTGTAGTCAAGACACATGAACATGGTTCAAAGATTTCTAAACTGAATAAAACATGTGCCCATGGAATGAAACTTTGTAAAGAAAAGAAATTAATGTTTAAATATAAATCGTAAAGCTATTGATCAGATGTATTTTCCTAATGTGCTAAATAGAAAAGTCATATTCGAATGATAATGTCCATTTTTTAGTTGTAACAATAACCACTAATAAAATTTTTCTAACTTGATAATTGAAGATTATCATGGCTATTTTGATAGCTTATAAAGCATATAATGAAAGAAATGTTTTTGTAGAAGAAAATGTCTATGTGAAAGATGAATCCCTTTGGGAAGTTTGTTGATGTCAAGAGTCATATGATTAATAAGATAAATAAGATGAATTAAGTTTTAAGGATGAGCAACTGGGCAAAACCAAGGAAGAGAAAGTAATCATAGATGTTGGAGGCCAACATGTGAAAGAAAAGAATTTCACTAAAGATCATCCTAGTGATTTGATACACCAAATTTATCAAATTCTCTTAAAAAATAGAGGAAACACAAAGCGATATATCTTATAATGTAACAAACAAATGAATCACACATTACAATGCTAACACAATCAAATGGCTCTCAAACATACTTAACCATATATATGTAATGTTCAATAACATTAGAAACCTAGTCTAACAAAAAACTAGCACAATTATTCAAATAACGAAGAATAGAAACAGTACTCCATGGTGGTCAATGTTCATCAATAATTATAGCTAACATTGATGAATGGAACTAATAGCTTAATTACCAAAAATCATAAAATTCAAGAAGAATATCATCCCATAAATATACTTACTTTGATGTTACTAATTAGATGCTTAGGTGTACTAAAATCAATCGAGTGCTCTCCGCTACCCAATGGACTGACACTCATATCACATATTGTGACTAATATTTTAAACTTCTAAGAATAATCAAATATGACAACATCCTGGGGTTCTAAGAGTCCCTAATAATAACATGTACTCCCCAATAAACCTATACTTTTCTAAGGCTCAGAACTAAGCTCTTTCAAGCATTCAATCAAGAACATGAAGGGCATAATAACATTAAAATCCATCCAAAGTTTTTGATGGGCTTAATATTTTGCTTCACAAGACATAGTCATGATATGTCTCAAGCTTTCCAAGCATATTTGAGCCAATAAGAACTTAGTCACAAGAATAGCATTGGTTTGGATAAGTTTCTATGTGCTATTACAAAGTTTTTGCCCTTGGATAAAGTCTAATTTGCACAATCTATCACTTTACACATTTCTTAAAAAGTTAATGTAGTAGAAATATACTTCCGATTCTTGTTGTAATCTTACTCAACTAGGTTTCCATGTATTATATGCAAGTTACTAGTAAAAAAATTCAATATAATAACATGCATTTTCATTTCATTTTAGTATAAATTCTCACTTCTAATCACTTAACAAACAAAGATGTGACAAAAAAATTAAAATAGATATCCACCAACAAAGGTAGACAAATATGTTGATAAATTACCCTAGCATTCTTAGTTTACATAAAATAAAAGGAGAATCTTGAAGTTCATAGTATTCACTTGTTATCAATTTCAAAACAATTCTATCATCCCTTAATTAAAGAATTTTTAGAAACATCAATTTGTCATTTAATATTTTGAATATTATATGACATTCTCCATTCCAACCACAAGCTTATTTTGTATTACTCTTGATGTAACCCACAAGGCATTTCAATTAAACATACTTTTAGCCATAATAACCAATATTCAAAAGCAATCTTTTGAATTCACAAACTAGATAAGTGATGTTCCATCTTACATTCTCATGTATGATTTTTATAAAGAATATACAATTATTTTAACAATATTTTACAACATCATAAATGGTAGAGACCATAATGAGCTCACAAATTACTAGAAGTGATAAGTGAAAGAAATTCATCATGATATAGAAAATTTCATTGAAAAGGTTTTAAATGACTGCTTCCATAGTCATTCTCCACACCACATGATAATTTTGCAATATATGATATTTATCTTTATATAGATCTTAACTGAATTTAATGTATAATCTCAAGGATCATTATCCCTTGTAATCATAGTAGAGGAATTTTCTTTGTCTAGGTTTTCCTTCCACTTCTTCCACACATAAAACACTTCTTCCTCTCATATTTTCTCTTGATTGATCTCCTTTCATGTTCTTATAGCTAGAACTTTTTCTAAAACATATGAAAACCACATATAAAGAATCCTTAAATAAAGGGATTTTTCTAACTACATGAGAAGGGTTTTATCTTAAGCACAAAGCCCACCCAAATCAAAGGTGAAAAATTCCTCAATTTCAAGAATTTCATGCAAATCTCTATTTTCATATAAACATGGTTTTATTTTAATAAGGAGGATGTAAAGCTTTCCTGCTAAGTTATTTATTTTAATGTTATCAAGAATTCCTATGATACATCATCTAAAAAAAGAAAGCATTCATATTAAAATTATCTTCGCTTTTATTGAAATTACATGTTCAAGGTTCAAAATTCAAAATAAAATTTTCTTAACATTCAAAATTTAAATACATTTCTATTCAAAATTAAAATTTTAAATGCCTTACAGAAGAAACATACCATGATTAAGGTACAAATAAGTAGAAAGAATGGCTGTGTGACATAATCCCAACCTTAACTTAGATTTCATTCTAATGTATTGACAATTTCAATAGCCATTCTGAGGCATTTTAGCCTTAACAACCCTAATGGTTTTGTGATATACGTATATCCCCTTCTTATTGCATGTTAGTTTTATAATATGGTTCAACGATTCTCTACTAAGCCTTCCAGCTCACCCTCTCTTATATTGTTATAGGTTGAAGTAGATAGGAGTCATTTTGAGCTAGTATTGGAATCATCATAGTTAGTAGACATAATGGATGACATTTCTTCTTGAATTATTTTAAATAATAGTAGTTGGGCTATTATTTATATTCTTGATTATTAGTTATACTTATTGATGTACTTTGGATTCTATTAGAATATTATTTATGGACCTTTATATCTATAAGTTTACATTCATTTTAGATGTGACTTGACTTATAATGCCATTTCAAGAATTCATTTTTATGATTTTCATATTCTTGTTAATAGATACTGATATTTTTGAGTTATATGATTTTGTTGGTATTCCAACATGTTTGGCAACATTTGAAAGTCTATTAATTGGTATGTGAATTTTGTTGCACTAAGTAGTTTAAAAAATATCTAAAAAAGCAAGTGCTGGATATGATTTCTCAAGTTAATAAAAACTAAGCAAAAGGTCTATTAATATTTTGTTAATGATGTAGTGAATGGAGACTAGATGGTTAATCAATGGATAATGTGGGGCAAAGTAGTAGGACAAGTTATGAGGTCGTCAAAAGAGCAATACGAAAAATTCGTTATAGTTGAAAAAAATAAAGTGTTCTAAGTCACAAGAAAATTTAATTTGTTACCATGCTTAGGATGAAATATATTAGAAACAAAAAGAAGATTTTAAAGGGTATAGGAAATTGGATTTGAGCACCAAATACATTCACTTATCCATCATGGACAAAATACCTAAGCTTTCTATCAATAAGAAAAAAAAGGAGAAGATATTAGATTAATGAAGGAGATCAGTCAAGTATTGAGGCTATTCAAGATTTTGAAGAGTTATCATCCCATTTTGATGACAATTAACAAAATATAAATGGTTGAAATAATTATTCTTGACAAAGGTAGAAAATTCACACTCATTAATAGTGTACTAAATTCTGTAGCGACTCACTTCTTAATGGTGTTAGGTTTACCTAAATGAATCATAAAATGATCAGAAATGGCCAATGAAAAACTCATCAAATGAGTCCTAACAACCCCATTAAGTGCTTTGAAATGGCCATTCTTCTTCTCCTTCTTCTCCTTCTTTTCTTCTTCTTCTTCTTCTTCTCCTTCTCCTTCTTCTTCTTCTACTTCTTCTTCTCCTTCTTCTTCTCCTTCTTCTTCTTCTTCTCCTTCTTCTCCTTCTTCTTCTTCTTCTTCTTCTTCTTCTTCTCCTCCTTCTTCTCCTTCTTCTCCTTCTTCTTCTTCTTCTTCTCCTCCTTCTTCTTCCTCTTCTCCTTCTTCTTCTTCTTCATCTTCTTCCTCTTCTTCTCCTCCTTCTTCTTCTTCTCCTTCTTCTTCTTCATCATCTTCTCCTTCTTTTGGGTAATTTCTTTACATTGTGTAGAAAGTTAAAGCTACATTCTTTCACCTAGGAAAAAGAATTGATGGGTGATACTAATGTGTAAGAATTTGCTTGATCCCTCTAATATATAAGAAACAACAACTCAACTAAGGCTTATTATAAGTTATGTGGAGATAATCAAATAGATTTCAATTCAAATAATTATTAGAATAAGCAAATGTGAATCAAAATTTCTGTTCTTTTATAATACATATTAAATGAAATTCCAACTTTTTGCTCTACAATTATGATATTTGGATTCCAATTAATTTCTAAATATCTTTTCTATGATCATTGAGAAAGTCTCATCTAGCTCTTCAAGTCCTGCACAACCATCGATAGTCTTTAAAAATAATTTGTGTAGCTGTTGGGGTAGACAACAAATAACATCATGACATTATATAATACATTTTAGTGATTGTGGTGTTCGAAAAATCATTCCCAACATAGTTTATTAGCATTCAACCACCCTATAATTTTTTATTAGATATCGAAAGCATGGATGATGGTCACCTTGAAGGAAAAATTTCATGTTTAATACTATTGATTAATTTTTCTTCACTCACCTATAGAAATTATTTCTAGCATCCCCTCACAAAGCCAATAATAAAACAATGTCAATTCTTTGCAATTTTGAACTTTCCTTCTTATGCATATGTATGAAGTCAATGTTCTTATTAGAAGGTGAGAGGGCAATTTTAATTTTTATATTTTCATCTAATACATTTCAAAGAATTCTAATCTCAATACAAATGTAGAAAGGATTGAATAGTGAATATAAATTAAGACAACAAGCATATTTTGTAGCCTCTTTGATTGTGCATTATGAAACTTGCAATGCTAGTTTCATAAAGGAGTTTGCCAAAAGTTGAAAATAATTGACATTGAAAATAGTCCTTGTAGCTATGAATGAGAATATCTATGCATATCATATCATGCATAGCAAGAAGGTTTATGTTTGCTACAAGGTCTATGTCAATAGACTCGAGCATTTGTGACAAAATTGAACAACAATTTCCATTTACTATTAAACTTCGGAATGCTGAATGCATAGGGAAATGATTTAGTGAGCTTATTATTGAGGAGAAACATAAGGTTTAACTAGATTTAAGAGTTGTCAATATAAATCAATATATTGCATTACGGTCCTTCCATTTGAAAAGTAATTTGAAATTTTGCCTTAAAATAGATCAAGAAAATTGGAATAAATTTGAAGGCCTCATATTAGTGTACTTTATAGGTATAAGAGAACAAATTCAATTTTTGGATTTATGATTATAAAATATTTCTTATAGCATTTAATGAATATATCAGATTTGTGTTAACTAGATTTACTAAAAATATTATTATCTTTGCAAGCATATGTAAAATGCTTTCCAATATAAAGCATCTATCAAAGATATTTGGTCCAAAAGTAGTATGATCCTTTCGCCACTACTATTGAGCTACCATTGACGTATCTACCATTTCACTTAAAGAATCCATGGATTTGCTACTTACAAATGAAATGGTTCATGTAAGAAGAAAAATAGAAGTATTGTCTATAAAGACGAAGAAATAAGAAAAGAAGTAAGAGCCAATAGACTTATATTCCTCTTCCACTAATATGGTAGCCTTAATCTATAAAGGATTATATTTGTTATTTCAAAATTGTGTTACAATTAGGAGATCCAATATTGTTAGGAGACTAAAGCAGAACATGATGCAAAATGATGAAGTAGGCTTCATAGATTGCATAATGACTATACACATTCATCTTAGGTTTCTTCTATAAAAGAAGAAGTACATGTAGATAACTTGGATTAACTATAATGAATCCTACTCAAGGGAAGAAGACAAAAAAAGCTGTATTTGACTTACGGTAATACATAGGGACATTGTATATACTTCTAATGATAATTAGATATAATATTCTTCAAATGTTTATTATGAGAAGTAATACATAGAACTTTTTCATAAATATAATAGATTTCTCTTGTGTAATATGTTGAAAAAAGATCAAGCAAATTACTAGGTCTTATGTGATCATTTAAATCACATCATTGTTAATTATTTAATTGTAGAAAAAAACTATTACAATGCAGTTGCTAATGTGACAATTCAAAAAATATGTTAGCTCATTAATTGAATGAGTTTAAAACACTTCATCAATTCATGTACATCATATGGTACCAATATCAAATGTAATTATATTTTGAAACATAGACACTTTGAATCTCAATGCAAGATTAAAAGCAATATTCACTTCAAATTTAAATATATATTTGGATAAGAAGAGATTGCTTAAATACAATTTCAATTTTAACAACTCAATCTAAAAGGATTTAGGCTCTAAAATCTAATAGGTAGTTAACATTTTAAGTATAATCTTCATAGCATTAGACAATTATGTGACTATATTCTGCATTATTTTCAATTTTAAAGAGTTTAATATTAGTAAGAATAATAAACTCATCAGTGTATCACTAAGAAATAATAATACTCATGCACTACATTTTAAGATTATTAAAACAAGTTGATTAGAATGCCATACATCAAGACAAAATAATGTTGATTAGTGGCATAGATTATCGTGCCATCTTAGCTTGTTAACATTTAAGAGGATCACAATGTCTTATCTTGTTAGGTGCCTACCTAATCTTTATTGGAATGATGAGTATATGAGTATGCATTGCAAATTAGAAACACAACACACAAACGTCAATTTAATCGATAAATCATGTAATTGCAAGGTTACAATTGCGGTTGCTACATTTATAATTATTTGGAAACCTATTGATCCCCATAATCTTGCATGAACAAAACATGGTTTTATAATAATTGATAATTTTTCATGAATTGCTTTTATGCTATTCATTAACAAGGAAAGTGTGATATGAATAGCTTACATAATTAGTCAATGGATTGGAAAAACAACAAGAGTTATCCCTTTAATTTATTAGATGTGACTAAGGAGGAGATTTTAAAAAAAATATTTATGGAATCTAAAGTTCTAGAGTTCCCATAAAACCTTTACTTTATATTTTTTTTGTAAAATTTATATGATAAAAACCTTAAATTATCTCAGTTGCTCGTGTTTTTTAAATAAATTTTTTTAATGGATAAAAGAATTATAAAAGCTTGATCCTTTATCTAATGATGGAATTTTTTTAGGATGCTACATTAATATCAAATCATATAGAGTACTAAATAAGTGAACTCAAGTTATAAAGGAAACTATTGATGTGAGATTTTATGAGTCTCCTTGAAGTGATATTATAGTGAAATGCTATTTGATAAAACTAAGAAGCTTAATGAACTAAGTGTTGATGATGAGCCAATAGATAACAAAATTAAAGGGGACGTTATATAAATATTTGATTGTGAAAATTGAAGAGAATAAGAAGACCATGAATGTGAAGATGTATAAAGGGATTATTTGTTATTTATTTTTACCTTAAATCTAATTTGTCTAGATTTGTGTTTAGTATAGATTTGTGTGCATGATTTTAAGACAATTCAAAGAAATCCCAAATTCAAGCTATCAAGAAAGCTCTTAAATATCCTACTGAAACGAAATTTTTATGCCTATAATATACTTGATGTCGAATGGGTTTTCACTTACTTTGACTATTGTTCATTTTGCTTGGAGTATGACTAAAAAAAGAGAGGTCATCTATTACATTTTTAGTTTCATGAAAACTCACTCATTTCATGGGTTAGACATAAAAGAAAAATTGTTTTCTATTTGTAATAGAATTCAAAATCATATTAGTTAATACCTGTGTAACTCAAGTTCCTTGGATTAGGAAAAAAATTTTGAGATTATCACTTACAATTCACTAATGTACCAGTCTATTGTGACATTACTAGTGTTATATACTCATAAACGTATCTAGTGCAACATTCCATACATAAAACACAACATTAAGAACAACATCAGCAGAGATATTGTAGAAAAGAAAAATAATACTTGAGGTTTTTCTACCTAGTGCTGAATTCATAGAAATCTTTAAATAACCTTTACAATTAACACCTTCTCATGAATTATGCAAACCATTAAAATTCACAACCCATTTGAATGATTAAAAATGGTGAGAGTGAATATGCTTAAATTGAAATGGCATTTAGTTATCATTTAAAAAGGGTTTTTGTCTTTGTTTTAATGTTAAATTTTGTTGGAAATTCTGTTGTATTATTGTTGCACATCTTTTCAAATATTTGCATACTTTAATGTGTAGAACATTGGCATGGTTCTCAATTTATTAAAGTTTATGTAATTATTAGTTAGGGGAGATTAATCACCCTATGTTTTATGTGGTTTGTCTTGAACACAACCAAGAAAATTATCTCCTAATCATTTATGGATGATGTAGTTAATATAAAAAAATGCTTAATAAATAAAAATAAAAGAGTAAACCAAAAGTAACGAAAGTTACATTATTTGGGACATTACTCAACAGCATCACATAGTCTTCAAGCCATGGAGCCGATAAATTCACCACTTGGTGGAGTGGTTGGCCATATAGAGCTCATCATCTACTACTCAAATTAATTATAATGTTAAATCTTTAGTTATTACTTTAAGGCATAAAGGATCATATTCTTCAAACTGAATCATACCATCTTGTTAATCTTCCCTCTAATGAGCCAAAGTAGTGAATAAATAAAAATTAATAATGTACTTTTAATGCCGATATAGTTAAATAAATCTTTGGACTAAAACTAAACTTGTGTTCCATGAAATAAACTAGATAAAAACCATTAATTTCTACCTATTTTTTAATTTTACAAAATGATGTTCCTCATCATAGTAGTATGGTCTACATTCCTTCTCTATGTCCCAAATGATGAATTACTGGTATTGTTTATCATATATGTACTATGGTCTCATCATATCAGTATGACCACCATTCTCAGTTTAAAAACCAATTATAACACCATCATACATCACAATGCCAACCATTAGAAACTAATGAGGCAACCTGTTATTTTATATAATCAACCATTTCGTGCATCATACGATATGATGGCATATGATGAACATTCTTGCAATGAAGCCTTGAAATGACCTGGGATAAAATTTATTCATAGTAGAATCATACATATATGATCTAATATTATGTGTGAATGATCAACACAAGCCTAGAATTAGACAAAATAATATTAACTACATATGATAATGACTTTCATATTTTACACATATGTAATAAAGTTATCTTATAAATAATAATTCATTGCTAAATAGCACATACCATTGTAGTGCCATAATCTTACTATAGTAGTTGTACAAAGTGCATAAAAACCCAATAGAGTTACATGTTTTTGAAAACTTTCATTCTTCATAGGTGATCCCCTTTTTAGATGTGTATGATCCTTAAATAACTTGTACATATGTGAGTCTTAAGGGGATTATGTTTGTGTAATTATCATGTTTGTAGATGGCAATGTTTGAAAACCAAAGAATTTTTATAACTATATGCAATGTACATGCCTTTAAAATATCCTATATCATGTATGATATGTTTTGCATAACAAAAATACATGTGTAGTATATGCAGGTCATTATATGATTCATTTTATTCACTTATCACAAGTTTATGAGTCTTTAATCTAAAGAGCATGAACTCAAAAAAACACTACTAACAGCTAGTTAATCATTTTTTAAGGAAATTTAAGCCATGATAACTTATAATTTTTTTTAATTAATTAAGGAACATAAATAACTTGACTCTCAATTTAAAATTAGTTAATATTTCCAATTTCTTATTGTTAAAAGGAAACGAGGTGCCAACTACTATAACTATGTGAATTTTATGAGATTTCATCTTTCGCTAATTATTTCTCATCTTAAATTTGATTGTTTTGTTTCTAATCTTGATATCCCTATATGGTTTGTAAAATCTTCACTCACATTTAACAAATTTTTTGTTTTATTATGATAAAATATAGGATTCTTTCTTAGTAAATTTGAAAAGTATTACAACAAACTTGTCTAGCTGCCTTTGCATTGACTCAATTGAGTTTATTGGGTCTCTTTTGTACAAGACTTTGTACTCCATGTAGATATTCTTGTTACACTAGGGTTATATAGTACTGGTATGATAACCATTATCAGTTAAATAGACTAATTATAGCATCATCATACATTTTCACACTAGACGTTATACATGCTCAAGACAAATGAATGTTCTATGTATTCAACCAAGTCATTCATCATAGAATTTGAAGGAATCCTATATACATTTTTGTAATGAAGTCATAACGTGATAGGATAAAATTGAGTCCTAATGGAATCATATAAATCGTCCAATAACATATGCATACAATTAACACAAGTTTAGAACCATGGTAAACAATCACAAATTCTATAACAATGATTTCCACATCATGCACATTTGTAATACATTTATCTGAAACAACATAAGTCATTGTTAAAAATGCTAGTACCATTTTACTAGCATAGTCAAACTATCATAATTATATAATGTGCTTAAAATCCCTAAAGTGTTGCAGGGTTTTGAAATATTTCATTGTAGTTACATGATCCACTTTTAGCATGTGCACATTCATTAAAGAAACCATACATATGTGAGTCTTAAGGGGATTATACTTGTATAAATTTCATTATTGATAATTTTTATAAACTTGTTAATTTTTTATACAATGTGGGATGGGTTTTCATCAAACTATATAATGTCCTATATCATTCTTGTATGATATACATTACATAACAAAAATGCATGTGTGCTATAGGAAATTCTTTGGATTAGTCATTTTATTCCCTTATCACCAATTTATGAATGCTAAATCGTAATAGCATGAACATAGCATTGTATTGCTAATAACTTGTTGCTCACTTCGTTAAAAAATTTTTAAAAAAATCATAACTTCTAAATATATTGTTTAATTAATTAATAAATAAATAATAACATGAATTTTAATTGAGAATAAGCTAATATTTCCATTTAATTGTCATTAAAAGTAAGAACAAGTGTGCTTATTGCTACAACTTTGTGAATTTGCTAAGATATTTTCTCCAAATAATTCTATTATCTAAACAACATTTTTGGCATTTCTAATCTTCATAAATCATGGTTAGTAAAAGTTTCACTCACTATTTAAATCTGTTCCTTGAATTTTTTATCATGTGTATTTGTGATATGAAAATCATGAAAAGCATTGTTGCAAAGTTATTTAGTTGCTTTTGTATTAACTCATTTGAGTTTACTATGAGGATTCTCTAAGCATACCACTATTCGCCATGTCGATCTTCTTGTAACACTTAGATTGTAGCCAATTATTGTACCACACACAAAAAGCAAATAAATCTTAATATCTCTCAATGTACCATCAAATGTGGCTATATATATAAGAATACAAACATAATTATATAGGTCAAATACTTCTAAAACTACAATCCAAGAACTAAAATTTATAACTATCAAATTTTGAAAAGATATTATAAGCCAAGTTCAAGTTGAAGTGAATGTAAAAATGCACATCCTCAAGTCTACAAATAAGAATTTGCTATACTCTTAAATACATCAAAACGTATAACTTGTAATCATGAACCAAAAAAAATAAATAACGCTACTATTAATAATCATAAATGCAAAAAGAATATCATCTAGTAGATCTACTAAGTCTAATGATCCCAAATTTGGCTTTGAAATGACAACAAATTTTCTAAACGTTTAAGAATATTTTGTGGGAGTGAGCTGTGGGGCATAATAAGGAAACCATGGGTCACACTTTAAAATGAACAAGTAGTAAGATGGGTATATATATATATATATATATATATACCAATTTAATAGTTGCAAATCCTAATTAACATTAGATATAAAACCTTATTTTGTGTATGTCAAAGAACTATGCCATGATGATACTAGAGTTTAGCAGGCTAATAATTTTAGCATTATTGAAATGGGTGACAAGTGATAAGTGACAAGCTATAGGCAATGGGTGTTAGGTAACAAGTGATAGGTATATTGATATATGTTCTTGTGGAGGTTTCATTGTTAGTTTACCAATTAATAGATTGAGTCTAAAAGTAATAATTTAGCCTCACCCTTATTTAGATTCTTAATTGAACAGTTGTGCTATTAAAATAAATTATTAGTTAGATTGGGCCTTCCTTGCCTTAGCTCTCCTTTGGTAAGGTATTTGGCAAACTTAACAATTTATCCATAATCTGAATCTAATAAACAATAAAATTCAATTGATAATAAGAAATTATCTTTGAATAAGAGAAAATTGGGAGAATGGCTGCTCATTCAAGCTAACATTGATTATGAAAACTTTCTATTGGTTTCTTACCATGAAAGTGATAATCGATTATTTTAATAAACATAGGTTTTGATGTGAACTTATTGTTTGATTACTAATCAAAAAACTTGTCTTGATTACGTTTCAGAAAGAGGAGAATTTTCTACTTTCTTAGCATCAAAATTTGTGTTATATGGAAGATTTTCAAATGAGAATCTTCATGTCGTATCAAAATTTCCATCTAATTTCTAAACTATTCCTAGTTGTACAACAAGTCTCAATTAAACACTTTCCTATTCAATTACTAAACATGGATGCTCCATGTTCTGTAACTATGGTAAAAGGAAGCCAGGTTAAGGGGGATGCTACAACTCTAAGTCAAATCCGTGCAATGGTGGCTAGAATTTTTTTTAAGTAGATTTAGAAAAAGAACTACAAAATTTTATCTTAATTATCCAAGAAGGAAGTACTAAAAAAGGATTCTAGCAAAGGATTCTGTATGGTAATCAACCTGACCACTACTTGGAATGTTGTAAGTAGGATCACAATTCTATTCATTACAAATGTGCACATAAGGAATTCAAACACACCTAAGGCCTCATTGTAATAGAGTAAACTCTAATTAAGTAGAATGAGTGGGAGAGTAACAAAGAGAAACCTATGTGGGATTTGGTGCTTCTATTAACAAAATATGCAAGCTCTCTACATTATAGAGTTAGGAGGACAATTCATATTGCATAAAGTCCTAATCAGGCTGACAACTCTAATAGTTATGATGTGTCAAATGAAGCTTCAAGAAATGTGTGAACATAGATATGGGTTAGCATAGTTTGTTAAAAATTGAGAGAAATATAACATTAAGCAAAATCTCAAATGATTTTTACATTTAAGAAGGCATTAGGAAAAAAAACAAGCTACAAGTCTTACATTGAAGAATTATAGTAGTACTATCAAAGAATCCTTGACCTTGAAAAGCAAACAAAAATAAATAATGAATTGTATAAATGAAAAATAAATTCTTGATTAATAGAACATGATCAAGATGATTTTACCCTATTACAGACTCCGAGATCTTATAGAAGTATGGTATATAAGACATGTTTAAAAGAGACACAAAGAAGCTAAAAATCCTCAAAACTTGTAGATAAAATAAACATAAATGGATAATACCCTTTTTTGAAACATAAAGTAGACTTGAACATCACGTCAATCTCTCTCCTCAAGCATCTAATTATTTACAATAATATAACACAAGTGATCGTTTTACAACAAACATCATAGGAATAGAAGTTACCACACCTGGATATGTGATTTGGATTTGAACATTTTATAGGGAATTTTTCTTAACAAGTTCAAGGTGCTTTAGAAAGGAAGCATACAATGTTATAAATTATATGATGATGAACAATTCATTCATTTGCTCAACAATAAATCTAGAGGCCAAATACTCATTTAGTATACATTAGTATAAGCTAAGTGTATAAGGGTATAGAGTAACACAATGTGGAACAATTTAACCTTAATTGCAATAGATCACACAAGCCCATTAATTGTTGCGAGAGACTTCAATTTTATTGCTACCATGAATGATTGTATAAAGGTTCTTCCACTCCTCCCTTGGTTTTAATGAAGGGGTTTAATGAAGACACAAACAAATGTCGAATGAAGGGCCCCCCTTACTTTGGCTTAACCATTAGCTAGTTTGGAAATCGAAAAGAAAGTGGGCCTTGAAATAACATGACACAATTCTAGTAAATAAGTATAAGATGAAAACAAATCCCATAGAAAATGTAAAAATGGGTGCAAATCACTCACCTTTACTACTTTAATGTCAAAAACATCATGAATCAAGACCTAAAGAATTCATTTACCAAAAAAGTGGTCTATGTAATCAGCATTTTATAGAGTGGTGAGGAGTCATTTTGCATTTTTAACAAACCATTCTAGTATAAAAGAATTAGCATTAAAATTGAGAAGGTTGATGGAATGCCAAAAATAGTGGATTAAATAACATTAACATAATAGCATCCTATATAATAAACAAACCTTCTATTTTAAGGCATATTAGTCCAATTTAGACTCTAGATCATGCTAGTGTTGAGTCATTCACTTCTCATTATTTTCTATAATATTTACCATTACAAAGGTAAACTATAGCCAATGCTTGTTTAATAAATACTTAAGTTAATTATTGTTAGTTCATCAAGTTCTTTGTATCTACATAATTGTTTAATCATTTTAGGATCAATTGACAAAGTTCAAATATTTTGATTTTGAAATTCAGTACATGACATCCATACAGTACTTACATAATTCCATCAGTGTAAAATGTAGTTGAAAATGTTTTTAAAAGGAATTAAATTGAGTTTTTGACTTCTTTTGTGACATAGCATCTACAACTGCATGTCATCATTATAGCTTTCATCAATAGCCTTACGATCATTAATATTGACTCTCATGCCTTACTCAACCCATGCTAACCCACAAAATTAGTTGATCTCTTGACCTATGTTGACCCATCGTCCTATGCCACCTATCAACATGGGTAGACCTTATTTGTGAAAATGGTTGACCAAAAAAATGCATTGACCCATCACACACATTTCACCCATGCCACATTGACCATGTTTCTAACTACCTTAGGAATTGTTAGACAATTGCATGAAACGTTTTGTAACTATTGAAGGCACACTGTTTGGAAGAGTTCAAAGTATTTAATTTATAATTTATGATAACTTTTAAAATTCTAAAATATCCTTTAGAGTTCCAAAATGCATGACATTATATTCCTGAGTGTCTTTTTCTATTCCTATGTTATGAAACTACTATGACAACCTTGAGTTCTCTATAAAAAACGATGCTCATCATATTGTACATAAGGTAACATTTTATAGAGGTAAGAAAGTGATACTACTAATCTTATTTTATACGAGGTATTTTTGTGCAAATAATTTGATGGTGTGATTTTTAAGGTGTCCTAGGAATGTGAGTGACATGTAAAAAAGGGGAGACTTTAACTTGGTTCAAAGCTTGGCTAGCTTTACGAACTTACATTAATTTTCATTATCATTAAATAATTAGATTTTAACTCTATGTCTTTATTACTAATTATTAGAGGTTATATATATATATATATATATATATATATATATATATATATATATATATATATATATATATATATATATATATATATATATATATGTTTCTAAGTTTGAAGCTATAATATTTTTTTATTTATATGGTTTTTTGTTACTAAGTAATAGGATTTATTTGATTCTCCCTTTTTTTATAATCCCAAACTATACTCTTTGTTTCCTTTGTAATAGTTTTCTACCACTAAGTTAGAAACTAAATATAGAATATTTAATTCTTATCTAGCACAACTACTTAGGACCATATATACAACATGGAAATCGAGGACTATCTTATTCATTGTGAGAGCTAAGAGCAGCCATACAAACATGCATAAATAAATTGGAACAATGTAGAAATAATAGATTGAGTGGAAACAATAGATCCAATAGAGCTATGAAAAGTCACATCAAAGTTGGGAAAATTTCATCTAAAAATTAACCAAAGCAAATGGGGCATCAACATAGTCATTCTACTATTCTACATACTTGTGATAGAAGAGAAGCTATGAGTGATGATCATCAAGTTAACATGGTTAAAATAGAAGCCCTTACATTTAATGGTAGTTTTGATCATAGAGCATATAACAATTAGGAAACGTGAATTGAGACTGTTTTTGATTGGCAAAGTCTTAGAGAGTGTCCAAAGTACCAATTTATAAAAAAGTTAGCTTGCATCACATGGAATATTATTATTTCAACCATTAAAAAAGTGATATCTTGACAAAGTTTGAGCATTGCCCTAATTATAGGAACAACTAAAGATTCTCTTATGTGCTAAATATGTGCCCACCACTTATTAAGATAAACATTTGGATAAATGGCAACATGTACCAAAAAAATCAATATAATTGATGAATATAATTCAAATTTTATATTCTCAAATGTGCTAACCAATGATTACATAAAATTGTATTGTCTAAATTTTGAGCTAGGCACATGGAGTCTATTCAAGTTGATTAATTATTTAGAAGTACTACTACTTTAGAAAATACATATAAAGGGGTCCATGATGCATGAAAGCTTAAGAAAACTAATTTCTCATAATAATGAGATGCCTTAAACCACTTCCAAATGTCAAACTCGTACCAGTAGTTCTACTATTCTTACAGGTTTTAGCCCACAAGCAACCTATGCCCCACTACAAACACCTCTAACACATTAAATCCAACTCTCACACAAACCATCTACTTTGTTTTGGAGTTGATTGTTATTATTATTATCATAAGAGAGAGTAGGTTATAGCATATTTCCCTAAGAGACCCAAACACATAGTTTCAAGAAGTAGAAGGAAGTCTTGATTTTAAGAAAGAAAAGGTTATACAACAAAACAAGGAGGACAAAGAAGAATTACAAATATTAAGTTAAAGCCTTTATTATATTGAACCACACATAGCTATTGTAAGATGTAATGTAATTCCATTAGAAACATTTGAAGATTGGCTTGGAATTAACATCTTTAGTACCTTTATTAGAGTTAAAGGTCAACCTTGTAAGATTGTTATAAATAGTGGTAGCTATATCTATGTCATAGACACAAAACTATCCAAAAGAAAGGTTTAATACTCACAGACAATCCCTACCCATAGATCATGTCTTAAATCTAGGAAATTATGATGTGATGTTATCTTAGGGTATTTTGGTGGCCTTATCTTAGCGAGACCTTGATTACATGATGGAGATAATGTAAAAAATGGAAGAACCAATACATGTACTTTCATATACGAAAGAAATAATATCATGATATATCCTTCACTTCCATCAAAAAATATTTCTAACAAAAATATTCCAAAATAGAAAGATAGAAAAAAGAAAATTTCTATATATCATTTCACTACTTAAGATTGATGAGGGATGTAAGACATGTCGTGGTAATCTAGTTTGTGCCAACTAGGTCAGGCCTTATTAGTTTACCCACCCCATTAGCCATAGTCCAACCCTTATTAGATGAATTTGTAAACATGTCTATTAAATACAAACTTGACAAACTTTTATATTTAAGGGAAATTCAACCTATTATAGATCACTTTATAGCACATCAAAACCACATTTATCACATCACCATATAAATCCATTAGTTGAAGTACAACTTAAATTGCTATCAACTTAACGTCCCAAAATGGATGAATAAAAAGTAGTTAAACAAACTTTCATCCTTCTTTGTAGTCCAATAAAAGAACATGTTTCAACTTAGATTCTTTTATTGTCACTTATTGATTTTACTAATCAGACAACATGTTTGAGTCCATTTAAATTTTTTTGGAAATCATCCTTAAAGTCCTCTTTAATTGATTTCTATGCTATTGGATCTACTATGTCTTTTGCTCATGATATTTTATTATTACATGAAAAGGTTTCTAAAAATTTAGTTTAAATGATGAAATATATATACAATTAATAGATGCCCATATTTAACATAGAGAATTTGGTGATGATGATTATATGATTTTCTACATTTGGCCAAAGAGATCCTCATTGACAACCCATAAAAAAATGCATGCCTATGCATTCAACAATTTAGAGTTGTTATAAAACTAAATATCAAAGCATTTAATTTTCATTAAATTAAAGAATACTGAATGAGTACTACCTTTAAGTTTTGGGATGTTTAATCATATATGGAATCATGATTAACACCTAGTGAGCCTATTGGGCCTTGATAATCATTGTCAAGTGGACCTGTCCCACAAATGCATGTAACTTGATCTATTCAGCTAAGAGATCAAGTGGATTAAATTTTAGATTATCAAATTTTTTTCATACAAGATCAAGCACAATAAAGATGTTTAGTACATTGGCATAGTCATCCTACCACCAACAACACTTGGAATACTCTGAAGGTGCTTTAATTCCTAAAGCTAGAGATGTTAGAGTTGTATTGGATATTTCTCTTTCACACCATGGAGTTGAGCTCCTTCCAACTTTTGGACGATTTAGTAACATCTCGTAAAAATGTAAAGGTTTCACTTGCAGGCATAAACCCATTTAGACTCATAACCATCCTAAGATTGACTTTACTATATCTCATTAGTCTCTATTATCGTTACATTATAGGGGTCAATAACTATCAACCCTTATTTATTACATATTTTTGTTTAATTTTCAGTATATTATCAAGCTTATTGTATCAACACACTGATTTCTATCTTTTAAAGGTCATTTAGGAACTTTTCATATATTTTTAGTATTAAATATAGTATAAGATATGTGTATAATAATCTTTTAATTTCATTCGTAAAAACTTTGGTCAAAACTGACGTTAAAAAAGTTAAAATAAAGTTTTAGAGTTTTTCGTTGCGGTTCACTGTCATATGTCACTATTATTGCCATCATCAACAACCAATTTTACTAATGTTGTTGACCTGTATGGCCCATTCACTTGCATTGAACTTTTGAACTCGTTCATTTACTAGACTCACACCATCTTATAAACCCGTATTGCTTCTTCAACATGCATAAAACGGTTGATAAATAAGCCTAACCCATCAATATGTGTCAACTCCTCAAGTTGTGCTAATTCAATGCAATTTATGAAGCACCAATCGCATAGCTTGCTACATCACAACTAGTTGAACCAACATTTAAAATGCACAGTCATGTTTGGGACTACTTATATTAAAAATTTTGCATGTTTTTAGGGAAACATTTTTGGTAAAATTGAAAGAATTTATTTCATAATTTATAGTTAAATTTGAATTATCCTTTAGAATTCCAAAATATGCCTCTTAGTATTTCAAATAGTCTTTTTGTATTGATATGTTAACAAATTAATTATTTTTTATGTCCTTATAAAGAGTTATGCTTTCCAAGTTGCACATAAGGCAATGTTTTATTAAAAAGGGATGTGCCAACCCATTATCAAGCATTCACAAGAGTATCAAATCACCATGGAAGTTATAAACCACTTTATTTCAACTTTTGAGAAATCGACTTATTACATTCAACCATCTTGTTTGTACATGCAACCATGTGATTTCTTTTTTGACATTCAAAGAAGTCAACTTGTGTATGTACATTAGCACTTCATCCCAAACATGAGTAATTTTTTTGTGAGTTGCTAAAACAACCTTTTTGTTAGGTTTTGATACCTTATATGAAATATTAATACAAATCCATGGCTTTTTAGAAAATTTCTTAGTTGCTTTGCCATTCTTTGTTTTTTTGTTGTAAATAAAAGCACCTTAGGTTAGCTCGTGTAGGGGTATATTTCTTGTGAATAAGCACTTATCAATTGTCTAATATCTAAAATAAGTGATGCCTAGTCAATCATTTGGCAAAATCTTTTAATTCTCTAGGGTGACTTATAATAGAGAAAATAATTTCTAGTAGACAATTTAGGTAGGAGACGGTTTGATTAATTAATGTAAATGACTCAAAGAGGGAGGAAGGAATGTTAAATTATTTCAACTTTCAATTAAGGATAAAATGTCTAAGCTTAACACTGGTGTCATTTAATATTCAAATTAGCAAAATATTTACAAGATAGGAAAAACGTCAAGAGGTACCTATGAAGTTTTGGACACTACACTAGTTTAAGAAGGTTACTTTAGATGTAGAATTTCTAAGCAACATGCCTAAGTTGATATCTTAATATGACAATATTTGGTTTTGAAAAAGGTCACAATGGAGGTGATCAAAGAAGTAGTATTTAAATTAGACAAAGACATGGAACATTTATTGAGTGGCTTTAGTTATCAGTTTTTCAAAAAATACTAAAAAAGTATAGTTTGTGATGTACTAGAGGATGCTAAGGACTTTATCGTTAAAACATTAATTTCTAAAGTGATTGCAATTGTCAAGTTATTGTTGATTCCTATGATAAAGATGTTAGAATAATCTAAGGACTTTAGGCTACTTTGTGTATGTACTTTTATTGAGAAAATTCTATATAAACTACTAGAAAATCAGCACTGTGTATTATTACTAAGAATCACATCTCTTGACAAGCTAGTTTTGTTAAATGGAGAGAAATTTATGATAATATACTTTTAGGAAAATAATTAATGGGCACTCTCAATAAGAAAGTCATATGTGGGAATTGCATTCTCAAGCTAGTCATAAAATTATGCATTTGATAGCTTGTCAAGTGATTACAAAGACATTTGATGCTAAAAAATTCCATTTTGAAATTAAATGAATGTTTGATCTAGAATAGTATAAAAACTCATAGTTCCCTTTCAAGATCAATGGTATTATTGATAGATTTTTTATCCATAGATGGGATTAAAAAAAGGAAACCTTATCTCTCCAACACTATTACATTATCAATGCAAACTTTTAGTTTGGCACTATAGAGTTTATTTACAAATTAGAAACTAATGCATTATGTAATACCTCAAGGTCTCCCATTAATTTGTCATCTTAGTTATGTTTGTGATATTCCCATTTTTAGTTGAGAAGATCTAAGATCAAAGAGCCATATAAGAAAATTTGTAAAACACAACAAGTCATGTTAGGTCTTTAATTAACTAAATAGATGAGTAAAGTGCTTGTTAGTAGATCTATGAAGGAAAAATTAACTAAAATGATAAGAAAGTTCATGTTTTTAAGCATGTGTTTTTTATTAGAAACATGGAAATAGAAGTATATTTTTAAAAAATTCTACATAAAAAAACTAAGATGATATGCTTAAACAAAAAATTATTACCCGTAGGTAGTTGATTAATCTTAGTGAGACATATGCTCAATTCTATTCAACATTTCAATTAAGGAATATAAATCCCTCAAAAAATTTTATAGACATCACTCAAAAGATTATGAATAGCTTCCTTTTGGGGAAGCTGAGAACGTTCACAAGCATCACTATGCTATTTAACACAAAGTGTGTACTCTTATAGTTGAAAATCATTTTAGATTGAAGTAGCTAAACAATATCATGTTTTCCTACACTATTAAGCTAACCTAGAAGCCACTGACTAATTAATTGCTTCAGGCCAAATTCATGAAAGTTAAATACATGATTTTTTTTGCAACGATCATCAACTTATACAAATGGAAATGCATGGATATAGTAAGAGATATGGATGTTGTAAGAGCTTACAAATACATATCTACATTCAAAGTTCTCCACTTGGGCTACTACTAAAGAAGAGGCCCTTAGCATACTAGTTCCATTGAATGTTAGAAGAAGCAACTTTTTCATGTCAAAATCAAGAAAAATGATCTAGAATTCTAATTGCCCCATAAAGTAGGAAATCTAAAACATTTTTATACATTTCCTTGAAAGATTAATGGACTTAATATTTAGTTGGCCTTCAAATATCTTTGTTATACTAATAAGGACCCTTTAAAGCATGGTTCTAGATTGTCATATTGCAAAGAAGGTATGGTCTTTCTTTGCCAATACAATGACAATGTGTCAAGTGAAGGCACATAACATTTGGAATATTATCAAGAACTAGTGGCACCAAATCATTAGGGGCACAATAAGGTATGATGTGATTCAAACCATTCTATTTTTTGATGAGCCAAAAAATTCAAAAAAGTAAGGAATAAGAAATTAGTGTTGGTAACAAGTAAATTAATGAAATAAATATCAATATTCAAGTGTTTCTCTCTAATACAAAGAAAGAAAGAGGATAGGCTCTTGGTGTAGCTATGTTTGGTGCCTCCCCATTATGAAAATGAAAATAATGATACATGATTCATGTTTGCAGAGTTTCTGATTGCCAACATAGTGAAGCTTGACATTAATAGAAGCTACAAGTAGAAAATATCTATAGTGAAAATTATAATTCAAGCTTATAAAAGTAACTATATTTATTCTTTTGAGTGTGTATGAATCATATCTCGATTTATCTATGAGTGTAACATGATTTATGATTCATGTACATGTGTGGTTGTGTGTGCATGCATGTTTATTTTCATGTGTTTGTGTGGATGCATGCTTTTATGCATGCTTGGGTCCATACTTGTCATGTGTTTGCATGCATTGATGTTCTTGTGTGCATGCATGAGAGTGTGTGTGCATCTGTGTGTATAAACATGTGTATTGTGCGTACATGTGTGCATTTTCTTGAGTACATGTATGTGTTTGGGTGTGATTATGCATGTGTATGCACATGTGTGTGTGTCTTAATGCATCTTCTACATTCGGGCCTATGCATGTGTGACTTTGTGTGTGCATGTTCAAGAGCCTACATGTGTGTGTGCATTTGTGTGTTTATGTGTCCATGTTTTCTATGTTTGTTTGCATGTTTATGTGTGTTTGTGTGTGCATGCACTTGTGTGTGCATGTTGGCATGTTTATGCATGTGTGTGTGTGTGTGCATGCACATGTGTGCAAGTGTTAATGCATGTGTAACTATGTACATGTGTTTCTATGTGTATGTGAAAGTGTATGCATGTGTGAGAGCCTATGCATACATGTGTGTGTGCATGTGTTTGTCTATGTGTGTGTGTGCTTATGTTTGTTTGTATGTTTGTGCATGTGTGTGCTTATGCATGTGTATACATGTTTGTGCTTGTGTATAGGTTCATGTGTCTATATATTTATGTGTGCTCATATATCTTTGTGTTTGTATCAATGTGCTTGTGTGTGTGTATGCATTTGAGTGTGCATGTAGACATACAAGTGTGTGTGTGTGTGTATGTTTGTGTGTGCGTGTGTGGGGGGTGTGCACATATGGGTGTGTGCATGCATGCCTAAGTTTGTATGCATGTGCTCATGTATGTCTAGAGTTTTTTGTATGTTTGTGTATAAGCATGTGTGTGTATGAGCATATAAGTTTGTGCATATATGTGCTTGTGCATTTGTGTGTTAGTGTATGCGGGTGTGCTTGTGTTTTTGTGGGCATGCTTGGTTTTACATTTTGTTACATGTATGTTCATGAGTTTTTGCATGTGTGAATGCATTCATGGATGTTTGTTAGCATGCATGTGTGTGCCTACATGCATGCAAATGTATGGCTGAGTGTAAGTGTGTGCTTGTGCTTTTGTGTGTATAGACTTTGCTCATGTTTGTGTGTGTATGTGTAAGGATATGTGTTTTTGTGTATTTGTGTATGTGGAAATATGCACACGTATGTTTGTGCATTATATGTACAATTGTACATGCATGTTGGTGAAGGTGTTTGTTTCAACGTGTGCATACATGGGTGTGCATGTGTGTATGTGTGTGTCTATGTATGCCTGGGGGTGAATGTATGTGTGCTTTTTATGCATTCCTGTGTGCACAGTTGTGTTGATATCTACATGTGTTCATGTGCAAATGCATGTGTGTATTTGTATGTGTATCCATATGTGCATTTGTGCATGAGAGTGGGTATGTGTGTGCACCAACATATTTTTCATGTTAATTAGTGTGTGTTCTTATGTTTGCATGGGTATGTGCATGCATGTACTTGTGCAGGCATGTGTGTGCACATTTTTTATTATTGTATGAATATGTGTGTGTGTTGGTATTTGTGCCTATGAATGTCTATTCTTATGTGTGTGTAGGTGCATGCATGTGTGCATGTGTGCTTGCATTCATGTCCTTGTGTTCTTGCTTGAATGCATGTATGTGTTTGGGCATTTGTGTGTGTGCACATGTGTTTATGTTTGGGTACATGTGTGTGTGTATATGTAAGTTATTGATGTCTTCACATACATAGGTCCATGTGTGCGTATGTGTGTGTGGTTGTTTGTTCACTTGCATGTGTGTGCTCACATATGTCCATGTGTGTTGTGTGTGTGTGTGTTCATGTGCATATTCCAATGTGTGTTTGTGTGCATGTACATGTGCATGTGTGGTTGTGTGTGTGTGTACATGAACCTGTGTGTTTGTTTTCGCATGCCTGTGTTTCTGTTTAGGCATGTGTGTGGGCAGTTTGTATGTATGTACATATGTGTATGTGTATATGTGTGCATGCAAGTGTGTGTATAGGCACACGAGCAAATGTGTGTGCTCATGTGTATAATAGTATGTTGGTCTGTATGTGCATGTGTGTGTATTTGTGTATGCTTGTCCATGTCTGAGTTTATGTAGGCAAGGACCTTTGTATATGTGGGTGTGTGTGTGTGTATGTGTTCATGTGTGTGCATGTGTTCATGTGTGTTTATGCATGTGCATGTGTGTGTGTTCATGTGCATTGAAGGGTGTGTGTGTGTGTGAATGCTTGTGTGTCCACTCGTGCTTGTTCATGCATGTGTGTGGTATGTGTGCATGTAAGCATGCATGTGTGTGTGTATGTATGTGTGTTATGTGTGTGCATACGTGTCAATTTATGCACATGTCTGTGCTTGAGCACTCTTCTGTGGGTGTGTGTGAGTGAGTCCAAGCATGTGCCTATGCATCGCTATGTGTACGTATGTGCATGTCCTTGTGATTGAGCTTTTGTATGCATGTGCACATGTGCGTTTGCCCCGTGAGTGCATAGGTGTGTGCATGTGTGAGTGTGTGCATGTCCATGTTTGCATCTGTGTGTGTGCATGTGCTTGTGTGTGTGTTTGTGTTTACATTTGTGTACATGTTTGTGTGTGTTTGTTCATTCAAAAATGTGTAAAAGCTTGTGTGTGTGCATGAGGGCGTGAATGTGCATATGTTTGTGTGTGTGAACATGCGTTTGTGCATTCGTGCATGTGCATTTGTTTGTTCATGTTTGTGTATGCATATATGTGTGTGCTTTTATTTGTGTCTCTATACATATTTATATTCTTATATGTGCAAGTGTGCATGCGTGTGCATATGCATTTGTGTACACATATGTGTGTGTGTGCATGCATTTGTATGCATTTGTGTGTACATTTCTAAGTGCATGCATGCATATGTGTGTGCATGTGCATATGCAAGCATGCATGTGTTTTGATATTTGTGTATGTGTAGCTATATGTATATGTGTAGCTATATGTATATGTGTGTCTTTGCAAGTGAATGTTTGTGTGTTTGTGTATGTGTGTGTGTAAGAGCATCTATGCATGTGTATGATTGTGTGTGTGTGTGTATATACATGTTTCTATTTGTGTGTAAGTATGCACAGGTGCTTTTGTGCATTTATTGCACATATACATGCACGTGTGCATGTCCATATGTGTGTGTTTGTGTTTGTCTTTTTTTTGTGAATGTGTGGATGTGTGTCTGTATTTGTGTATGTGCATATATATATGTGTACCTGTGCATGTTTAGGTGTGCGTATGCATGCATGTGCATTTGTACATGCTTGTGTATGTGTATGTGTATGCACTTGTTTGTGTGTATGCATTTGTTTGCATGTGTGAGTGTGCATGATTTTTTATGCATACATTTACGTGCAATTCAGTTTGTGTGTGCGCATGTCTATGAGCCTATGTTTGTGTGTGTGTGCTTGAGTGCACTTTTTTGTTCATGTTTGCATGTCTTTGTATGTGTTAATATGTGCATGTGAGTTGGTGTATGTGTGTACATGTGTGTTCTTCTGTGTGCATCTGTGTGGGTTGATACATTTGTGTGTGCAAGCAAGCATTTGCGTGCATGTTAATTTGTTTGGTTAGGTGGGTATATGTGTGCATGTACTTGTGGGTATGATTGTGTGCATTTCCTTATGTGTATGCATGTGTGTGTACGATTGTGTGTATTTCCTTGTGTATTTGTGTGTGTGTGTAGGTCTGTGCATTTGTTTGTGCGTATGTGTGCATGCATGGGGTGTGCATTTGTATATGTTTGTACTATGTGTGGTTGTGTTCTATGTATCCACATAGATGTGTGTGTATTGGTGTGTAGGTATTGGTGTGCATGTGGAGGCATGTGTTTGCACATGCATGTATGAATTTCTGTGCATCTGTGCACATGTCTGCACATGCTTGTGTGTGTTATGTGTGCACGTGTCTACATGTGTTTCGTTGTGTGGCTATGTGTAACTATATGAGTGCACATGCATGTGTGTATGCATGTTTAGGTGTGCATGTTCTCTTTTGTGTGTGCTTGTGTGAGTGAATCTATGTGTTCGTACATGTTGCTTTGTGTGTGTGTGTGTGTGTGTGTTGTTGTTGTTGTTGTGCGAGTGCATGTGTATATGTGTGTGCATGAGTGTGTGGTTATGCATATGTGTGTCTACATATGTGCACATGTGTCTACATACATATGAATGTATGCATGTGTGTGGGTTTTTGAGCGTGTGCATGTGCATGTCATGCATGTGTGTTTGTGTGTTTGTGTGCATGAGCGTCTGCCTTAGGTGTGTGTCGGTTTGTATGTGGGCATGTGTGTGTAAATGATTACATTTATTTGTGTGTTATTGAAAACATGTGTGTATGTGTGTTTGTGTATTTGCTTGTGTTCATGTGTGTTAGTGTTTGTGTGCATGCTTGTGTATGTGTATGCATACATGACGATATGTATGTGTGAGTGCATGTGTGGATGCTTGTGTTCATGTGTGCATGTGCATGTATTTGATTATGCATATGTGTGTGCATGCCTACATGCTGGTGTGTGGGCTTCTATGTTTGTGTATGTGAATGCACGTGTGTACAGGTGCGTTTGTGTGTGTGCTTACATGTATGCACGTGCGTGTGCATATGCATGTTTGTCTATTTGCAAGCATGTACCTTTGTGTGCTTGCACATTTGTATGTGTGCGCACATATGTGCGACTGTGTTTGTGCATGTTTTTGCATTTGTTTGGACATGCGAGTGCGTATGTGAGAGTGTGTTGGTGCATACGTGTGCGTTTTTGTGAGTGTGTGTGTCGTGAAGGATATGTATTTTTGTATTCGTGTTTGTATGTCTGTGTATGCATTCGTGCACATGTGTGTTTCTTGTTATGTGTGTGTATGCATGCTAGTGTGTGAGTTTGCAGTTGAGGGGTGTGTGGGTCAGTGTGTACATATGTGTGAAATTCCATGTCTATTTGAGCAGGTGATTATGCATGCATGTACATCTTTGTCTATTGGCGTGTGTGTGTGTGTATTCATGTGTCTCAGTGTGTGTGTGTGCTTGTGTGTATGTGAACATTAGTGCATGTGTGTTCTTGTGTGATTATACGTGCATGTAGAAAAATGTTTATGTGTGGGTCTATGTGTGTGAGTGCATGTGTGCATATGCATTTATGTGATTATGCTTGTGCATGTGTGCACATGTGTGTGTGTGTGTGTTTTTGTGTTTGTGCCTGTGTGCGCCTATGTGTGTATGTGTGTGTGCTTATGTGTGTGTGTGTGCATGTGGTGTGAATATTTGTGCGCTTATGTATGTGTCTGTGAGTGTGGTAGTTCACATACAAATGTGTATGTGTGCATGTGTGTGTTTGTGACTATGTGTGCATATGTGTGTGCATGTCCATGTATCTGTGAATAAGTATGATTTTCTATGCATGTGAATGCATGTGTGTGTGCATGATTTCATGTGTGCCTGTGTGCATATGTGGGTGCATGTTTGTGTGCATGTGTGTGTACATGTGTGTGTGCATGTCCATGCACGTGTGTGTGCACACATGCATGTGTAGGTGTATGGGTGTATGTGTCTATGTATAATTGTGTGTGGAGGTGCATTCATGTTTGCTTATTTGGGTCTACCTATGTGTGAGCATTCTTGTATGTGTACTTTTGCATGTGCATGCATGTGTGCGTGTACATATGAGCACATAAGAGTTCATGTGTATGTACATGTGTGCATCTATGTTTTTGTATGTGTGTGTGAGTGCATGCGTGTGCACATGCAAAAGCATTTGTGTGTGTCATGTGTGTGCTATATGTGAATGTGTGCATGTGTTGGGTGTGTATATGTTCAAGTACATGTTCTTGTGTGTCTGTGTGTGCGCACATATGCATATCTATATGCTAGTGTTTTTTTGAATGTGTGCTTATACATGCAAGTGCATTCTTGTATGTGTGTGGTGCTAGTGTGCGTATGTGTAACCGTGGGTGTATGTTGTTCTGCTCCTACAAGTTTGTACGTGTGTGTGTTTACATGCTTGTCATGTGTGCATACATATATATATATATGTGTTTTTGTGTGTGCATCTATGGGTTTATACATGTGTGTTCTTGTGTATGTATGTGTGCATGCAAGCTTATAGGGACATTGGTCTGTTGTTGTTTGTGAGTGTGTGTGGGTTAATGCAAGCATGTGTGTTTGTACACGCTCATATATCTATGTGTGGGTGTCTACATGTGCATGTGTGTGTGCATGCATACATGTTGTGTGTGTGTGTGTATGTGTTCTTGTGGGTGTCTTTAAGCAACACAAGTGTGAATGTGGGAGTGTGTGAATTTATTTCTAGAATTCATAGATTTGAAAATTTGGGATACTGTTGAAAATATATTTGAGTTTCTGACTAAGACTATTGGTAGAGAAAAAAGTGAGAAAACTATTAAGAGAACTCACTCACAAGAAGAAACATAGAGCTCAACAAAATTCTTGAATATGAATATTTTGTGTTGTGATTTAAGTCCCCAAATATAATCAAATCATGAACTTGAAAGTGCCACATGAGATTTGGTCTAAACATGAAGTTACTTATAAAGGTACTTCTCAAGTTAAGTAGACTAAAATGAAATGCTTGTCCAAGAGAACGAATTATTTTAGATAAATATGAATGAGAGTATTAAATCTATTTTCTAATATTTATAAATATTATTAATAGTTTATCTCATCTTGGTAAGTTTACTATTGGTGAACAGATGAGAAATATTATGTCTATTATTCCTTAATAACATGATCCATTGGTGTTAATGTTGAAAGCAACATAAAATATTTTGATTATGTCTTTAGATAAGTTATTGGGTGAGCTCTTAACAAATGAAGTTAGGCTTATAAGAGAAGGGATGAAGAACTTGTGGTTGAAAAAGAAAAGAAAAAGAAGGAAAAAATGGTAGTCTTTATAGTCAATTCTTCTTCAAACTTTGACTTCTCCATCTCAAGTGAGACAACTTTGATTTTACAAGCTTTATACTGATTATATAATAAAAGAAATATAGGTAAATAATTTGACAGCAATAAAAAATAAAAAGAAAAGATAATTAAAGAAATAAAAGGGAAAGATAGTTTCCCATGAAGAAATAACTCATTATGAATGTAAATTACCTTCATATATAAGACCCAATTGTCCTCACTATAATGAGGGAGTTGTGAATTTTCAAAAAGCAAAGAAGAAGAAAGTTATGATAATATCATAGGATGATTCAGATAGTTCTTCTTTTAGTGATGAAGATAAGGAGAGTTATATATTTCTTGCAACAAAGGATTGTGTTCCTTTCACATCTTTAGATGATGAGGTATTCCACTAGTTCCTTTTTTGTCTTATTTTATGCCTCATTGTGAGGAATAATATATCAATGTTTTTGCGAAGTTAAAAAAATGGCTTCTAAATATCATAAATTAAAAGAAGAGCATAAAAAATATTTAGGCTTGTATGAACATTTGAATGTGTTGAATACTAACTATTTGTAAGAGATAAAGATTAAGAGAGATAAAATAGCCTCTATTATTATCAAAAAACATGCTTAGTTTGAGAATTAAATGATTTAAAAAATTTACATGTTCATTGTAGGACCTTTTTCATAAGATTAGTTATGTAGGAAATGTTACATATACTTTTGTTCTAAATGTAATTTATAACTATTGCATGAAAATTTGACATATTTCACATTATTAGAAATTTAAAAACATTGTTGATAATAAATCTTCTTGATTTATATGGATTAAAAACAAAAATTAAAATAATTATCAAGTTAAGATATATGGATCCAAGATGGTTTGGGTCCAAAAAACTAATGTTTGATTTGTTTTATAGGCATGCTTCCTTCAAGGATCAAGGAAAGTAAGTGGTACTCAGATTGTGAATGCTCAAAACACATGACTAGAGATACATCTTTAGTCATCCACTTGTAGTCATATGATGTTGCTGAAGTTTCTCTTGGTGACAACTCCAAGAAGTGATTAGAATTAGAACTGTGAGCAACTCACACACTTTTAAAGGAATGGTTATCTTTATACAAGATTTAACATATAATCTTCTTAGTATTAGTTTATTATGTGATACAAATTTTAACATTTTATTTAATAAAAAGAAATGCATTATTAGTAAGATAATATTCCACTTATCATTAAATATAGAAAAGATAAAACATATGTTTTATTTTTGTACGTGGTTAAAGATAGCAGTTTAGAATATCTTACATCACATAATAATAATTCTACTTTATGATATAGAACATTTTGTCATTTAAGAAAATCTTCTTTTAAAGAGCTTTTAAATTTTAACTTATAGAGGTTTACAAAACCTTAGTTGATCAAGTGATAAATTCTATCTTTCATGCCAATTAGGAAAACAAATCAAAGTGAGTTTTAAGTGACTTAATGACATTACAACTAAAAAATATTAGAATTTATTCATTTAGATCTATTTGATCCAATTCATTTACAAAGGTTAGATAAAAGCAAATATGGGTTTATAGTTGTAGAAGACTTCATTAGTTTGTATGAGTTCTTTTTGTTAAAAATAAAATAAAGTTTTTGAAATATTTGTAAGATTGATTGCTATGATTAAAATTGAGCATAACGTTATGTTAATCTTTGTTAGAAGTGAAAATAATGAAGAACTCATGAATGAATCATTTGATGATTTTTATGAAACAAATAGAGTGTTGCATATTCTTCATCTCGGGCCCCTTAAGAAATTGTGTAATTAAAGAAGAGTTTAGAACCTTGCTAAATGTGGTAAGATGTATGCTTAATGAATATAGCATTTTGGAGTATTTTTAGGATTAGGTAGTTAATATTTCCTATTATGTGTTTAATTAAATAATATGTAGAACTTTATTATATATGTTTTCTTTTGAATTACTTTATGATAAGAAGCTTAAGATACCCAATTTCATGTGTTTCGATGCAAAGGTTTCCTTTTAAATAATAGAAAAATAGATTTAGATAAGCTTGATGCTAAGTATAATTAAGAAATCCTTCTAGGATACTCACCTACTTATAGAATATTTACTGTATATAATAAGACAATGTTAGTTGTTGAAGAAATAATCTTTGTTAAATTTGATAAATCTCTTGTTAAAACTTCTAGTAATCATCTTCAAGATGTTCAACTTGATGAATTAGAAGGCTTAAGTCATAAAGATGAGAAATTAGAGGACGTAGTTGAAGTTAATGAGATAAAGAAAAATCAATTTGAGAAGTAATTGGGGCATTCTAAAAATCATTCTTATGAGTTAAACAAAATTTTATAGAAAATGATTTTAAAGATGAGACATAGATTATTATAATGAATAAGGAGTTGATTTAATTTGAGATAAATCAAGTTTGGAGTCTTATACCTAAGTTAAATGATAAAATACTTATTGGTATAAAATGAATGTTCAATAATAAGCTGCATAAAAGTGCCAAAGTTATTAAGAATAAAGCCAAATTAAATAGATATATAAATGGATATTAAAAATATATTTTTAAATAGATATATAAATAAAGAAGTGTATATTGAACAACCCCTATGACTTAAGATACATGATAAGTTAAATCAAATATACAAACAAAGCACTTTATGGTTTAAAGTAAGCTCCAAGAGCTTACCATCCAAGATTGTTCATTTCTCTTGCATCAATTGGTTTTCATAGAGGTAAGCTAGATGATATTTTATTTATTTAAAATTTAGTAGAAGGTTAATTAATATGACAAGTTTATGTGGATGATAATCTTTGGAGTTTCTAATAAAGGGATGTGTATGAAGTCTACTAATTTAATAAAAAACTAAATTAAAATTTAGTATGATAGGAGAGTTAACCTTCTTCTTGGGACTTTATGTTAAGCAACCAAGTGAAGGAAGCTTTATTTTTGAAAGTATTTGATGAAGTTGCTGAAACAATTTGGTTATGAAAACATGAAGTAAAGGAATACTCCCTTTATTTCAAGTTCAAAAGCATGTTGACATAAGATTGTTTAGAGGAATGATAGATTATTAGTATATCTTCCTACAAGTAGGCATAGTATTACATTAATTGTAAGTTTGGGTGTGAGATTTTACACTAGTCCTAAGAATTCACATTTATATATAATCAAAAATATTTTTAAATATCTTATAGGTACTAAGGCTCTAGGCTTAGGATCTAATAATCCACATAGATGCTAACTTTGTTGGTAATAAGATTGATAGAAATAATAGCTTTAGTATGTTCTAATTGAATGATGGTTTACTAATTTCTTAGGCTAGTAGAAAATAAAATTATTTGAAACTATTAATAATAGAGATCAGGTACATTGTTTTATATAGTTTTGTTTCTTATGTTCAATAAATTAAAAAGGAACTTTTAGATTATGACTTAAAATTTGTACAAATTCCAATTTTTTGTGATAATTTAAGTGCAATTTATTTAACTGTAGATCCTGTTCAACTCTCAAGAATAAAAAATATAGAGTTAAAACATCACCTTATTAAAGAGTGTGTGTAAGAGAAAGTGATTCAATTGTTATTTATTTCATCTTTTATGCAATTAGTTGATATTTTTGCTGAGTCATTAGCTAGTAAAGTCTTTCATAGACTTAGATTGATCTTAAGTGTATTAACCCTTTTGAATAGTTACAAAAAAGGAGGAAAAACTTAATTGTAGAATTTAGGAAGATTATAGGCTATCAAACAAGGCAAGCTAAATTGTTAAGTATTATATTACTTAGTTTTTTCATTAATGTTATATTTTCTTGATTAATATATGTTCAATTTTAGCATTGGTTTTATAATCCTCAAAGGAGAGATTATTCTATCCTTTTATCTGATTACAAAATGAAAAAAAATATTACTAGTATCATAATGAGTTTTGTGTTGTTTCAATAAAATCTTAATGTGTACTATAGTAGTTTTTGTTTGTTGGAGTAAAGATTATAACATATGTAGTTAATGAAAATTGAAGGCTCAACTTACTAATTTTGGGGCTAAGAACTATGCTCTTTATGGAGTGGCTAATTAATGAAGAACTATATTTATAAATATCTATATGTTTAATATGTTAAACTTTTATTTTTTTATAATTATGGCACATATGATTATCATGATTCAAGTATATTTGAGTTATTTTTCTTTGTGATGCATTATGTTTTAATTAGTTTTTAAAACTGACTTTTCAAGTTCTAAAATTTCATAGTTTTAAAACATAATTTGGCCTACACACCCAACCCTTCCACCAAGCCCAAAGGCTTGTAGGTTTCCTATAGTGCTAGGAATTGGGTGTTAAATAGCACAAGTCTGGAGCTCAACTAAAACAGAGTCAGGGTTAGGCCAAAGTATCAGTTAAGGTACAAATTCCATAATTACTTGGGTTAATCAAGTCAGGACATGACTCATGAAATACATTACGTATAATAAGTCAAGTTGGACTCGTTAACGATAAGTAATTGGCTTAAGTTAGGTTGGACCTATTTTAATATTTTTCATAGGTGCCTTAGGTAATGACATCATAAGGGTACCATAGGGTAGCCAACCCAATAAAACATATACTGCATGTAAAAAAAGAATATAAGGACAAAACACATGCATTTCTTTGTAATATGGAACTAAATAAATGAATGTTTTTTTCTTTCCAAAATTTAGCACAATTGTACTAATCGATCATGAATTTTTATGATTGAGTGATCACGTTTTCTCTGCATTTAAGAATATTTTTTTTCATTTAGTCATTCATTCAAAATACTTAATCGGATGATTGAGAGCCCCTCCACCTTCATCAATAGTACCCTAATCATCTTCACCATCCTTCCAACATTTCAATTTAATTATCTAAATCATATATCACTATGATTAGAATTGGACCATTTAACTCTTATTTTGATCAGACGATTCCAACTCCATCTAGTAGAACTGGATGACAACTTTGTTTTGTCATCCTCATTCATCTCTTACAATGATTGCCTTTTAAAAATGCTAACTTTAGTCATTGATGGAATTATTTTGGGTTTTTTATTTGAATCGACATAAAAATTTCATAAGAGCTACAAAAAAGTACAAAACTAGGAGCATCAAATTTCAATGTGTGCATTGGACTTATTATTCTTTCAATTATTATTTATTTTACTCTCTTCTATAACTATTTCACATCATCACGATAACATCTATATCATTAATTTGTTTCTGTCACTCTTGCTTGAAAGATTTAGAAGTGTATGAAATTTGTATACAAAATTTTTTGTAAAGCTCTCAATTTTTTTTGTGCAGTTAAATTTTGTGGATTTTAGTGTCTCATTGAAGCATGGATTTGCAATTAGTTACCCCTTCAAGCCTTAGCAAAAGTGTGTGCTTAGTGGGAGCTCGATAAGTGACCAAGGTGGACAAGCATAGGTTTTGGCCGAACTACCTAAAAAATCATACTACATTTATTTATTAATGGGCAATTTTATTTTGTAGATAGTATTCTTAAAAATAATTTTTTTAAGTGTAAAACTTTTTCGTTAATTCAAAACTTTTTTAAATTAAAAAAAATTATTAAATACATAATTAACCCCTCCTCACTTGCATGTTTTTCCTTACATAATTCATATGAAATGCATGTGCATGTGTGACTGTGAGTGTATGTATGCATGTGTTTGTGAATGTGGGCATGAGACAGCACGTTGATGCATGTGTGTAACTATGTATTTGTGCATATGCTTATGTTTGTTTAAGTGTGTGTGCATAGTGGGAGTGTACATCTGTGTGCTCTATAAGTGTGTAGTTGTGTATGTCCATGAATGTGTATGCACACACATGTGTGTGCATTTGAGTGTGTGTGTGTGTGGATTTATATATATTTTGATGTGTGTTCATGTGTGAGTGTGCTCATGTGAGATCATGTGTGTCTACAAGAAAGTTTATGCATGTATGTCTGTGTGCATGTGTGAGCATGTGTTTGTGAGTGTATCTGTGTATACTTGTGCATCTTTATGTGTGTGTATGAGTGTTTGTGTGTGTATCTACTTGTGTTTATGGATGTGTGCATGTTTAAGTGTGTGTGAATGTGTGTGTGTGTGTGTGCTTGTGTTTGGATGTATGTATGTATGAGTGTGTATGTGCATGTGTGTAGTTTGTGGGCATTTAGGTCAATGTCTGTGTGCATGTAAGCATGTGTTTGTATGGATGTGTTCGTGAATGCATGTCTATTTGTGTGTGTTCATATGTGTGTGCTTATGTGAGCATGTGTGTGTGCATGCGTAAGTGCATATATGTGAGCATGATTGTGCATGCTTTTGTGTGCATGTAGGCACATGTGTGAGCATATGAGAGTGTGTGTTCATGTATGTGGGTTTGCATGTTTGTGATTGTGTATATATTAATGTGTGTATATGTTTGTGTGCTCAAGTGTGTGCATGTATTTGCTTGCATGTAGGTGTACCCCACATGTGTACGTGTGTGCATTTGGTTTTATGTGCACTCATATGCGTGCTAATGCATGTTTGTCTATGCATTTATATGCATGTGTGTATGTATGTGTGATTGTATGTGCACATATGTGTTTGTATGCATTACATTGTGTAGTATGCAAGCATGTGCATGTGTGTGTTTGTGTATTTTCATATGTGCACATGTTTATGAGTTTTCTACATGGGAGTGAATGTTTGTCTGCATGCTTCACATATATGTGTTTATGTGGGTGTGCATTCATGTGTGTGCTTGCATGCATGTGTGGTATGTCTATATGTGTTTGACATGTGTAATATGTTTATATGCGTGTCAACATGTGCATGTGTGGTTGTGTGTGAGTGCATTCGTGTGTGTATACATGTGTGCGCTTGGGCGTTTATGTTTGTTGTTGTAGGGATGTGCATGTGTGCATTTTTATGTGTATGCATGTCTGTGAGAGTGCTTTGGTCTATGTGCATAGAAGTGTGTGTCCATGTGCATGGCCCTATGTGTATGTTTGTGCATGTATAAGCATGTGTGAGTCTATGCATGCATGTGTGTTGTGTGTGCATGTATGTAGACATTCGTGCTTGTGTGTGTACTAATGTGTGGATGTCTGTGTGCACGTGTGTGCTTGTTGTGTGTGCATGTGTGTGTGTGTGTGTACATTCCTATGTATATGCATGTGTGTATATGTGTGTGTGTGTGTGTGCTCGTGTGTGTGCATATGCTTGCATTGTGTCACATGCATGTGTGTGTATGTGTATGTTTGTATGCATCTTTGTGTTTGTGCATGTGTGTGTGTGTGAGCAGACATGTGGTTTTGTTCACGTGCATTTGTGTATATACGTTTGTTGTTTTGTATTTGTGTGTATACGTGAGTATTTACTTGTTTTTTGTTTGTGGATATTTGTGGGTGCAAGTATATCTGTGTGTATGTTTTTAATTTGTGCATGTGTACAAGCATGCACATGTGTGTTTTTTCGTTTGTGTGCACGTGTATTTGCTTGTCAATTTATGTGTTTGTGTTTGTGAGCAGATTTGCATGTGTGTGGGTGTGTTTGTTTGTGTATGTGTGTGTACACGTGCATATGTGCATGTGCAGGTGTACATGTTGGTGTGAGAGTGCATATGTGTTTGCAAGTATGTGTGCATGTGTGTGTACATAGAAGAAAAATTGTATACGTTTGTGCATATTGATGCATGTGCATGTGTATGCATGTGCATGTGTGTACATGTGCATGTGCTTGAGCATTTGCATGTGTATACATAGGTATATGCATATGTGTTCGTGTGCATGTGTGTGTGTGCATGGGTGTATGTGTGAATGTGTACTTGTGTTTGTGCCTGCATGTTCATGTCTGTGGAAGCATGTAGGTGTGCATGCTTGGATGTGTGTGTCAATGTTTATGTGTGTATGTGTCTATGTGTGTGCATGTGAGTGCAAACAAGCTTGTGTGTGTGTGAACTTGTTCTTGTGTGCATGTGCATGTATTTATGTGCATGTGTGTGTGCATGTGCATGTGCATTTGAGTACATGCATGCTTGTGTGTGTGTGTGCATGTGATCATGTAAAAGTGTGTATGTGTGAGTGTGTTTGTGTTTGTGTGTGTGTCATTGGGTTTTTATTTTTGCATTCAGGTGTGTGAATGTATTGGCATCAATGTGTGTGGGTGTATGCACATTTGTGTGCATGTGTGTGTGAGCTTGTGTGTTGTAGATTTACATATGCATGTGTATGTCTATATATGTGCATGTTAGTGTAAATTTGTGTGTGTGTGTGCGTGTGTGTTGTCCTATTTGTAATTATGTTGTTTGTGTTTATGCATGAGGGTGTGTGTGCATGCTTACATGCATGTGAGTATTTTTTTTGTGTGTTCATGATTGTGTGTGCATGTGTTTGGATGCCTATGTTTGTGCTTGTGTATGTGTGTGTGGATGTGCTTATGTGTGTGCATGAGATTATGTGCATGCATGCATGTGTGTGTGTAGGTGCATATGTGTGCATTTGTAGATGTGCACATTTATGTGAACATGTGTGTGCATACATTTATGTGTATGTTTGTGCTTGTGTATGTGTGTGTGGATGTGCTTATGTGTGTGCATGAGATTATGTGCATACATGCATGTGTGTGTGTAGGTGCATATGTGTGCATTTGTAGATGTGCACATTTATGTGAACATGTGTGTGCATACATTTATGTGCATGCATAAGTCCACAAGTGTGTGTGTATGTCGGTGTATGCCGCATATGTGCCTTTGTGCATTTTTTTATGTGAGCATTCATGTGTCTTTGTCTATGTATGTGTGCATGGGTGTGTTTGTGTATGTGAATGTGTACATGGGTGAGCATGTGTGTGTGCATCTATGTGTGTGGACGTGCTTTTCAGGGCAAGTGTGTGCATATTTATTTTCATGTTTTTGAGTGCATTGTGCATGCATGTGTATATGTGTGTGTGTGTGCATATCGTTTTGTGTATTTGTGCTTGTGTGAGCATGTAGGCACTCTAGTGTATCAGCTTGGGTGTGTGTGTGCATGTAAGTATGTTTTCAGGTAAATGTATGTGTTTGCATATGCATGTTTGTGTATATGTTGCATGCGTGCATGTGTTTCTATGCATCTACATTTGTATGTGTGTAATTGCATTGGTGCATGTGTAAATATGTGTTTGAATGCATGCCTATGCATGATTGTGTGTGTGTCCCCACATGTGTATAAGTTTATGTACATGTGTGTACATGTATGTGTGTGTGTATATATGTGTGCTTGTGTTAGTGTGTGCTTTTTTCAATAGTGTGTGTGTGTGTGCACACGCATGTGTATGTGCATGTGTGTGTACGTCAATAACCATGTGTGTAGGAGCCTTTGTGTCATCATGTCTATGAGTGTGCGTGTGTGCATGTGTGGGTATTCTTGTGTGTACATATGTGTGTGTGTGTGTTGGTATTCTTATGTGTGCATGTTTATGCATGTGTATGTGTGTACGTGTCTGTATGTGTTTACATTTGTGTTTACGCATTGCTGTTTGTGTGTTCATGTGTGTGTACATGAGTGTGTTTGTGCAAGCTTGTGTGTTTATGCATTTGTGTGGGCATGTTTATGCACCTTGTATGTGTGTGTGTTTTCCTTTGTGCATTTGTGCATGTATTTTTTCATGTGTGTGCATGTGTGCATGTGTGTGAGTGTAAGTGTGTGTAGATGCATGTGGATTATGTCTATGTGCATATGTGTTCTTATGTGTGCATGTGTATGCATTCTTGTATGCATATATGTGTGCATCTATTTGTATGGGTGCATGTGTGCATGTGTGCATATGTGTTCATGTTTGAGTAAAAGCTCTAGTATCTGTATGTGTGTGTTTGTGCATTAAAAAAATGCATGCATGAGCATGCATGTGTGCATATGCATGTGTGCATCAATGCATGTGCATCCATTTTAGTGTGTGTGTACATATATTTGCATGTGTGTTTTTTTGTGCGTGTTAGTGTGTGTGAGCATATGTGTGCATGTGTCAATGAGTGTGCATGTGTGTGTATGTGTGTACTTGTGTGTAGACTATGTTTGTGTGCATGTGTGTGTATGCATTTGCATGTTGGTTCATCTACATGTGCATCGGTGAGCATGTGTATATATGTGTGTGTATGTGTGACATGTTTGTGTGTGTGCTTGTATGTTTGTATCTATATTTCTATTTGTGTGTGTGTGTGTGCAATTGTATGGATGCTTGTGTGTGTTCATGTGTGAGCATGCATGTATGCATGTGTGAGTGTTCATTTATGTGTATGTGTTTGTTACTATGTCTGTATGAATGTGCATGTGTGTGTGGATGCATTTGCATTTATATGTGTATGTATGTACAAGTGCTTTCATGTTTGTGTGTATACGCACACACGTGTGTGTGAGCATGTGTCATTTATATGTTTATGCATTTGGGTATGTGTGTGCATGTGTGTATGAGTTCATGTGTATTTGCATGCACACATGTGTGTATGTGTGTGAGTACGTGCATGCATGCTTGTGTGTTGTGCATGTGTGCATTCATGTTCTTGTGCTTGTATTCTTACATGTGTGTGTCTATGCATGTGGATGGGTGTATCAATATGTGCATGCTTTTTTGTGTCAGTTTGCGTGCATGTGTGTACTTGTACTTTTGCATGCATGACATATGCATGTGCTTGTGCATGTTTATTTGTGTGTGTGTGCTTATGTGCATATAAGTTTGTAGATGAGTATGTGTGTGTGTGTACTATTGTGCATGTGTTAGTGCCTAAGTATACAAGTGTGTGCATGTTAGAACATTTCCACGCATGTTTGTGTTTGTGTGTGTGTGTTCCTATATGTGTGCATGTGTATATTAGCTCATGTGCATATTTGTGTGTATTCATGTGTGTATGCATATATTTGTACATATGTTCGTACCTATTTTTGTTCAAGTGTGTGTGCTTATGCATGTGTGGATGTGTACAAATGGCTACACATGTAAGTACGTGTATATGTGTGTAAGTGTATTTGTGTGTGTGCGTGTGCTAATATTTGTTAATTTTTGTGTGTCCATGTGCACATGCATGTGTGTGTGTGTTCATGTGGGTACATGCATGCATGCACAAGTGTATGTGTGTTTGTGTATGCGTATTTGTGTGATAATGCATGTGTGCATGTGTTTGTGTGTGCATATATGTGCATTTACTTTTGTTTGATTATGCATCTACATGTGTGTGATTGTACATTTGCATTTGTGTATGTGTGTGAGCATATGCACATGTTTATGCATGTGTTTATGTATTTATATGTATGTCTGTGTGTGTCCTTATGCTTGTATTTGTGTACATGTGTGCATTGGTGTGCATGTGTGTGTGTGTAGTTCTATATGCATTCGAGCATGCAAATACTTTCAAGAATGTCTACACATTCATGCATGTGCATGCATGCATGTGCGAGTGTGGATAGTTATTTGTGTATCTGTGTTTGCCTGCATGTATTTATGTGTGTATATACATGTTCATTGGTAGTGCATGTGCACTTTGATAGTGTGTATTTGTGTTGGTATGGATGTATGTGGGGGTCGACATCTTTGTGAGCATGTGCATGCACGTGTGTGCATGTAAGTTCTTGCATGTTTATTTGTCTATGTGCATATGTGTGTGTGTGTGCATGTGTGTGTGCATGTGTGTGGGTGTATGTGTTCACATGTGTATAGGTGTGTGTGCATATGCATGTGTGAGTACATCATGTATGTGCATGTGCATGTTAATTGTGCATGTGTGCATGCTTATTATTTTTATGTGTATTTGTGTGTTCATTTAAAAGTTGGTGTGTGTGTGTGTGTGTGTGTGTCTTCTTATGCATATATGTGTGTAGGTAAGTATATGTGTGTTGGTGTGGTGTGTGTTGGTGTGTACACGTTTCTGTGTGCATGTGTGTGGGTGTACTTTTGTGTTTTTGGATTCATGCATGTTTGCATATGTCTATGCATTAATGTGTGTGTGAGTGCTTGCATTGGTGTGTGTGTTTATGGGTGTGTCCATTTGTAAGAGTGTGTTTTTGTGCATATGTGTGCATGTTAGTGTGTGCATGTAAGCATGCATGTGTGTGCTAATGTGGATCCATGTTTGTTTGTGCTATGCACATGCTTGCATGCATGTGTGCATGAGCGTGGGTGTGTGTGGATGTGTGCACATGTTTGCACACATGCACCTGTGTGTATGCTCGTGTGTGTTTACATGTGGGTGTGTGTGCGCTTATGCATATGTGCATAACTATGTGTTTTTCAGTGTGCGTGCACGTGTGTGTATCTATGTGTATGTGTGTTTTTGAGTGTATTTGTGCACATGTGTGCATGTATGTGCATGTGTATGTATGGTTGTGCACATGCTATGTGCATGTGTGCGGGCTTATATGTATGCGCATGTGCATTTGTGTGGGTTTGTGGGTGTGAGCATGCACGTCCATCTATGTTTGCATGCATGTGTAAGCAATATTGATGTATTTCTATGTATGTATTTGTGTGTGTGTGTGCATACATGTGTGTAGGTGTCTTGGTGTATGTGTGTGTAGGGTGTGCAAAGGGGTGCATGTGTGTTCTTGTGTACATGTGCATTTCTACAAGTGTGCATGCTTGTACGTGTGTGTATACATCATGCATGTTTGTGTTTGCATATGTGCATGTGTGTTTGTGTGCAAGTGCATTGGTATGCATACTTGTATATGTAGGAAAGTGCACATGTCTGTATGCATATGTGTGTGCATTTGTGTACTTGTGTGTGCATGTGAATGTGCATGTGTGTGTACAAACTTTTGCATGTGCGAGTGTGTATGTGTGCATATGTGTATGAATGTGCATGTATGCATTGACACATGGATGTTCATGTGTGTTTGCACAACTTTGTGTTTGTTAATGTGTGTGTGTGAACGTGTCTGTATGTGTTTTTGTTTTTTTGCATTTGTGCTTATATATGAGCATGCACATGCCTATGTGCTGGCATGTGTGTGTGTGTGCATGTCTTTATATATATATATGTGTGTGTGTGTGTGTGTGTGTGTGTGTGTGTGTTTGTGCATGTTTATGTATTTGTGTGTGCAAGAGAGCATGTATATGTGTGTGTTTATGCGTATGTATGTGTGTGTGTTTGTCTACATATGTGTGTTGGTGTGTGTGTGGGCAAGTGTGTTTGTATTTGTGCATACTTGTGCATGTGTATTTGTGTGTGCATGTGCACGTGTGCATGTGCACGTGTGCATGTGTACATGAGTGGGTTGTATAAGTATAAAATTGTGTCCATGTGTGCATGCATGCATATGCAAGTGTGTGTGCATGTAAGTGTGCATGTGTATGTGCAAGTGAGTGGGTATGTGTATGTGTGCATGTGCTTTTGCATTTACATGTGTGTGCATGGATGTTTACATGGGTATGTGTGTGTATGTGCATGTGTGTGGGTGCATATGTGTATGCATTCATAAATGTGTGCAAGCATGTTTCTTGTGTGTGTGGGTGCATGTGGGCATATGTGTATGCATGTTGGTTTGTGTGTGCATGCATTTATGTGAGTGTGTGTATATGCTTCTATGTTTGTGTGTTCATTTGTGAGTGAGTGCATACAATAATATATGCATATGTATACTAGTGTCTATGTGTATGTGCATGTGGGTGTGTTTTTGTGCATGGTTATGCATGGTGATGTGTGTGTGCATTTGTATGTGCATGTGTGTGTATGTGCGTGCATTTGTATATTTGCATGTTTTTGTATATGGCATTATGTTTGTTTGTGCCAATGCAGGCTTGTATGTGTTTTTGTGTGCATCAATGCTAGTATGTGTGGGTATGTATGCAAGTTTGTGTGTACATGTGCATGTGCATATGTGTTCATGTATGTGCATGTGTGTGTACATGTGTGTGTGTGCATATGTGCATGTGAGCATGTATTTATGCATGTGTGTGTGTGTGTGTGCATGTTTAGATATATGTTATTTGTGTGCACACATGGGTGTGTGTGCATGCCTACATATATGTGTGTGTATTTGTGTGTGTATGTATGTTTATGTGTATGCCCTTCTATGTGCTTGTGTGCATGTGTGTTCATACATGCATATGCCAATAAGTGTGTGTGTGTGTGTGTTTTTTACATGCATTTGTATGCATATGTGCATCCTTATGCTTGTGTATGTGTGTGTATGTGCCTATATGTCTACACATGTTTATGTGCATGTGTGCTGTGAGGGTGTGTTCATGTGTGCATGTGTGCTTGTGTTTGCAAGTGTGTGCTCATGTGTGTGTGAGTCTATGCATGTGTTGTTTTTTGGGTGCTTGTATGTGCATGTGTGGTGCCACATGTGTGTGTGTGAAGATATATTTGTTTGGCTATGCACATGCATATGTGTGTGTCTTCTTTTATTTGCATGTGTATGAGCATGTTCATGGGTGTGCATGTGTGCGTGTTTGTGTCTGTATAGCTTTGCATATGTGTTTGTGTGCATATGTGTGTATGGGGTGTTTTGTGTGGGTGTGCATGCATGTGTGTGTATGTGCATGTGCATGCATGCATGTATATATATGTGTGTGCCTTTAAGTGTGAGTGTGCTTGTGAACATTCACTTGCATTTGTTTGTGCATGTGTGTATTCGTGTGTGTGTACATTTGTATGCAAGTGTGTTCATGTGCACATGTGTGTGTTTATGTGTGCATGTGTGTGTGTTTGACTATTTGTGCATGTCCTTATGCATGCTTTTGAGTGTTCATGCTGTATGTGCATTTAGAGTGCCTATGTGTGTGCACGTCTATGTTTTGTGCATGTGAATGTGTGTTGGTCTGCGTGCCTATTCATATATTTGCACTTGTGTGAGTGTAGGCATGATCATACATTTGTGTGCATCTATGTATAAGTGTATTTGTAGTTGTGTGTGCATATGTGTGTTCATATGTATGTGTGCTTGTGCATATGTTTGTGTGCCTATCCATGTTTGCATGAGCATGTGCATGCAAGCATGTGTCAAAATATGTTTATTGACATGTGTGTGTGTATGTGCATGTTTGCACATGTGTGCACATGTGTGCTTGTATTTGTTCATATGTGTATGTGCATGTGTGTATCTATGTGTATATGTGTGTGTGTGTGTATATGTGTGCATGTGGTAGTTGTGTGTCTGTGTCGTTGTGTGGGTGTGTGCATGCACATGCATGTGTGAAAGGCCATGTGTGAGTGTGCCTTTGTGTGATAGTGTGCACATTTGTGTGTGTTCATGTGGTGTGGATATGTGTGCATATAAGTGCTTATGTGTGCATGGATGTGTGTGTGTGTAATTGTGCACATGCATGTGTGTGTGTGCAATTATGCAAATGCATGTGTGTGTGTGCATCTGTGTTTACATGTTAGTGCATGTCTACTTGTGTGCATATGAGTGTGTAAGTCTATGTGTTTGTGTGGATTGTTGTATGTGCTTGTGTGGGCAAATATGTGTACATTATTTGCATGTGCATGTGTAGTTTTGTGCATCTGTGTCGAAACTTATTTGTGTAGGTGCATGCATGCACGTGTGTGTGTATGTTCAAGTGTGAGTGTGTGTACATGTGTGTATGCATGTGAATTTTATGTGCATGTGTACATCTACATTCATACATGTGTGTATGCATATCCATGTCTATGTGGTTGTGCATGTGTGTGCATGTGCATGTGTGTGTATGTGCATGTGCATGTGTGTGTATGTGCATGTGTGCTCTCATATGTGTTTGTATGTGTGTGTGTGCGTGTATGTAACTATATGTGTGGTTTTATGTGTGCGTGTGAGCATATATGTATGCATTTATTTGTACCTACTTGAGTGTCTATGTGTGTGTGTTTTTGTTTGTGAGTTTGTATGTGAGTACGTAAGCAAGCACATGTGCATGCGCATATGTGCACAAACACATGTGTGTGTTTACATTTCTTTATGTGCTTATAAGAAATGATAATTTATAAGTATAAGATCTTATTATAAATAAAATAAACAATATCATAAGAAATAAAAACAACTATTACAATTATTGTCTATTACATCACCCTTGTATTTAATGAGTCAAACTTTAAATGTTTAGCATGCTATTCTAATGGACTTGTATCATGTTAATCAGGTGTAGTTTTTAATGAACAAGCCATGCACCTTAAAAGATGGAAAATTGGTAGTCTTCAATGTACCTTGGAGTGTTCAGTAAATTTCAAGGCTTGAAGAGATGTGCACCAAGCTTTGAATAGGATTTGAGAGTGATGCAAAATAAAAGTGTCTCTAAGTCAACAAGTTAACATTTTATTTAGAAACTTCCTCCATCACTTTCAATCTTATCTCTCTTTTAGAATTTCTCTTCTTTCCCTTTATTTGTGTCTTTCACTCCATCGCTCCAGTAATCTCATTATCTATCTCTTCATTAGATCATTTATTTTTTCTCTCACTTTACCTCTCTTTCAATTTTGTTTTTGACAATTTTCTTACCCACACTTTTCTCTTTTTCTCTCATTACTTTATAATTCACTCCCCCTGCCTTTGTCTCTTACATCCTCACTCTTCTCTTCACTCCTTCCACTCTATGTTATTCTCTCTTTATTTTCTATTTCTCTCTCATTATCTCTACAAATCTTATTTTATTTTTTCACTTGTAATCCCACTTTATCTCTTTATTTTTCATTTTTTTCTTTACTCTCTACTCTCCAAAAGAATCTACTTCAAAATCTATCTCACCTTCTTTATTTTATAAATAAATATTTATTATTTAATGATAGTATTAATAGCCACTCTTTTCTTGTAACACTATTAAATTTTTTTTTACAAGACATTACTCTTACAAATTATTATTTGTGTTGGCTCATCCTTGTGTTTAATGAGTCAAACTTTAAATCTTTTATAATTTATTTTAATGAGCCTATTTAGTGTGAAATCCGTTTACCATTAACAAATAGGCCGTGCCCTTTTAAAGAGGACAAATTAATGGTCATCAAAGTACTTTAGAGTATATAGCAAACTTTAAGGATTGAAGGCATGTGCATCACATTTAAAAAGGTTTTGTTTTTATTATAAAATAGAATGTTTACTTGTTGATTACAAGGCACATCTCTATTTATCTCACTTTCAAATATTAACTTAAAGCATCTGATGGTTCAATCATGTCCTTTATTTAGAAAATGTACAAGATTACATTTTTTTCAATCATTCTTTTCTTTGTTTAAATCCTACTTAAACCATTCATCTATATAAGAAACTGATGACTCTATTTTTAAATCACTCTTTTCTTGGTTAAATCTAATTTTTGTATCTTTGCTAAAGTTTTTGTTAGGTTGGTTACTAAATATTGATTAAATTCGAGAAACATTTCTGTTAAATTTTTCATAATTAAAAAAGCCATATTTTAAGCAATATTTGAATTCAAAATTCTTCGACCAAGCTTGCTGAACGAGCATTTTTAATGTGTAGGGACCAAAGATTGGAACAAAGTCAGGGTGAGGCTTGATCTCAATCTATTGTAGTGTTGAAACATATTGAGGTGCGACATATTGTGTTTTAAGGGTAACATAATAGCAAAAATTAACCAATAAACCTATAACCATGTCAGTGAATTAGGTGATTAAGTCAAAAGCACATAAGGGGAAGACAGCCCTAGTTTGGTTGACATAATTCTATAGTGCAAAGTTTTATTAAATGCAAATCAATTTCCTACTCAATGATGTGGGACTAAACTTTTAGCTCTTGTTTGCTTCTAAAATCAAAAGTGTCTCAACATCATCAAATGATGCATTTTTGTGATGATTCAAACCGTCCATTTAATGAGCCAATTGGATACTTATTACTTCATCTACTTTAAGCGGTTGAGCCACACTTGACATAAGATGATCGGGATCTATTTTGATTTCATTGTATCACTTTCTCTAAGAAATATCTTTTCTTGAATCGTATGGCTCTTATTAATCGATTTTGACACCTAGGGTTGAGATCATTGCCAATTTTATCATTGATTAATTGAGCAATCCAAATGTCATCTTATGTGATCTGATGACCGAGATCTAATCCACCTTGATCCAACCACCCTAAACTCATCCAACTTTTTAATGTTTGAATAGATGGCGGAGAACTCTTTTGAGTATATCCAAAGGCTTTTCTTCATCCTTCTTAACAACAATTTCACTAGCTATTACGTATGAAATTTTGGTCACCATTTTGGGAGAATAATTAAGTTATTTGGGAAAATGTTTTAAGCTATTTAGTAGTAGCCTCTAAAAGACCTTTTCTATACTTTCCAATAGCTATAAATAGAATTATTTTATAAATGCCTAATCATTGTAAATGAAATGACTACAAAATATGAATAAGATTTAAAGTTCACAATTAAGGGTTGTATCATATTCTATTGATATAAATTTGTCTTAGCAACACCTTTAGCTTACAACTACTTGAAATATTAAATTCTACCTATTAAACCTAATTCCTTAACGATTTAATTTTCTAAATTCCCTTCATAATTTTTAGCTCTTTATACCATTCTATTTTCATCAATAGGCATAGATAAATTTATACATTTTTGTTAAAAAGTATCTTTTTTTTATTTTGGATTTTCATTTATGCTAGGTGTCCAGTGTTTGTGAAGGCCTAAGTTTGGTTTGATCGTGTAAAAGCTCAGGTTGGGGTCGAGCTCTTAAAAGATTGAGTTATAGTTAAACCTATGCTAGAGATGAATCATAAGAAAAATCTTAAGTTATAAGTATTTTACATGTAGACTTTTTATTGACAATAGTTAGGGTGGATATAGGTTCTAGTTTGAACAAAATCACCAAAAGCTTTAGTGTGCCATTTTAAATATTATTTTAGTTTTTCTAGTAATAAAAAATTTTAAATTAGTATATTTATAAATCATAGTTGTCAACAAACATAAAAGTTTTCTTATAATTTTTTTTTAAAAATAAATACAATGTAAAAAATTTGCAAAAATATTTTAAAATTCACAATATACCCTCTTGTAGTACTCACATATTGTTTTACTTTAATTTGTATCTGAGTAGGTTTCTTATAGTAAGTTTGTAAAATCACTATGTTGATCATTTATTTGTGTATGAAAATTAATTATAACGTTAATTATAATTATTTGCTAATTTCATTATTTTATCAATATTAATTGTAATATTTTTGATTTTTTACTTTATAATCAAATTGCTTGATTTTGTTGATGTCCTTATTTTATATAATTGTTTAAGGATGATTATAGCTATAGTTGATAATTATGAAACATTAGGGAAAGGATATTCATCATGTCATCCTCCATTATTTATTTAATGCTAAAAATTTTTTATTTGAAAAAATACCATTAAAATTTTTATTCAAAAGATTGATGGTAATTTGTGAGATCTTTTTATTTACTCTTTTGCACATCCTAAAGATAGAGGTAATAAAACAAGAATTCTAATTCAATTAAATGCTAAAGGAATAAATTACTTTGTACATTGCCTCAAGAAATTAGTGTGAGTGTGTGCACATGTTGAACATGTTTTGAGATGATGCAGGGATTACATGCAATGTATGGAGAGAATGAATCTAAACATATTGGTGATGATAAGAAGTTGAACCAAAAAAACAAACAAAAAAAGATGAAGAGTGAAAAGAAGACAATAAATTTAGAGATGAATCATGTAAGTAAGCTTTTATCAAGTATTTTAATTTTAATATTGAGTCTACTTTTGAATCTTGTGATAAAATATCAAATTCTTTTTGTAGTTTAGTTGTTGAGAATAAAAAATAAATACATATATATGATAATCTTATGAAAATTAGTGCAAAACATGAATGTAGAATAGTTGAATGGCATGAAAAAATTGATGCACTAAAAAAGAAATTTTTTTTACCTTTTCAAGTTCAAGCCTATATTTCTAATATGTCATATTTGAATGCTTCAAAAAAATGTATGAGAAAATTATTTGTCCTTTACTTCTCTCTTCTTTTATCTTTCTATATATCTCTACTTCTCCAACTATATTTTGCCTCCCATCTCTCTCCTCACTTCCTCACTTTCCATTATTGCCTCATGCACACTCTCACTTCCTTTTGAATCATTATCAACATCTTTATTTGTTTCCCTCTATATCATATAATGACATTGTCATCTCTCCTTGTTTACCATTCAATCATTCTTCCATTATCAATCTACCCCCTTTAATAGTCTCTTAAGCCCATCATAATTTTGCTCACACACACACTTCATGAATTTACTCTCTCGTGCTTCTCTCTCCTATCTACTTATTATAGCTATGATCTTCTCTTCTGAACTTCTTTATCTTGCTCTATCTTTTTTTTTCTATCACTATCTTCTTGTTCTCTCCTCCTCCATTCCCACATTTTCCTATCACATTTTCCTTTCATACAACTTCCACTATCTCTCTTCACCACTCTCTATTGAAATTTCTCTCCTTTCCTTTTATCATTCTCCTCTTTTCCTTTATGATTATCTTCAATGTCCTATTTGAAAAGAAAACGAACAAATGGAATGTGAAACATGATTTAAATGAAAAGAAAAATAATATGACTAATAAATTAAAAGTGGAAAAAACATAACTAGAATAATTAATTATTATTTTGTTAAAGTTAAGGAAAGGTTTAGTAACCGTTAATAGTTATGAAAAAAATTGTAGATTAGTAGAAGAACAATTATATCTCATACTTGCTATTACAATAAATATTATGTATGAATTGAAAAAGATTTTGAAAATTTATTTAAAATGAAATAATAAAATTATGTTATTGAAATTATTTCATTCTTGTTATAATTATAATAAATAATAAAATTATTTAACCAATTATTTTAATAAAATATCATATAATAATAAATGTACTATAAAAATTACAACAATACATAGTTGTATTACTTTGATATTGCCAATAAAGTAATTTGTTTAATTTACCAATATCATAATAATAGTGAAAATAACTATTACTTTATGAATTTAATAAACAAATATTATTTGAATAATTGTAAGAAATATTATTATAATAACAAATAAGAATATTATGGTTAAGTTAAAGGAAACCTTATGATAATTAATATTAAAGAGTATTTTTTTATTAATCTTTTTTGAATTAATTTTCTTCTTATTGCACCTCATCTATTTCTTCTAGTTCCTTTTATTCATATACTTATTTATCAAACTTTTCTTGTTTTATTTTAATCTTTATCTTATCTTCTCCTTTTATTCATATTATTATTATTATTATTATTCCATTCTTCTTATTTATTTTGTTTTGTTTTTGTTCCTTTTATTCATCTTCTTGTAATTACGCCTTTATGTTTTTTCTTTCTAGGAATTTGTTGAATTTGGAAAATTACAAATAAAATTTTAGTTAATTAGTTTAATCATATTTTTAAAAATAAACATTAACTAAATTTGGTTTGATTTAGTAATTAATTAATTTAACTCATACAATATTAGTTTGAATTAGTAATTTTTACAATAAGATTAAAATAAGACATAACATTATTATCTTTCATCTTAATCTTATGTTTATAATGAGTTCTTTAACATTATTAATTAATATTAATTAAAGTATTATTCTTAAAAATTAGATCAATGATAAAATATTTAATTAAATATGTTTTTAATTATTCTTATAATAAAAGTAGTTATTTATATTTATAAAATTTGGTAAATAATAAAATTTATTATTTTTATGTTCTTCTTATAATCTTTGAGAATTAACTTCATATCTATAAACTAAAATAGCAAGGCCTAGGATGAAAAGAGTGATTGTTATTGTTTTCTTCGAAACTATAAATTATTCTAGAAATAATTCTCTTTTTATATCAATAACAAAATCAAAAATTATTTTTTAAATAAATAATTATGAGCTATTTGTGCAAGACTATTAGAGTCATTGATGGGCAAACAGCATTTTTATACTTAAATAATGTTTGGAGCAATTTTTATCAGTTATGGTAAATGGTGTTTGAAACAATTATTTTTATCTAAAATTCTTAAACTATTATTCATAAAAACTCATTATTATTTATCATAATTATTATAATTAATAATTTTTATTTAAACAATTAAAAATTATATAATATTAGAAACTAAATAAATTAAAATATTAACAAAATGTATCATACTATCTATAAGAAAATTGATTGGATAAAAATAACTATTATATGAAGAAAAATAATAGTAGTTCATAATTAATAAAGGAATATTCCAATGAAAGTTAATGGTAGAAGTATCTAAACTAAAATTAAGAAAATTTTGTGTAATGGTTATTCTTTTTAAAATTATTATTTTTTATAGCAATAGTTAATACTTAAAACAAGTTTTGAATAATTATTTTTAAAAATAAGTTTTTTGAATTTTCTTCCCACAATAATATCACATTATATGATTATTAATTCAATTTTCTTTTTCTCCCTTTATCCATCACTTTTCTTTTTTCCAACCATTTATCTCTCACAAACCATTTGTGCCTCTTTTATCACATTGTCTATTGTAGAATTTATCTAGCTTTTCCCAAAACTTTCTTTTTTTGTTTTCTTTCCCTCCCTATGACTCATTAATCACTCTATCCTTCATATATTTCTCAATCTCCTCTAAAGCACTTATCCCTCACTTAGTTTCTCTCTTTTTGATGTCACCTTCTCTTCATGTCACTTTTCTCTCTCTTCTCATATCTACTATTTTTTCTATCTAATTCTCATTTTCTGTCTATCATTTTCTATTATATCCCATACACTCTTTCTCATGTCATTATCCTATTCATCTTCGTTCTTTAATCTCTTCTCTAAATAAAATAATAAAAATAAAAATAAAATATATCTCCTCTAATTTTTTTCTAGTTAGGCTTCTCAATTTGTCATCACACCTTGTGACGTACGAATAATTACAATCCCCATTCCGCCTAAAATCTTTTGAATTCTTTGATAGCTGGAATATATTTGTCAATTGGGTCTCTAATTCATCAACTCTTTTTGCTCCCATCTCTCTTCTCACTGTCTCACTTCCTCACTAACTTTTGTTACCTTGTTCATACTCACACTTCTCTAACATTCTCATTCTCTTTATTTGTTTCCTTTTGTGTCATATAATGACTATGTCATCTCTCCTTTATTTATCTATTAATCATTCTCCCATTATCAATCTACCTTATTTTAATAGTCTGTCAACTCCATCATGCTTTTGCTCTCACCCACCCTATGTGTATTCACACCATTATTCTTTTATATCCTATCTACTTATTATAGCTATGACTTTCTCATCTCATGCTTCTTCATCTAGCTTTATGTCTTTCATTTTCTATCACAATGTTTTTGTTCTCTGCTCCTTTGCCACTTTTCCACTCCATTTTTCCTTCTTACTGCTACCTTTATCTCTCTCCACCTCTCTGTATTGAAATTTCTCTCCTTTCCTGTTATCTGTCTTTCTACGTACAACTTCTTTACTTTATCACTTTCGTCACCATAACACATTCTATTTCTAACTTTGTCTATCTTTTTATTTTATTTTTTGTCCTTTCTTGCATTGTCACTTGTCCCTTTCTATCTTCATTCTCTAATTCCCTCGCCTCACTTTTTTGTTTGTTTCTTTCTAACTCTCACATTCTCTCCTTTCATTCTTTATTTTTATCTTTTTACAACCAAGTTCTCTACCATTGTCTCAATAAATCTCACATTATTTCGATTATCTTTTTGTCTCCTTATCTATCACTTGTTTCTAAATTTTTCTCTTTTCACACAAAAATCTTTCTAAAAATCAATCTATCCTTCCTTTGTTTAAAAATAAATATTTATTATTTAGTGATAACAATTATTAATAGTTATTATAAGTTTCTAATAATATTACTAATTACATTAAAAATAAGGACTTATTCTTATAAATTATTATTTCATATAATTTTTTCATTATCCCTTTCTAACTTAGCTTCTTAATATCTTTATATTCCCTTTTCTACTCAATTTTTCTCTTTTGTCTCTCTCCTCTTTACTTATTCTCTATCCTTATCTTTCTTCTTAATCACCCTAAGGCACTCTTTAATTCTTTTTATCTCTTCTTTACTCAATCCTATATCACGACAATTTTCCATTGTTTCTTTCATTTTATTTCTTTGAACACTCTCTTGCACTTCTCTCCATGATGTTCGCTCTACTTCTCCACCTCCTTATCATTCTCCCTATGGTTGTTTATCTTTTTCATCTTCTATTATTTTTATCCCACCTAATCTTTCTTCATTTATCTTCCTTTTTAAAATTTTCTATTTCTTCTTTACCTACTTATATTCTTTCTCAATCTCTCTCTTATCTCCTTATTTTTTCCTTGCAATTTACATCTCTCACTTTATGTATTGATATCTCGTATTATCTCATTTCTTTCCCTTTTCCATTAACCCTTTTCACTCTTCACTCTATCACTTTTCTATTCATATCATTATATCACTCATTGTCTCTCTTATTTCTCCAAACTTTTTTTTCTCATTCTCTTTTTGTACTTTCTTTCTTCCTTTATCAATGCCCTTTAAACTTAAATCACCTTACCCTTTTCCCTTTTTTATTATTTGTCATTTTTGTCACAATCTATACGGTGTCTCTCTGTTTTAGCCTTCATCATTTTTTATATCTTCTATCTCCCACTATTATCCCACATCTTTCTTGTTGTTCTCTCTCATTACCTTTTCTTTATTAACCTTCTATCTCTCCTCCTACTCTTCTCTACATTTAACATTATTTTTGTTGGGATATCTCCTTTTATATCTATCTATACCTCTTATGCTATGTCATAGACATTGCAAATTCATGTGTATTTAGTTTCCTCTTCACTTATTTCTTTTTGTTTTAGTTTTTTTTTTATCGTTGTCTTGCATTATCTTAAAGAATCGTCATTATCCCTCATGTTCTTACTTCTTTTTATCTGATCACAATCTCTATCTATTTCACTCTTTCTTTCTTATTCTACTCTATGTCACTTTGTTCTTTGTCACTTTACCTTTTTGCTTCTTTCTAATTACATGTAGAACATTTCTACTATCTCTTGCTTTCTATCCCTTTATCTTCTCTACCTATCATTCCTCTATCACCCTAACAAGGTTCATAATAATTTTTTACTCTTTTTTCTCTTACTTTTCCTTCTCTTTATTTCTTTATTATGACCCTCGTCTCTCTTACATTTTACCCATTTTTTCTCTCTTCCCTTTATCTCCTCTCTTATATCTCTTATATTCTATCTATTGTCTCTCTCCTTGCATCTCTATTTTTTGTCTCTTTGTCTTTTTCTCTAGATCTCTCTTTGCTTATCTCTCTCTTCTTGTCCCATTAACTAACTCTATCTCCTCTTCTTCACAGTCTCCCTCTTAAACACCTTATCTTTCTTTTTCACTTACTCTATCTCTTTTCTATTACCCACTTCAACATCTTTTTATCTTCTCTTTCTTCTCTATCTTACTCTATCTCTTTATTATTCTCTTATTTATTTATTAAATCTCATCTTATCTATCATATCTTTGTCTTTTTTGTTTCATTCTTCTTAATTTTGCTCTTTCTTTTACTCTCACTATCTTATTATTTTATTCTCTTTCTCTTTGTGGCATTTCCCTTTCTCTATTCTACCTTCCTTAAATTTCCTTGTTCCTAATCCATTTTCTCTCCATTTTGAAATCTTTATCCCTCTTTCTTATTAATTATGTCTTTCACGTTGTTTGTGCCACTATTCTCTTTATCTCTTTACTTTATCTACCATGAATTCTTTCTCACACTTTTTCGCTCTTTCTGTTTTATCTTTTGTCGCTTCTCTTATTGGTTTTCTCCTCTTTGTCACCTCACTTTATAATTTACTCTATGCTTTTTTGGTCTTTTTCATTCTCTCTTCCATTCTCTCCTTTCAACATATATTTTGCTTATTTTATTATCTATTTCTCTCCCATTTTGTTTACAAATTTAACTTTGTTTCACTAATGTTCTCTTACTCTATTTCTCTATCATTTCTTTCTTTATCTCTCTCTTTCTTCTCCCTAGAATCTATCTCATGTTCTAACTCTCTTACTTTGAAATAAATAATCAATATTAATTATTTAAAGATAAAAAATTGCAATTAATTTTTTTCTTATAATATTATTAATTGTATTTACAAAAAATTTTATTCTTATAAATTATTTTTTCTTTTAGTTCTTTTAAATTTTATTCTTATAAATTATTTTTTCTTATAATATTATTAATTGTTTATCTTTTTATGATCATCTTCAATATCCTATTCGAAAAGATCATCAACAAATAGAATATGAAACATGATTTATAAGAATAGAAAACTAATATGACTACTAAATTAAAAGTGAAAAAATATATCTCCAAAACTATTAATTATTATTCAACTAAAATAAGGAAAACCTTTAATAATTGTTAATAGTTATGAAAATCACTTGTACTTTTGTAGAAGAACAATTATTTGTTATACTAACTATTACAATAAATATTATGTAGGAATTTAAAAATATTTTAATTTTTTATTTATAATAAAATAATTAAATTATATTATTTAAATTATTTTATTTTTTTGTCATTATAATAAGTATTAAGATTATTTATGGCATTTATTTTTACAAACTATCATATAATAATAAATTTATTAGAAAAATTATGACAATACTTCATTGTATTAATCTTATATTATTAATAAAATTATTTATTTAATTTACTAATATTAAAAATAATTATTGTTTAATGAATTTATTAAACAAATATTAGTGAATAATAGTAAGAAATACTATAATAATAATTAAACCAAATTTTTTAGTTAAATTGAAAGAAAATTTAAATTAATTCATATTAATGAGTATTTTTATTATTGTTCATTCTTTAATTATTTTTCCTCTTATTTAACCTTATCTATTTCTTCTATTTCCTTCTATTCATGTACTTATTTGTCAAACTTTTCTTATTTCATTTTTATCTTTATCTAATTTACTTCTTTTATTCATATTATTATTATCATTTTTATTCCATTGTTCTAGCTTATTATTGTCTTCATGTTTTTCTTATTCATCTTCTTATAATTACTCCTTTATAATTTTTCTTGCTTATTCATATAAATCGTTTTAGGAATTTGTTGAAATTATAAAATTACAACATAAACTTATATTTAGTTATTTTAACCATATTTTTAAAAATGACATCAATTAATTTTTGAATATAATAATTAATTTCTTTAACTCATAAAATATTAGTTTAAATTAGTAATTTTTATAACAAGACTGTAATAAGATATAACATTATTCTTCTTCATCTCAATCTTATATTTATAATGGGTTCTTTTACATTATTACGTAAGTTTAATTAAATCATTATATTCGAAAATTAGAAAAAATGATAAAAAATTTTGTTAAGTTACTTTTTAATTATTTGTATAATAAAAAGTTGTTATACTATTTTTTAAAATTTGGCAAATAATAAAATTCGTTATTTTTATGTTCTTCTTATAGTCTTTGACAATTAATTTCATAATTATAAACTTAAATAGCAAGATTTATCTTGGAAAGAGTTATTGCTATTATTTTCTTAGTAACTATAAATTGTTTTTAAATAATTTTGTTAGTATTTCAATATCAATAATAATAATGATTGAAAAAACTAATTACAAGCCATTTGTGCAAAACTATTAGAGTCATAATTGATGTGAGAATAACTTTTTTACACATAAATAATGGTTGGAGCAATTGTTTCAATAATGCTACAAATAATTGTTCTTATATCAAATTCTTAAACTATCATAATAACACATTCTTATTTGTACGAATAATTGGAATTACTAATTTTATGTAAATACAATTAACAATTATATAATAATAAAAAATAAATAAATAAATATATTAATTATACTGAGAAAAAATACATTGTTTTCTATTATTAATACTAAACCAATTAACTTATTATTATGTTTCAAGAATTATTCTTAATAAAAGATATCATACTTACTAAAAAAATGATCGGATAAGAATAACTATTATAAGATGAAAAATAATAGTAATTTAAAATTAATAAAAAAATATTCCAAAGAAAATTAATGGTAATAATTATTACAAATGTTAAGAAAAATTTGCATAATGGTTATGTTTATTAAAATTATTATTTTTTTATAACAATATTTAATAACTAAAATAGAGTTTTGAATAATTATAAGATTATTAGTTTATTTTTCTTGTTCTTTCTCTCTTTTTCTCTCTCCTTCATTCTCTCTTTCACTCTATCTATATCCTTTATCCATCACTTTTTCTCTATCTCGAACCCTTTATGTCTCACAAAGCACTTGTCTCTTTTTATCACATTATTTATTGTAGCATTTTTCTAGTTTTTGCCAAATGTTTCTTTTTTTTGTCTTCTCTCTCTCCTTATGACTTGTTAATCACTCTCCCTTTATATATCTCTCTATCTCTGTTGAAGCACTTATCCCTTAGCCTCTAACTTTTCCATATCACCTTCTCTTCGTGTCACATTTTTCTATCTTCTTGTATCTACTATTTTGTTTTCTCATTCTCATTATTCTTTTCTCTTTTTCAAGTTGCCTTCTCTCTATCATTTTGTATTATCTAGCATACACTCTTTCTGATGTCTTTGTCCTTTTCTTCTCTCTTCTTTAATCTATTCTAGATATCTTTACTTCAACTCTTTTTGTTGTCATCTCTCTCCTTATTGTCTCACTTTCCTCACTAACAATTCTTACGATATGCATGCTCTCACATACTTCTATATCATTCTCATTCTCTTTATTTGTTTTCCTTTGTCATATAATGACTTCTTCTCTCCTTGTTTATCTCTCAATCATTCTCTCATTACTAATCTACCTTATTCTAATAGTCTCTCTTGTCCATCATGCTTTTGCTCTCACCCACTCTTTCTGTATTCACTCGATTATTCTTTTATCTCCTATCTACGTATTGTATCTATTACTTTCTCTTCTCACACTTCTTCATCTTGCTCTATCCTTAGCTTTTTATAACAATCTTCTTCTTCTTCTCTCTTCCTCGGCTACATTTGCTCTCATATTTTCCCTTCTTACAAATTCCTTATCTCTCTCCACCTTTATTTATTGAAATCTCTCTACTTTTCTTTTATCTATTTTTGTCCTCATCGCTTCTTTAATCTCTTTATCTCTTTCTTATCCATCACACATTCAATTTCTCACTTTTTCTATCTTTCTAGTCTATTTTTTTCTCGCTTCTTGGATTCACACTTGTCTCTTTCTCTCATTAATCTCTAATTCACTCACCTCACTGTTTTCTCTCTTGCATCTTAACTTTGACATTTTCCCCTTTCACACTTTATTCTTCTCTCTTTACTATCTAATTTTCTCTCTTTGTCTAAAAACTTTCACATTTTGACTTTCATTCATATTTCATTTTTTTTCCTTATCAATCACTTGTTTCAAAATTTTTCACTTTTCTCCCTAAAATCTACCTCAAAATTATTTACTCCCTCTCTTGTTTAAAAATGAATATTTATTATTTAATGATAATAATTATTAATTGTTATTATTTTTCTTATAATGTTACTAAATACATTCACAACAAGCTCTTATTTTAACAAATAATTATTTCATATAATCTTTTCTTTATCTCTCTTAAACTTAGCTTCTTAATTTCCTTCTCTCTTTTCCTATCTTAATTTGTCTCTCTTCTCTCCCTCCTCTCTATCTCTTCTCTCTCCTTATCTTTTTTTCAATTATTCTAATGCTCTTTCTGGTTTTATTTCTCTTTTCCTTTCTTAATCCTTTATCATGATAGTCTTCATTTCTCTATTTTACTTTCTTTCTTTCAACACTCTCACAATCCTCTCCATGATATTCTCTCAGTATCTCCACCTCTCTGTCATTCTACGTTTAGCTATGTATCTTTTTCTTCTTTTTTATTTTTATCTCACCTTGTCTTTTTACATCAATCATTCTTTCAAAAGTTTTCTATCTTCTTTAACAATCTATATTCTTTCTTTATCTCACTCTTAGTTATCTCCTTACTTCTCCCTTACACTTTATATCTCCAGATTTATGTGTAAATCTCACTCATTATCTCATTTCTTTTCTTTTTTTCTTTATCTCTTCTCTCTCTTCACTCTATCACTTATCTCCTCATATCATTATGACAATTATTATTTCTTATTTCTCCTTACTCTCTATTTTCTCATTCTCTTTTTGTACTTCCTTTCTCCCTCTTCCTTGCCTATTTAACTTTAAATCACCTTTTCCTTTTCTCACATTTGCTTTTTTTCTTTTTTTCCAACGGCTTATATGGTGTCTTTTTGTTCTTGTCTTTCTCATAGTTTATATCTTCTATTTCCCACTAATATCCCACATCTTTCTTAATCTTTTCACTCATTCCATTTTTCTTCATTAACTTTTTATCTCTCCTCTTTCACTTTTCTACATCGAACTTTATTTATATTTGCATGTCTCTTTCGATCTCTATCTATACCTTTTATGTTATGTGAAATAATTTTCCCCTCTATTTGTATTTATTTTCCTCTTTACCTTTTATTTATCTTTCTTTTTGTTAAATTGCTTTTAATTTTCTTGCTTTCTCATGACGAATAATCAATATCCCTAACCTCCTTACTTCTTTCTCTCTCGTCTTGACCTCTTTATACTTCATTCACTCTTTCTCGTTCTATTGTATGTCACTTTACTTTTTATGACTTTGCTTTACCTTTTTGCTTCTTTTTAATTACATCTATCTCATTCTTACTCCCTAATAAGTTTCACAATAATTCATCACTCTCTTCACTCTTGCCTTTCGTTCTATCTATTCTTCTATTACACCTCTATCTCTCTTTTTTTCTATCCACATTTGCTCTCTTTTCTTTATCTCCTCTCCTATATCTCATATATGCTCTTTATTGTCTCTCTCCTCACATCTTTATTATTTTATCTCTCTTGATCTCTCTTTATGTCCCTCTTTGTTTACCTCTCTCTTGTCCCTTTAACAAATTGTGTCTTCTCTTCCTCAGATTCTCTCTCTTAGCTACCCTATCTTGCTTTTTCTCTTTTCTATTATTTATCTCTCTACTACATCTCCATGTCTTCTTTATCTTACTCTATCTCCTTAATTTTCTCTTATTTATTTGTTATTTCTCATCTTATCTATCATATCATTGTCTTTCTGGTTTCACTCTTTCTGATCTTGATTATGTCTTTCTTTTTCTTTCACTATCATATTACTATATTCTCCTTCCCTTTATGGCATTTCTCTCTCATTCTTGTACCTTCCTTAAACCTCTTCCATCTCAATCCACTTTCTGTTCATTTTGGAATCTCTATCCTTCTTTCCTATTAATTATCTTTCACTTCACTACTTCCTTACTTTATTTATTTCACTTCTCCCTCTATCATCAATTGTTTTACACTTTGTCACTCTTTTTATTTTCTCTCTCAGCTATTACCCCCTCTTTCCTCTTTTGTCTCCTCACTCTGTTATTCACTCTACTTATTTTTTGTCTTTTTCCATCTCACTCTTCCATTCTCTCCTTTCAATAAATAACTTTCCTACATTATTATCTATTTGTCTCCCCTTATCTTTATAACTCTTTGTTTCAGTCAAGTTCTTTCTTGCTCCTTTTATCTATCATTTCTTTCTCTGTCACTCCCTTTCTTCTCCATAAAAGCTATCTCGTGATCTAACTCTCTCAATTTTACACAAATAAAAATATTATTTATTTAATAATAATACTTTTTAATTAAAATTTATTTTTCTTAAAATATTTTAAATTATACTCATAACTTTTTAATACAAATTATGTTTTCTCTTAATTTTTTCTTTGTCTCTACCAAGCTTTACCTCCTAATTTGCCTTTCTTCCCTTTCTCTCTTATAGCTTTGTCATTGTTTTGCCCGTTTATCCCCTTTCTTTCATTTCTTTTTCTTTCTTATCATTCTCCTCAATCCCTCTAAGCCAATTTCTATTACTACTTCACTCTTCCTTTATTAGTCTCTATCACCATAGTCTTCCACTATATATTTAAGTTTCTTTATTAAACTCTTTCTCACACTGCTCTCCCTTATGTTCCCTATGTTTCTCTTCCTCTCTATCATTTGTCCTTAAATTTTTCTCTACTATAATCTTTTCTATTTTTCTCCTAATATCTTTCTCCAAATATCTCCTCTTTTTTTCATTTCTAATTTTATTTTTTTTGCCACTCTCTTCTCTCACTATTGTTTTTTTTGCACTTTATATCTATCTATTTTGTGCATGTATCTCTTTTCGTCTCTTTTCTCTCATTTTTATTCTATCTCACTTCTTTCACTTAACTTTATCTTTTATGTCCTTATATCTCTATCTTCTTCATACTCTCTTATTTCACTATCTCTCAATTTTCTCACCTACTTTCTCTCTCTATCTATGATCATTTTAATTTATATCGCTTAATCTATGTCTCATTGTCTATTTATGTCTAAATCTGTATGGGCTTTAGCTATGACAATTTTTGTCATAGTCTCTCTCGTCTTTTCCCTTTTATTATCTCTTTTCTTTCAACTCTTCACTCTTTTTCTCTTTTATAACTTTTTATCTCTTCTATTACCCTTCTCTTCCTCTAATATTATTTATGCTTGTATTTCTCTTTTTATTTCTATCGCTATCTCTTTTGTTATATCCTTTGCTTTGCTTCTCCTTATGTATTTATTTACCACTTTTCCTTATTTTAATCTTTGCATTAGAATAAATCATTGTCTTTGTCTTTGTTTCTCTTAATGACTCTTCGCACTCCCCTATGTCCTTAAATCTTTCTCTCACATATCAACCTCAATTTTCATGCATTCTCTCTTCCTTCTAGATCTCTTTATGTTCTCTTTAAATTTTCCATTCCTTTTCTATTCTCTTTAATTTCTTCTATCTTATTTTTATAATATCTTGCTCTCTATCTCTCTTTATTTAATTTATTCATCATTCTTCTCTTTTTTAAAACTTTATCACTCAATTCACTCTTCCTATCTCTTTTATATATTTCTTCAACCATCACTCCTATTTATCTTATCATTCCTCTGCATGTTTTCTCTTCCATTTGTCTCTTCACTTATATCTCTCATATGCCCTTTGTTGCCTCTCTCCTTACCTTCAAATGTTTCCCCTTTTTATCATTATCTATGCCCCTCATTATTTATATCTCTCTTATTGTCCTCTATCTTTCTATGACTTATCTTTAACACAATTCCTCTTCTCCACTCTATTTTACTCTTTTTATTATCTCTATTTCCTTTCTTTTATTCATTTTGCTTCTTTATCCCTTTTTCTTCTCTCTTTTCTCCATCTCATTTTATCTCTTTGTTTTTGTATCACTTATATATTTGCCTTTATTACTTATATTATCACTATATCCCATGTCTTTATCAACAAATGTCATCTACCAATCTCTAACTTTATGTCTCTATCATACATCCTCTTTATTACCATCTCTATTTCACACTACTCTCTCTACTTTGTATATCTAACTTTATCTATAACTTTATTTGTCCTTTCTGTTACCATTATCTATATCATTATTTTTTTATCTTTGATTCTAACTACTATTTTCTTTGTCCTCTCCCTTGCTTACTTTAATTTTTTTTCCATTAATTCTTTTTCATTATAACTAACTCTTTTCTAGTTTTCTCTTACACTCTCTCTACTAAATTTTTTCTATTGGTTTCTTCTCTCCTCTCTCATTATCTCCTCTTAATGTTTATTTGCCTCAATGTTTGACTCATTTATTATCAAACTCTTCATCATTTTTTGCTCCATCATTTCTATTTCCGTTTATTTTCACTATCTAATACTCCCCTTACTACTTCATATTCTGTCATACTCACTTCCACACTCTCTCCATTCCTACATCTCTTTGTCTAGCTCTATTTTTAACATATTTTATGTCATCTCAACCACCTTTCCAATAATTCCTTCACAATCCACCATCTATTCTATCAATTAATGCTCCTTCCTTCCCTTAACTTTCACTCTCAAGGATTATCTCTTCCTTGATCTGCCTTATTCCCTTATTTTCTTTCTCTCTCTTTGGTCTTTTATTTCTTTTTCTCTCTTTCTCTCCCATCTTCTTATGTCAATCTCCATTGCCATTTATTTTTACTTATTTCATTCCTCATTCTATCAAGCATTCTCTATCTTGTAATTTATCTCCTATTATTCTTTTTCTATTTTCCATCAATTTTCTCCATGATTTTTTGACCATATGCATTTTATAGCTACATTGATTATCACTTCTCTCACTTTTGTAATATTTATTATCTCTCTATCATTCTCTCTCTTTCACTTTTTCAATCATTCTTTGTATGTCTATCCTCAATATCCTATTACAAAGGAAAATCAAGTAATAGAATAAGAAAAATGATATGAATAAAATAAAGAATAATATGATTAATAAATTAAAAGAGGTATAATAAAGATTAAAAATATTAATTATTAATTTATTAAAACTAAGAAAATCTATAATAATTTTTTAGAGTTATCAAAGTGATTTGCTTCTAAGAAGAAGAAAAGTTATAACTATTATTTAACAATACCATAAAATTATTTATAAATTGAAGTAGATTTGACAAATTTATTTAAAATAGAATAATTATATTATTGTTTTAAAAAAGAGCATTATTTTTGAAATTACAATGAAAATAAAATATTTTGCACCATTTATAATTAAAAATTAAAAGAGAATAATTAGTTTATTATAATGTCTATAACAATATTGATAATCTTATTCTTACATTATTAATTAAAATTTTTAAGTTAATTACTAGCATTGTTGATTAGTAGCAAATATGAATAATATTTAATGAAGTTAAGAAAAAACTAATAATAATAAATAGTAAAAAAATAAAAATGACAATCATAAATGTTATTTCTAAAAATATTAAAGAAAAATGTTGTAATTATTTTTTATTAATTAGTAATATTCATATTTTTTTTGCTCATGTTGTTTTTCTTCTTATTCCACTTTATCTATCTCTTCTTACTCCTTTTATTCTTTTGCTAATTCATTAAACTTTTATTTTTTCATTTTGATATTTATCTTATTTTCTTCTTTTATTCATTTTCCTTCACATAATTATTATCATATTCTAGTTCATTTCAATGTTCAATTTGTTCTTGTTCTTCTTTTTGTTAGTAATAATTTTATATATACTATTTCTTCATAATTTCTCTTTCATAATAACGTTACTTTTTTTTGGAATGAATTAAAAATAAATAGAAAATAAACATCTTATTAAAATTTTTTGATATAACCTTTTTTAAAAATGATATTATTTAATAGTATTATTATGTAATGAATAATTACATTAATATTAAAAGTTTTAGTTTTAATTTGTAATTGATATAAATAAGATAACAACAACATAAAACGTTACTCCCTTTTCATTTTAAGTTTATAATGTAATATTATTCTTTGCTTCTAATGTTTTATTAGAATAGTCTTTTCAAAATTTACAAAAAATGAACAAAATATGTTTTTTAGTTATGTTATGGTTATGCTTACAATAAAATTATTATTATTGTTATCATAGTTCAACAATTAGAATACTTTTTAATCGTCATGTTAGTCCTATAATTTTTGAGAAATAATTTTTAAAAAATGTAAGACTAAGTTACAAGACATATCACAAAAATATTTATTATTATATACTTTTTGAAATGAAAAGAATTATTATTAAAATAATTTTTTTTTCATAACGTAACTACCATAATAAGAATTATTGACATTAACTATTATTAGTTATTTGTGTATAAAGATTAAAGACATAATTAGCATATGAATAACATATTTATATGTAGGTGACGGTTATATAATCTTTTATTGCTATTCAATAGTATTAGTAAACATTTTTCTTATCTCTGATTCTTAAACTATTATCAACAAATATTTTTTATTATCGATAATAATAATAATAAATAAGAATTAGTTATACAAGTAGGGAAAAACTATTTAAGAGAAAACAAAGAATTTAATTTAAATATTAATTTAATAAAGAAATATTTCATTATTAGTCAAAAGTTAATAATAATTTTTTAACTTATTATTTATTATTAAAAAAAGTAATTCAAATTTTTGTTAGCAAAATTAATTGTAATTTCTAATGAGAAAAAAGAAAAGAGAAGAAAAATAACTGTAAGAATAAACATTATAACAACTCAATATTAATAAAAAATATTCTAAAAAAGTTTAATGGTAATTAATAAGTATTAAAGTTATTTAAAAAAATTTATATAATAGTTACTCTTATTAATAATTAATACTTTTTGTACAATAATAAATTATAATTTTAAAGAATTTTGAAGAATATTTTTTTATATTTTCATCTCAAAATATAATTGACTTATGGGATTATTAATTTATTCATTATACTCTGCCTTTCATAGTTTTTATCTAGCTGTACTGTTTATTTCTCTTTTTATTTGATCCTTTCTTCTCTGTCTTTTTACTCACTATTATCTTTTGTCTCTAACAAAACATTTGTGTCTCCCACTATCACATTCTTTTTGTTTGGATTCTTCTTTTTCCAAAAATTTTCTCCTTTTCTTGTTCTTCTCCTAGTTATTTCTTTCTCTATTTCTTCTCCTTGTCTTCTTTGTCATTGTATAATTTGATGCATGCATCTTTTTAGCACTCTCTTTCAATTGCCTTCTATTTATCTTCTAATTTTTCTCTCTTATAATCTTTGAAATTGTCTCCCTCTTTATTTTGTTTCTCCTTTCTATCTAAATAACAAGATCTATTGATGACTCTCCTTTTATTATTCATTGGTCTCTCTCACCTTCTAATCTCTTTCCATATCCTCTTGAGCTAATCTTCAACATCTCTTGCTATTTTTTGAGCTACTTCTTAACTCTACAACTTTTAACTATCCTTATTACACTTTCTCTATCTTCTTCATTCATTTCTTCTATTAACCTTAATTTATTCTCTTAATCCCACCTTGTCTAACTTTTTTCCCTTATGACCCTCATCACTTCTTGAGTTCCTTCACTTTCCTTTCTTTCCTTATGTTTTGGGTGACTTGCCTCTATATGTTTTTCACTCTCTCGATTTTAAACATTCTATCATATAATGAATTTCTAATCTCTCTTTGTCTCTTTCTACATTATTGTCCCACTTTCAAACTTCCCTTTCGAACACTCACTCTAACCAATCTCTATTTTACTCTCACTCACTCTTCTTTTTTCCAATCTATCATTCTTTACACTTAATAATCATCATAGCCATTTTTTTCTCTTCTCACTCTTTTTATGTTTGTCTATGTCATTCTCTTTCCATCATTGCCTTCTTATTCTCTTTTTCCCTCTATGATATTTTCATCTAGCTTTTCTCCATTCCTACAACTTACTCTATCTCTTAAACTTCTCTCCTTTCCAATCTCTTATTCTTTTCCTTTATCTATGTTTCACATTACCATTCTGTTACTCTATTGCTCTCCTCTTTCTTTCATCAATTCTATCTCTCACTTTGTCTGTCTTTCTAATTTATCTTTCATCTCCTTCATTACCCCCACTTTCCTCTCCACTCTATTCACACTCCAATTTACTCTCCTCATGTCTTGGCCTACTGATTTCCTACCCTTCCATTATTTTCCTTCACTCTATATTTTTTACCTGTATTCTCTTCTTTTTCGTTTCCTTAAGAATTTCTCCTCAATCTCTTTCTTCTCTCTCTAATTTTATCTCAAACTTTATTTCTACCTCTTATATTTTAAAAAATTATTAATTAATAATAATTGTTTTTAATAATAGTTATTTTTCTTATAATATTTTTATTATCTTATAATATGATATGACATTTATAAATTATTATTTCCTATAACTTTTTTATTATCTCTATCCAACTCAATCTCTTAATCTCACATAATTCCCCTTCCCCTCTTAACTCTTTATCTTTTTTATCTCTATCACCTTTATCTCATCTCTCTCTTGTCTCTTACAACAACTTTCTTCTTAATATCTCTAAGGCTTTTTCTCATTCTATTTCCCTATTCCTTTCTCAATATCACCATAGTCCTCCATTGTCTACATCATTGAACTCTCTCTTTCGTAATCCTCTTCCATTAGTTCCCTTTATTTCTTTTCCTCTCTATTATTCCTCATTTTGCCATTTGTCTTCTCTTTCTTTTACTCTTTTCATCTCTCCTAATCATACTACATTTACCTTCTTATTTATCCTCCATTTTCTCTTCTCTCTAGTTACATTTATTTCATGCTTACTATCTTTTGCTCTCCATAACTGTTTATCTTCTTTATCCATTTCTTCTTTATCGATCTTGATTTCTCTTCGCACTTTAGAACTCTCTTCTCTTTTTCTCTCTCTTCTCCTTGTGACACTTGCTATAACTCTTATTTATCCTATCTTTTTCTCTTACTTTCTCTCTTCCCTCAATCTTCTATATCATATCTCTGATATGATCTTTAATGTGTCTTACTTCTTACGTCTCTATTTTTTATCTCATCATGTCTTTCATTGTGTATCACTCTCTTATTTTTTATTTCTCTCTCTATCTCTCATATCTCTCACACTATAATTTGACCACCCTCTTTTGCTTTTCTTACTATGTATCAGCTTTCTCATGTTAATTTCTTGTCTCATTTTTTATCTTCTCTATTCTCCAACATTTCTCACCTCCTAGCCTTCTTATTCCTTCTTTATCTCTTGATGTTCTTTTCTCTAAATTCCCTCTCTCTAATAAGGAATATCTTTCTGACATTCTTTGTATCTTAATTCGTGAACCCCTCTCTTAGCTTCTTTATTTTACACTACTTTCTTTACCCATTTCTGTCACATTCTTTCCCTCTTCTTAGTTTCACTTCTCATTAATCATTCACTTCCTCATTATTTTCCTCTATGCAATCTCTATCATAATCTTTTCTCTCTACAATTTCTACCTTTTTTTATTATATTCTCCATAATTTTTTCTTTGTAATTCTTTCTTTCCGACTTCACTTTGGTATTCTTCACTAAATCTTCCTAAAAACTTACCCGTCCTTCCTCTCTCTTTATAAGTTTTATCGCCTCTTTATCTTGCAAAATTCCAAACTCTCTCCTTCTCAATTTCTCATATTCTTTCTCTCTTTAAACCCATTCTCTTTCATCTCACTCCCACCTCTATCATCTCTTCCTTATCAATCCACATTATTCTATCAATTAACACTCCCTCCTACTCTTTTCCTTACTCACATTCTTAATTATTATCTCTTTCTTATTCTACCTTACTCCCCAACACACATTCTCTCTTTCTACCTCTTTATTTATTTTTCTCTTTTCAATTGTTTCCTTGACTCCTTCTATTTTTTTGCACTTGAAATTTATGATATTTAATTTCATACCTTTTCTTATTTTCCTTTTCTATGCTACAATTTTTATTCTTATTATTCCCTTCTTTTAGTTCATTTTTTTGTCTTATATTTTCTTATTCTTCTTCTTATTAACAATCTTCTAATAATTGCTCTTTCAAGATTTCTCTTTCTTAATCACATTATTATTTTTAAGAATTTCTTGAAACTAAAAAAAGAGAAGGAAAATAGTATTAGTTTGTTACCATAATTTTTAAAAAAGTTATACTGATTATTATAATTATATTTATAATTTCAATATTAATTTTATTAATTTAAAATATTGTCTTATTTTGTAATTCTTAAGAGTTATAAATTTACTTCTTTCCTTATTAATCTCCTATTTATAGTTAGTTCTTATTCATTTTTACTTAATTTGATTATAATTTTCTTTTCTAAAATTTGAAATGACGAAGAAAAAATATTGTTTAGCCATTCCTTTTTGTATCCTTATATAAAATTTATTTATAATTTTTATTAAATTTTTAATAATAAAAAATTATGTTTTTATTTTCTTTTTATTGTTTTTAAAAATTATTATTTAATATTTTATTACAAGATTATTAAAAAAACTTATTATTAATCTATATTAGTAACTAAAAATGTTTTTTTAAGAAAGTTTTAAGCATAATAAAAAGAAAAATAGTCATAAATATGAAAATTTTTAATATTAGCTATTTATGTAAGAAGGTTAGAGCTATAATTGATAAGCGAAAAAAATTTATAGTTAAATGATGTTAGAGCAATTTTGACTAGTTATAGTAGATACTATTATTAAAAGTTATTATTATCTCTAACTATTAAACTATTATACAAAATAATTAAATTATATTTTTAAGAAGTATAATTATTGAGAATTACCTAATTAAATAAGTGAAAAAGATTTTAGAACCAAAGCTTATTAAATTTGGAAATCAGTTATGCTAATAAAAATTACAATATTAATTAATAAAAAAATGCAATTTATTAACATATTTTTAAATAAAATGATAATGAATTATATTTAATTTTAAGAAATTTGGAGTTAATCTTTACATAACTATGATTAATAAACATAATTTTAAATTATATAATGATAATTAACAATTTCTAATACTCTAAGAATAGTTGATATAATAGTTATTTCTCTAAATAGAATTTTTGTCAGATGTAACATTAATTGGTAATTTTAAAGTTTTAGGAAAAGTTACATTTCTTGATAAAATTTTTTATTTTTTTCTTCTCAAAATAATATTGCCAGATAGAGTTTATAATTAATTCTTATTATTCTTCCTCTATCTCTCTTCAATATTAGTCTCATTTTCTCTCTCTATTTGGTTGCCTTTATCCATATGTCTTCCTCTATCTCTCTTCAATATTAGTCTCAAAATAACATTGCCAACTTTTTCTTTTTTGGAGCCTCTATCTTCTTTTTCCCAAATTTGTCTCTCTTTCTTTCATGATGTTCTAAAATTGACCTTCTTTCTAATGCATCTCATTGTTTATTTGTCCACTTTATCATTTGATTAGTGTGTCTTTAAAGCTATTTCATTGCATTGTTCTCTCTTCTTCTTTGACACTCGCTTAATCCCAATGTTTGTGTCACTATTTATCTTTCTTCTCTTCTGTCACAAAATAAAGATCCCTATCAATATATCACATTCCATCTATGACTCATTAATCTCTCTCATCTCCTTTTTCTTTTTATCTTTTCTTATTCTATAAATCATTCACTTAGTCTCTCTCTCATATACATCACCTTTTCTTCTATGCCATTTTTCCCTACCCTCTCTCTCCTCTTTACCTAATTCTAATAATTTGTAGCTCTTTTTGAGTTGTATCTTGTTTATATAGCTTTGTAGTATCTCCTTTACATTCCCTTACATATCTATGTTTTACCTTTCTCTTCTTTGATCTTATCTCTCTATCTCTCTTTCTCTTACCATTTTCTTACCCATCTGTATCCTCACTTTCTCACTTAACTTACTTCTCTTTGTTACCTTGGGCATTGTCTCACTTGTTTCTTTATCTTTGTCTCAGATTGATTATTTTTTGGTCTCTATTAGATTTTATTGCCTCTTTTTGTTGATCACTCTATTATTGTCTTATTATTGCTGTGCCCTCTTGAATACTCCCTCTAGTCGATCTTTACTTTGCTCTCATTCACTCATTATATTTTCACTCTATCATTCTTCTCTCTTACTTACAAATCATAGCTATGTCTTTCTCTTCCCATTTTTCTTTAGCTTCCATTATGTCTTTCGTATCTCTCATTGCTTCCTTATTCTGTTGTCTTCGTTTTTCCCATTTTCCGATCCCACTTCTCCCTTCCAACAACTTACACTTTCTCTCTACCTCTTCTATCTCATTATGAAATCTTTCTCCTATTTTCCAAATATAGGTGCCATTCACAATGTCTATGCCTTACTCTCTCTTTCTATCTCTTCTCTCTTTAACTTATTTCATCTGTAATGATGCCTCTTTTATTTTTCTTCTCTTACTTCTTTTACCACCTCTTTCATTTCTCATCACTTTCAAATTCATGCCCCTTACTATTTTATCTCTAGCTCTCTCACTCTTCCATTCTCTCATTTCACTTTGACCTCTTCACTCACTATTGTGCATTTGTCCCCCTTTGTCTCTATAAACCTCACTTTTATTCTTTCTCTAGTATTCTCTTTTTCTCACATCATCAATCAACCATGTCTTTTTACTTCTCTTTTCTATCTAAAAATCTATTTCATATCCTATCCTTGTCACTGTTAATATCGACCTCTTAATCTCCCTCTCTTCCCATTTCTCTCTTATTTGTTTATCTCATGTTTCACTCCTCCCTATATCTCTTCTCAATCTTCTTTCCTTTTTCCCAATCTTTTTACCTCTTGAAGGCACTTTCTAAATTTAATTCTTTCTTTTTTTCTCAAATCCTCAATCCCAAAAGTCATCCATTTTCTCTGTCATTTAATTTCATTAAACTCTCTCACACATTATTCACTCCTAATTGTTCCCTTTTTTCTCTTCTTCCTTATCATTGTTCCTCGAGGATTTTCTCTGTTTCTTTTTTCTACATTTATCTTTTTATATTTCTTCATCTATCTCCCTATCTATTATTTTTTTTCTTGCTTAAATGTTTATTTTCCTTGTCTATCTCTTGTCTTTGTTTCTTTCTTTTTTTTATGTCTTTCTTTCTATATTTATAATCATAAATACATTTTTCTCTATTTTCTTATGTCTTTGCTCACTTTATCTTTCAATTCGTTTGTTCCCTCTTTTATTTCTTACTTCTCTCCATTTGTCATCTCTCTTTTTGGACTCCTTTTTCTTTATAAGAACCTTTGACAAAATATTTCTTTATTAGTCCATCACTTTTGCTCCTTTTCTTTTTTAACTCAATTTTTATAGTCTCTCTATATTGTATTGGTTGTCAAAAACCTTATCTTGTCTTTATTATCATACTTCTTTCTTGCTCTTCTCTCTTTACCTTATCCTTCATTTTCATTTTATGTCTCCACCTTTACTTCTCTACTATTCAAATCTTTTATGTTTGTAAGTCTATTTAATCTCAATCTCTACCTTTTACTATATATACTAGATTATTCTTCTCCTTCATTCTCATTTTTTCTTTTACTCTCATTCCATTATCTAGCTATTTTCATTGTTAGTTTACCCACCAATTTATTTTCTCTTTAATACAATCAATCACATTCTTACTATCTCATGCTATCAATCTATCTTCCTCTTCTATAGCTCTAATTACTTCTATTAACCCTTTATCACTGTCTTGTCTCTTACTTTTATTTCCTCTATTATTGTAATTTTATTTTCAATATTTTGTGCCAAACTTCTCTTTTCCCTCATCTCTTCTTTTACATCTCTCTTATATTATCCATTACCTCAAATTCCCTACCTCTTCATTTTTTTATCTTTCTTTACATTCTTCTTTATTTATCTCTCTTTTGTTGTACAACTATCTCATAATGTCTCTTCTCTCTCACACTCTCTGTTTTTGACATTCTATCTCTCTTGCATCACCTTCTTTATCTACTTTTTTTTACATTTAACATCTTTATCTCCTTATCCTCTCTCTTCCTTTTGCTTTTCTCATCAATGATCTATTGGATTGTCTCCTTTTTACCTTCACTTCATGTCCCCACTTTAAATGCCCTCTTTCCAATTGGGAATCTCTTTTGAACTTTCACTCTATTTCTTTATAACTCAAACATTCTCTTACTTTCCCCTTTTTTATGTACTTTATATGAAACTCTCTATCTAGACTTGCCATCAATTTTGCCTTTATGTTTTGTTTATAATACACTCCATAATACTTCCTCTTTTATCATATTGACTCCACACCTTCTCCTTCTACATTTCAATTTTCACTATTTTTGGGGTATCTTTTCAACAACTTTATTTATTATTTTTATTACAATTTAATAATATGCAAAAAAATTATTTTGTTTTATTATTAATACGAAATAAATTTTGTAATTTAAACATTTAATTATAATATTAATAATAAAGTGAATATTATTTTGTTCTTTATAATTATGAATTTTTTAAGATATTTTTAAGCATAATAATAATAATAGTAGTAAATGTTGATAATTCTAATATTAATTATTTACATAAGAAGTTTAGATGCACAATTGACATGTTAAAAAGTTTTTTATTCTTGAAACGATTATTAGAACAATTTTTATTTATTATGATCAATACTAATATTAATTCTTGTTGTTATCCGTAATTCTTGAGCTATTATTCAAAATAATAAATATTATAGATAAAAGTTGTAATAATTAAGAATTAGATATTTAAAAAGTAAAAATAATTTAAGAACATCAAAATAATCTAATCAAAAATTAGTTAGTGTAATAAATATTGTTTTATTGGTTAATAAAAATATATAATTTAATTAATATTTTTTCAATAGTCAGAATATTTATTAAAATTAATCTTAGAATGATTAGATTAATCTTATCATAATTAAAATTAACAAGAATTATTTAATAGACTATAATAGTAAATAATAATTATGACAATTATCAAGAAAAGTTTATTTAATTGCTATTTTTATTAAAAAAATTTGTTATAAAATTAATTAGTAATTTTAAAATGTTTTTAAAAAGTACTATTAATGATACTATTTTTTATTGTTTCTTGTCCCACAATCGCTTTATAATAGTATTCACTCTTTCTCCTTATATCTATATCCCTTTATCGATAATTTTTCTCTCACAAAATATTTGTGCCTCTCCCTATCACATTCTTTATTGCAACCTTGATAATCTTTTCCCAAAAGCTACTTCTATTTCTTTTGTGTTCTTCTATTTCTTGAGCTATTATTTCCTTTTTGTTGCTTCTTTGTTTGTTTTTTCATCTTTATCATTCGATTAGTGTTTCTTTTTTAAAACTATTTCTTTGTCTATGTCTCTTAACTAATTCTATCTCAACATACTCTCGCTTCACTTATCTTCACATAATCACTCCATTTTTTAATTCTATAAATTGATGCTTCCTTCCTCAGTTATTCCTTTCTAATAGTCTATGATTGTCTCTTTCTTGCTCTATCCCTCACTCCTTTTTCTATCTTTAACCTTTTTATTCCATTTTCTCTATCTAACTCTACCATCTCCTTATAATAATCTCCTCTATCTTTCTTTCTCGCTCATTTCCTCTCTCACTCAATTAGGCACTATCTCTCATACAATTTATCTTCTACTATTATTTATCACTTTTCTAACAGAATTATTTATTTCTATATAACTATAAATATTAAATGCTAATTACTTTTCACTGTTTCATTATTAAACAACCTCTATCTTATCTTCTCTATTTCAATTTTCTTTCTTATCTCCACTATATCACACTATATCTCTTTTCTCATTTCAATTCTATATAATCATGCTCTTCTATTATTTTTCTCTCCTTGATCTCTACCAGACTCATTTCATTATGCATTTTATTCTTTAATCCATTTTATTTTGTATAATTTTTTTTTCTTTCTAACTCTTTCATTACTTCATTACTCTCTCACTCTCTTAATTAAATTTATCCAACTATTTTCCTTTATCTTATCTATCTTTCTCTAATCAATATATTTTTCTTAATTTCTATCTTATATATATATATCAAAGTTTTAGCTATCTTTTCCTTCCATCGTTTCTATTTCTAATTAATTTCTCTCTCTCAAACACTGCTTACTATGTTCTTTATAACATTCTAACCTTCACAACCTCACGTACTTTAGATTACTATCTTTCCCTCTTTAAACCTATTCTCTCTTATATCTCTCTTCTTTTACCTCCATATCAATCAACCTTCTTATTCTATAAATTGATGCTCCCTCCCACTTTTTTCTTGCACTCTTCCGCTTAATTATTATCCCTTTCTTCTTCTACCTCACTCCCTCACTCAGTTTCTCTCTTTTAAACTTTTTATTTATTTGTTTCTCGCACTTCCTCTTAACTCTTCATATATCAATCTCTTCTATCTTTCTCTCTTACTCTTTCTCACTCATTCACTCTTTCATGCATTCTCTCTTTTGGTATCTATCTCTTGTTATTATTTTTGTCTTTCCTCTTAGTCTAATCTATTTCTATTTCTCTAGAAATATTTTACTTTTTTTCTTTTTCCTCAACTCTCTCACCTTTGATTTTTTTATCTTATTTCTCTTTATCTCTTTCCTTATCATTCATTACGTGCCTTCTTCAATATCGTATTTCATAAGAAATTGTAGAAACTAAATTAGAAACATATTATAAATGAAAATAAGAATGGTAAAGAAAATAAAATAAAGTAAAAGATTTTTAGTTTTACATTAATAAAATTTTGAAAATATTTAATAACTCTTACTAATTTTGAAAATTACTTGTAATTAATAAGATGACAAACCACAAATGTTTTTTTATTTTAAAAACAATTATTATATATAATTAAAAATAAATACAATAATTTTATACAGTAAAATATTTAAATTATTTTAAAATAATAATTTTTATTACATAAATTTTATTAAGAATTTTTAAATAATTAATTTTTCACAATAAATGGAGAAACACTTATGTCAATTATTTTTACATCATTAATAATAACTATTTTTAAATTATTAATGTTAAAAATCTAAAGAAAAGATATAAATATTGGATTTTAAATTTTTAAAATAACTTAATGAATAATAATAAATAATAATATGATAATCATTAATAGTATTACAAATAATTTTAAGAAAATTTTATTTATTCTTATTAATTATAGATATTTTTATTAATATAGATATTCATATTCATTTTCCATTCAATGTTTTTGGACTTCTTTAATCTCAATTGTTTCTTCTTATTCCTTTTATTGTTCTATTTACCCTTGACATAATTCATATGAAATTTTAAACTTTTCAAATTTCTTCCTTCACTCTAATTTTTTAACTTTATTAATTTCTTCTTTTGGTTCATTTTGGTGTTCTGCATTGTTTTAATCTTAGTGTCAATCATATATATATAATTAAACCTTCAGTGTTTCTCTTTCTTAATCACATTATTCTTTTTAAGAGTAAGTATAAACTAAAAAGTACAAAAGAAAAATACTATTACTTATTTTGAACATTTTTTAAAAAGAGATTTATTATTATAATTATAAATTATAATTTATATTAATTTTAAATATAGCATTATTTTCTAATTTTTAAGAATAAGATAATAATAAGTTAAAAATTTAATAATATCCTTTTTAATCATCTTTTTATGAGTATTTCCTATTAATTTTTGTCTCAAACTTCAAAACAATATCCTACTCTAAAATACTAAAAATTGATGAAAAAAAAGTTTTAAGTTATTTTTTAGGTATCATTTCAAAAAAATTATTTAATATTGTTTATAATAATTAAATAATTAACAAAAAAATTATTGTTTTTATTATTATTAAGAAATAAATAAATTTTTTTAATATTTAATTATAATACTCATAATAAAGTGAGTTTTATTTTATTTTTAATAATTATGAATTTTTTTCTGAAGTTATTTTTAAGCATAACAATAATAATAATAGTAAATGTTCATTATCCTCTTATTAATTATTTACATTAGATGATAGAGTTATAATTGATAAATTAATAACCTTTTTATATGTAAAATGATTATTAAAAAACTATTATTTAGTTATGATCGATGCTATTAGTAATTGTTATTGTTATCCCTAATTTCTCAACTATTATTCTAAATAATAAAATATTATTGATAAGAAATATAAGACTTAAGAGTTAGCTGTTTAGATAAGTAAAATTTATTTAAGAACCACAAAATTATCAAATTTAAAATTAGTTATGCTAGTAAATATTGCTTTATTAGTTAATAAAAATGTTAATTTAATTAACATATTTTTAATTAGTAAGAATATTTGTTAACATTAACGTTAACATAATTACAATGAATCTTATGATAATTAGAATTAATAAGAATTATTTTAAAGATTATAATCTCAATTAATAATCAATACATTTATTAGGGTAAGCTTTATATAATTCTTAATCTCATTAAAAAAAACTTTTTGCTATAGCATTAATTAGCAATTTTAAAAATTTTTGAAAATTACTATTAATGATGCTATTTTTTATATTTTCTTAAAAAAATAATATTACATTATAAGATTAATAATTAACTCTTCTTATGCTTCCACTATCACTTTGTAAATCTATTCTCTATTTCTCTCTCATATGTATGTCCCTTCATCAATATGTTTTCTCTCACAAAATGTTTGTGCCTCTACCTATCACATTCTTTATCACAGTTATCATAAGTTGTTTTTCCAAAAATTGTTTCTCTTTCTTCCATGTTCTTCTCTTTCTTGAGCAATTCCTTTTTTCTACTGCTTCTCACTTTCTTCCTGTCCTCTTCATTATTCGATTAGTGTATCTTCTTTTAAACTATTTATTTTTTTAGGTCTCTTAACAAATTCAATCTCAACATACTCTCTCTCCCCTTATCTCTAGATTGTCACTCCACCATTTAATTCTATAAATTAATGCTTACTTCCTCACTTATTCCTTCTCTAATAGTCTATGATTTTCTCATTTTTGTTCTATTCCTCACTCTCTTTCTCTTTATGTTTGCCCTTTCATTACATATTCTCTCTTTAACTCTCCTATCTCTTTTTAATAATCTCTTTTATCTTTCTCTCTCACTCTATTAGGCATTGTCTCTCACGCAATTTATCTTCTACTTTTATTTCACTTTTATCATAGCATTATATAATTCTATTTAACTATAGATATTTAATGCTAACTATTTTTCTCTATTTCATTGATAGTCAACCTCTCTCTTATCCTTTCTAGTTCACTTTACTTTCTTAACCCCTCTATGTCACAGTTTTTTTCTTTTCTTTATCACAACCTTTGTAATTTTTTTCCCAAAACTCATTTCACATTCTTTCATCTCCTTTTTCTTCAGGTATTCTTTGATTTTTGTTGCTTCTATCTTTCCTCATTTCCTCTTTATCATTTCATTCGTGCATCTCTTTTTAAAACTATTTCTTTGCATTGGTCTCTCCTCCTCTATATCTCTCTTAATTCTAAAGTTTTTCTTCCTCTTTATTATTTTTCCTTTTTTCTCTCTAAATAAAAATTCTTATCAATTACTAATTTATTTATGTGATTCTTCAATCTCTCTCCACCCTTTCTTTTTCTATCTCCTCAAAATCTACAAATCATTCTCTTAGGTTTTTTTCGCTTATGTCATCTTATGTTCTTTCTAATTTGTTTGTCCCTTATGTCTTTTTTAACTCATTCTTAGAATTTATAGATTTTTACAAGTTGTATGTACTCTATGTGATTTTGTATTATCTCCATCATTGTCCCATAATCCCTCTACCCTCTAAAACAATCTCTCTAGTCCATCTCTCCTTTACTCTCACTCACTCTTCTAATTTTCACTCTCTTATTTATTAATCATAAATATGTCTTTCTATTCTCACTCTTCTTTAGCTTCCTATATGTCTTTCTTTAGAGCTCATCACCTCCTTATTTTATTCTCTTTTTGTTTTCCTCATTTCCCTCTCCCCCTTTTCCCTTACTATAACTAACTCCTTCACTCTACACCATCTCTCTCTTTTGGAATGTTTGTCCATCTTTCTTTGAAAATTTAATGAAATAGTCAACATTTAATAATAATTAACATAGCACTATATTACTTATTCTTACATTCTTAATAATAATTATTATTTTAAGTTATTGTTGTTATAAATATTTTTTTATGAATTTAAAAAAGTAAAGATTAATTGATAATAACAAAAAATGAAATGATATAAGTAATAAAATTATTAATAATTTAAAAGATATTATTTATTTTCGTTAATTATAAAAATTTTTATTCGTTTTCTTTTTATTATTTTTTGTCTTCTTCCATCTCAATTGTTTCTTCTTACTACTTTTATGGTTCAATTTACACTTGAAATAATTCATATTTAATTTTAATCCTTTCTTATTTCTTCATTTATTTAGTTGTTTTTATTCTTATTATTTTCTTCTTGTGGATCATTTTTGAATTCAAACTTGTTTAATCTTCTTCATGTCAATTATTTGTATATAATTACACCTTAAAGCTTCTCTTTCTTAATTACATTATTATTTTTTACAATATTTATAAAAAAATTAGAAAAGAAAATTATTATTAGTTTTTTTGGCAATAGTTTTTAAATATTTATACGTATTATTATAATTATAAATTATAATTTTTAATGAGTTTGAAATATAGTCATATAATGAAATAATTTAGAACATGATAACAGTAATTTATAAATTCACTCATATCCTTCTTAACCGCCTTTCTATAACTATTTCTTATTCATTTTTCTCAATTTTTATTATAACACTCTTTTCCAAAATCGAAAGAAGAAAAGTTTTCTAGCTATTTTTTGGTATCTTCAAAATAAAATTATTTATTATTTTTATTACAATTTGATAATTCATATATTTTTATTTCTTTATTAGGTTATGTATGAAGTGATTATTTTCTTATTATTTGTAATTATAAAGTTTTTTCTTAAGAAATTTTTAATAGTAATAATAATAAATATTGATGTTCACAACATTAGTTATTTGCACAAGACTATTAGAGTTATAATTGGCATGAGAACAACCTTTTTATACTTTAGTGATGGTTAGAAAAGTTTTATTACTTATTGTCAATATTATTACTAATAATTATTGTTGTCTCTTATTCTTAATCAATCATTAAAAATAGTTAACTATTATTGATATGGACAATAATAAGTGAGAATTAGCTATTTAAATAAGTAAAAATATTTAAGAACAAAAAAAATTATTAAAATTAAAAATTAGTCTTTCAAATAAATATTAATTTATTAGTTAATAAAAAAATATATTTTAATTAACATATTATTAAATAATAAAAATAATTAATTAGAATTAATCTTAACATATTTCAAATAAATAAAAATTATTTTGAACAATTATAATGGTAATTAATAATTGCAATATTTATTAAGAAAAGTTGATAAAGAGTTGTCCTTTTTGAAAAAATTATTTATTATGACATTAATTAATAATTTTAATCAAATTTCATAATATATTATTAATGATATCATTTTTTTGTATTTTTTTCTCTAAATAATTGTCTAATAGGGTTAATAATTAATTCTTCTTATTCTTCCTTTGTCTCTCTCCAACATTATTATCACTTTCTCTATCGATTTGTGTTTCTTTATCAATGACATTTTAGCTCACAAAATATTTTGCTCTCTACTCATTCTTTATCATAGCCTCTATCATCTGTTTCACAAAAATTTCACTATTTATTTCATGATCTTCTCTTTCTTATGTAGTTCTGCTTTCCAAAGCTTCTCTCTCCTTCTTATCTTCTTTATCATTTGATTAGTGTGTCTCTTATAAAATCTATTTCTTTGCATAACAAACTCTTACTTTTGTTTTCTCTCTTAATCCTTATGTTTGCTAACCTCTTTATTTTTTGTCTCCTTCGCTCCATATAAAGTCTTCTTTATCCTTAATCTTTCAATTGCATTCACTCTTTGCTTCATCAAAAATCTGTATCTCTTTTTCTTTCTCTTTTCCCTCTAAGAATCTCCTAATCTATTTTTGTCACTCTCAATCTTGGCCTCTTAATCTCTATGTCATCCCTTTTCTCCTTAACTTCTTTAGCTCTTGTTGCACTCCTCCCTCTTTCTCTTCTTAATCACCTTTCCATGTTCCCCATCTTTCTTCATCTATATGGTAGTTTCTAATTCTAAATATCATTTCTTTTCTCAATCCTGAATCACCGAAGTGATCCACTTTCTCTATCATTTAATTTTTTTGAACTCTCTCTTACATTATTCACACCTAATTGTTATGCTTTTTTCTCTTCTTTTGTATTATTTTTTTTTTAATATTTTTTTCCTTTATTTTTCTATTTTTATTCTTTATCTTTCTTCATCTATCTTATTTCTAATTTTTTTTTCAATTTCTTGTTTATCTCTTTGTGTTCCATGTGTCTCTAATTTTCTCTTTTTTCACTTTATATCTCTCCCTTTTTGTGTCTATCTTCATAAATACTTTTTTCTTATGCTTTTCTTTTGTCTCTATTCACTTTATCTTTTAACTCATTTATTCCTTCTTTTATTTCCCATTTCTGGATATTTTTTATCTCTCTTTTTGCACTCACTTTCTCTCTCTAAGACCCTTTAACTTAATATCTATTTATTCATCCCACACCTTTGCTCCATATTTTTTCCCCAATCTATAGTCTCTTTATATTATATTGTTTTTTAAAGACTTTATCTTCTCTCTATTATGACTTCTTTCTTACTCTTCTCTCTCTTTATCTTGTTCTTTATTTGTGTTCTATTTCTTTACTTATACTTCTTTACTCATCAAATCTTTTATGTTTGCATGTACATTTAATGTCATTCTCTAACTTTTATTATATATTCTACACTTTACTTCTCTCTCTATATTTTCTTATGTCTTTACTTCTTCTGTTTCTATGTATTAGTCAAATTCTTTATCTTTGACTTTCTTCTGCTTGATGACTTTTCCCTCTCGTTGACCTCACGTCTGTATATATCAGCTAAACCTTCTTCTAATTCGCTCATTTATCAATCTACCTTCTTATTCTATAAATTTATGCTCCCTCTAAATCATTTCTTGAACTCTCACCCTTAATGATTATTCCTTTTATGTTCTACCTTACTCCTTCGCTCACTTTTTTCTTTTCACACTTTTATTTATTTTTTCTCTCTTCCTCTTAACTATTCATATACGAATGTCCTTTATCTTTCTCTCATGCACATTCTTTCTCTTGCACTCTATCATGCATTCTCTTTCTTATTATCTTTCTCTTACTATTATTTTTTTCTTTTCTGTTAATTCCCCTTTTTCTATATGTAAATATATATATTTTTTTTACTTTGTTTCTCACCACTCTCACCTTTGTTTCTTTATTATCTCTTTCTTTTATCTACCTCATTCCCAATTATTCATTATATGTCTCTCTTCAATTTGTTATTTCAAAAGAAAATTTAGAAATACAATTAAGATCATGATATGAATAAAAAAATATGGTAAATAAAATAAATATTATAAGATAAAATATAATAATTATTAATTATTATGCTATTAAAATTTAGAAAATATTTAATAACTCTTAATAATTATAAAAATCACCTGTAATTAATAATTAGAGTAACTAAAATTATATTTACACTTATAACAATTATTACTTATATACTAAAATAGTTATAATAAATTTTTTAGAGTAAAAAAATAAAAAAATCTTAAAAATAGATTTATTTTACTGTAATTACAATGAATAGAAATATTTATTACACAATTTTGATTTGAAAATTCTATAAAATAATTAATGTTTAAGAAAATGGATGAACACTTATATTAATTGCTAAAACATTATTAAAAATATTTACTATTTCAAATTATTTATATTATAAATATAAAACAAAATATAAATATTACATTATGAATTTTTTCTGAAACATAATTAATAATATGAATACCAATTAGATAATAATTAATAGAATTATTAATATTTTTGAAAAAACAAATATATTCTTACTAATCATAAATATTGTTCTTCTTCTTCCCACATCAATTCTTCTTCTAACTCCATTTATTATAATATTTATACTCAAAATAACTCATATTTAATATTAATCTTTTTCTTATTTGTACATTTTGTGTACTAGATTTATTTAATGTTCTTCTTAAGAGTCATCTTTATATAATTACACGATTAAGTTTCTCCTTCTTAATCGCATTATCTTTCAAAGGATTTTTGGAAATTAAAATGTTGAAATAAAAATAGTTATTAATTTTTTTAACATATTTTAAAGAAATATATTAATTATTATAACTATAAATCATAACTATGTTTTTAATTTAAAACATTGCCTTATTATGTGATTGTCAGGGATAAGATAATATTAAGTAATAAACTTACTCTTTTCCTTCTTAGTCTTCTTTTATTAATTACTTCTTATTTATTTTTTCATAATTTGTATTATGCATCCTTCACTAATATACAAAAAAATTAGGAAGCAAGTTCTTAATTATTTTCTTAGGTGTCTTTTCAAACAATATTTCTTATTTTTATCATGATTTAATAATTAAAAAAAATTCTTTTTTATTATTATTGTGGAATAGAATTTTTTGTAATTTTAATATTTAATTATAATATTATGAATAAAGTGAGTATTATTTTACTTAGTAATTATAAATTTTTCTCTTAAGATATTTTTATGCATTATAACGCCAATAATGATAATAATAATAATAGTAAATGTTGAAATTTGTAATATTAATTATTTACATAAGAAGATTAGTATTATAATTAATATGAGATAAACATTTTTATACTTAAATGATGGTTAGAACTATTTTTATTTGTTATGATTAATACTATTCGTAACAATTATTATTATCTGTAATTATCAATCTGTTTTTCAAAATAGTTAAATATTATTGTTATGAGCTATAATAATTAAGAATTAGTGGTTCGAATTACTATAAATTTTTTGAGAATCAATAATTATTTAATTTAAAATTAGTTATGCTAATAAATACTACTTTAATTTAATTAAAATAGTTTTAAATAGTAAGACTACTTGTTGGAAATAATCTAAACGTAATTAGGGTTGATAAAAATTAATCTAAACACTATAATAAAAATTAAGAATTATTCCATTTGTTAAGAAAAGTTGCTATAATAGTTATTCTTATTTAAAAAGTTTGTTAAAACATTAACTAATAATTTTAAATAATTTTGAAAGATTGAAATTAATGATTCTATTTGTTCTTCTACTATTACTTACTAATAGTATTCTCTTTTTCCCTCTTAATCTATCTCTCTTTATCCATTACATTTTCCTCACAAAATATTTATGCCACTCTCCATCACATTCTTTATCGTAGCCTCCCTAATCTTTTTCCCAAAGGTGTCTCTTTTTCTTTTGTGTTCTTCTCCTTATGCTATTCTTTTTATTTCTATTGGTTCCCTCTCTGTCCTTATCCTTTTTATCATTCGATTAGTATGTTCCTTTTTAAAACTTTTTGTTGCAATGGTCTTCCTTTTTCTTTCTAAATAAAAATCTTTATCACTTATTGATTTCTTTGAGTCATCAGTCTCTCTCACCTTCTTGTGTAGCATACTTCTAATCAAGGTCATAATTTCATGTTCTTCTTCCAAGTAACTAAGCTCTCAGATTCCTTTCTTAAAAGTAAAAAATTTAAACTTAATTTTTCCTTGAGTATTTATTAAAAATAGAAATTTGTTTGTTTGGATTTTTATCTTCACTTTCCTTTCCTATTGTTGGAATATCTATTTTGTTGTAAGGTTATTATTACTTAATTCTATTTTCTTCTTATGATGATGTAACCTAACCTTCTTTAGTCAAAAGGACTATATAGTTTCTTTTTATGCTTAGTTTCTGTCAAGGGTAAAAGAAAGATTAAATTTAAGCCAAACCACATAACATCGATAGTATAAGCTTTTGCTCACTCTTCTTTCCTGCATCCCCATCTTGCTTCCTAATCTCTCTTAGAAACTTTTTAATCCTAATTCTCTCTTTCATAATCCTCAATCACCAAAATCTTTCAATTTCCTTTTCATTTTATTTCATTGAACTCCCACAATTTCCACTCCCACTTGTTGCTCAACTTTCAATTCTTCCATATCACTATTCATTGAGAGTTTTTTTTCTTTTCTTTTCTATTTATAACTCTTTATCTTTCTCCATTTATGTCTTAATTTATAGTTTTCAATTTCTTGCTTATATCTTGATGTTTTTTCTATCTCTCTCTCTCTCTCTCTCTCTCTCTCTCTTTCTCTTCCTTTTTGTCTTACACTTTATATCTCTCTTTTAGTATAGGTAGTGTTATAAATATCTTTTTTCTTAATCTTTTCTTATCTCTCTTTTTAGTCAATCTTTTATTTTTTTCTCTTTTATTTCCCACTTCTCCCTTTTTTCTCTCTCTAGTTTTACATTTTTTTTCTTTTTATCTCTATGACTTGATATCTTTTTATCTATCCCTAACTTTTGCGCTGTTTCTTTTCATTTTAATAAATTTATTCCCTTTTTTAATATTCAATTTCTCATGTTTTTATCTTCTCTTTTTATTATCAAACTTCTTTGATGGTCATCATTCACTTTACCTTATACTTCATTTTCTTTCTATCTTTCTACTTAGACTTCTTCACTTGTCAAATTTATTATGTTTACATGTCTTGTCAAAATTTTTATGTTTACATATCTCTTTAATTTCTATCATGACTTTTATTTTTTCTACAACACTTTTCTTCTCTCTATTTCTCTTATTATCAATCTTCTATTTCTTATTTTTTTTGTCACATATTTCTCTCCTCTCTTATCTCTTCTCTTATAGCTCTGATGTGCTCTCCATTGTCTCTATCTATTACCTTTTTTTTTACTCTCTATTTCCATCTACATTCTTTATTTATTATCCATTATTATTTGAGTATCTTTATATGTCTCTTCTCTCTCACACTCTCTCTTTTTACCACTCTATCTTGTCTTTTTTTACTTTCTCTATGTAGTTTCTATTAGATATCTCACATTTTCATCTCCTTATCTTCTATCCCTTGTTTATATTGCATCTATTTTTCTCATCATTCATCAATTGCTTTTCCTCTCTTTCTTATACCAATGCAACCTCTTAATGTCATCATGCCTAAATGACTTTTCTCATAGGGAATATCTTCCTAACTTTTTCTCTATTTCTTTATGACTAAACCTTTCTCTTAATATCTCTATTGCACACTTCTCTTTATTTCCCTCTTTATCTCTTTTTGCCTCTTTCATTAGATTAACTAATCTTCTGTCATTCTCGCTCTCTTTCTTCTATTTTTAAACTTCTCTAATCTCTTTCCTTCTTTCTTACTCTATTCTCTTCTCCTTTAAACATTTGTTCCTTTGAACTCTCTTCCTTTTTTCTTTGATTCTTGGCACTAACTATTTTATATCACTTTCCTTTCTTGTCTATCACATTATCTTCCCTACATATCTAACTTAATTTTTATCTCATTTAAATAAAACTCTTCATCTATCTCAACCTTCCATCATTTTTAGCACTTTATTTTCTATGTATAACACTTTCTTCTAGCTCCTTGTCCATTTCTTTTTGACTAGGTCCCTTAACAAATTCTATCTCAACCCACTCACTCTTCCCTTTTTCCATTTTTAATAGTCTATGATTATCTCCTTCTTACTTTATCTTTCTCCCTCAGTAACTTTTTTGTAACTTTACTCTTTTATTTCCTTCTTTCTCCTCTTCTCTTATGTCTTTATGACAATCTATTCTATCTATCTCTCTCACTTATTCTCTCCATAACATTGTCAAACATTTCTCTACAGCAAATTTTCTCATAATTTTTTGTATAACTTCTCTTATAACATTCTCTTTTTCTATAATTACAAAAAATAAGTTATGTAGACCTCTGTCTTACCTTCTCTATTTCACTCAACTTTTTTACCTCTCAATATCACACCTAAAGCTTTTCCAAGTTTCACTTTTCTCTAATCAGGTGGTCCCTTATTATTTTTCTCTCTACATTTTCTTTCTTACACAATTTGTTTCTCCATAAATTGTTCCTCCTTTCCATCCTTTCTCTGAGACTCTATCCACCAAATATTTACAATCACTTTTGTTAACCCTCTCACACTCTCTATCTCTCCTTATTATAGTTCTCTTAATTCATATGTCATTTAAACCAAAGTGTTGGCTATCTTTTCTCTCCATCAATTCCACTCCCTTTAATTTCTCTCTTTAACACGCCACCTACTATCTTCATTTTATCTTCCACACTTCCATATTGCCTATTCATCTATATCCCTTTATCTTGCTCTATTTAAACCTATTATCACTTATCTTGCTCTCTCTTCCTTTATCTCCTCCTCATCAATCCAACTTTTTATTCAATCAATTGGTGCATCTTCCCATGCTTTTTCTTTACTCTGAATCTCAATTATTATCTCCTTATAATTCGACTTTACTACCTCACTGTCTTTCTCTGATCACTCCTATATTTGTTTTTTTCTACCTCTTCCTCTAAACTCTTCATACATCAATATCTTTGATCTTTCTCGCTTGTTCACTCCCCCTCTCTCTTTCCCTTACTCTAACATAAATTCAATCTTTTGTTATCTATCTCCCACAAATATTTTCCTCTTTTCTTTTAGTCTTTTCTATTTCTAATTATCTAGATATACCTTGTTTTATTTTTTCTCACCTTGCCATGTTTCTTCATTTTTTGTCATGTTCTCGATGTGTATATTTTTTATCATTCATTATATTTCTACCTTCAATATCAAAAATCATAAGAAAATTTTGAAATACATTTTGAAACATGATATGAATCAAAATAAGAACAATAATTTAAATAAATTTAAAAGAATAAACTGATGTATTTATATTATTAATACTTATTCTATTAAAATTTAGGAATTTTTTATAATCGTTAAAAGTCATCAAAATCACTTGTAGTTAATAAATATTATTTACAAACAAAAATAGATAATATATATATTTTTTTGAATATGATAATTATATTATATTATATTTTTTATCGTAATTATAACGAATAATAAAATTTGTTAACTAATTTTAATTTAAAAATGTCTATAAGAGAATTAATTTTTCATAATAATCATAGGAAAAAATACAATAATTTTTCTTATGTTATAAACATTAATTATTTTTTCAAATATTATGAATACAAAGATAAAAAAATACAAATATTATGTTATAAATTCTTAAAAAATAAAATTCATGAACAACTATAAAAAACTATTATGATAATAATAAATTGTATTATTAATAATTTAAAAGCATTATATTTATTCTTATTATCTATTTGTCTTCCTTTTAGTGGTGTTTAGTCTCCTTTTACCTCATTTGTTTCCTTTTGCTCCATTTTATTGTCCTATTTACATTTGAAATACTTTATATTTAATTTGAGTCATTTCTTATATTCTTCTTTTATTATTATTTTTTTATTTTTATTTCTCTGTTCTAGTGCTCAACTATTATGTCTAACATGTTTTCAATCTCCTTTTAAGGAATAAAAATAATAATAACAAAAATAATATAAAATTTTCAATATTAGTAATTTTCTTTAGAAGATTAAATTTATAATTCACATGGGACTAACTTTTTTATACTTAAATTTTAGTTCGAGTAGTTATTACTAGTTTTGATCAACACAATTCGTAAAAGTTGTTGTAATCTTTAACTCATAAATAATTATTAAAGGTAACTAATTATTATTGATACGATCAATAATAATTAGAAATTAGCTTTTCTATTAAATATTACTTTAATAGTTTATAACGAATTGTAATTTAAATGACATATTTTTAGATATTTAGAATAATTAATTAGAGTTAATATTAACACAAAAAGTTGATATAATGATTATTCTTATTAATTTTCTAACATTAATTAGTAATTTTAAAGAATTTTTAAAACCTACATTTAATGATACTATTTATTATATTTTCTACAAAAAATAATATTACTTTATCAAATAAATAATTAATTTTACTTGTTTATTCTCTATCTCTCTTTAATATTATTCTCTTTTTCTCTCAATCTATATCCCGTCGACCAAAACTTTTCACTAAGAAAATATTTATAACTCTGTTGTTCACATTCTTTGTCATAGCTTCGAACAAAAGTTTCCCAAAATTATCTCTATTTTACCCTTGATTTTCTCATAACTTATTCTTTGTTTTATTATTACTTCTTCCTATCTTCTTACCCCTTCTATCATTCAATTACTGTGTCTATTTTCAAAACTATTTCTATGCATTTCTCTCTTTTCTTTTTTTTTTATTTTGTAATAATAATGTTTGTCTACCCACTTTATCTTTCTTCTCATTCAACTTTTGAATAAAAATCTCTATAAATGTGTCACTTTCTTTCTAAGACTGATATTGTTGTCTCACTTCCCTATCTCTTTGTATCTCCTCTTAAGTTACTTATCATTCACTTAGTCTTTCTACCTTATATATCACTTGTTTAGTTTGTGATTTTTTCTCTCCCTTCTTACGACTCATTTTTTATCTCATTCTAATAACCTATAGCTCTTTTTTGAGTAATATCATCTATATGTAACTTTGCACAACCTCCATTATAATTCTCTCATTAATAAATATTTTCTATCACTTTTCATTAATCTCTTCCCTTTACCTCTGTTTCTATCACCATTTTCTCACCCATTTCTCTCCTCACATTCTCACTTCCCACACTTTTCTTTGTTACCTTGATCTTTCTCTCACTAGATTCATTATCTATGCCATTACCTTTAATTTTTTCCTTCTCTATCACATTAAGACAATATTATCTTCTTTTGTTGACTCTTCATCATTATCCCATTTTCCATCAAACCTCTTAAACACTATCTCTAGTTGATCCCTCTTTTGGCCTCACGCACTCGTCCTATTTTCATTCTATCAGTCCTCTCTCTCTTTTATCTGTTAAACATAGCTATGACCTTCTCTTCTCATAGTTCTTTGTCTTTGTTTATGTCATTTTTTATCTGTCATTGGCTGCCTATTCTATTCTCCTTCTCTTTGCCCCATCTCATTTTTCTCTATTCCAACAACTTAATCTTTCTCACTCAACCTTCTCTCTCCTTTGTAACCTATTCTCCTTATTTCAAATTATTTGTGACTTTCACTTCATTGATGGCTTACCCAACTTATGTAACTCCTCTTTCTACGTTCAATTTTATCTCTTACTAGCCTTTTTGTTCTTTTCTTCTCTCACTTTGCTTACCCCTCTTTCTTCTCTCTCCACTATAAAATTTATGCTTCTCACTTTTTTCCTCTTGCTCTCTTACCCTTCAATTCTTTTTTTACCTTCTACTCTTCACCCTGAATTTTTTATTTATACCTATTTATCTCTATAAACTTCTCTTTGTCTTTCACTTATCTTCTCTCTTTGTTTAGTTATCAGTCCTCTTTCTCATTTCTCTCCTAAAATCTATCCCATTATCTATCTCTGTTGTTCTTAATCTTAACCTCATAGTCTCACTCCCTTCGCACTTCCCACTCACTTCTTTGTCACCTTTTTCTCTCCCAGTCTATCTCATGTCACTCTTCTTTCCTTCTTCACCATCTTTCTTCTCAATCACTCCAAAGCCTTTTCTAATTCTAATTATCTCTTCCTTTCCTAATCCTCAAACACCAAAGAGTACCAATGTTTCTTTCATTTTATTCCATTTAACTAATGCTCACATTTTCCATTCCCACATGTTTCACTTTTTCTCTTTTCTTCCCTGTCACTATTCCTTATTGGTTTTTTCCTTTCTTATTCTTTTTTCATTAATTTATCTTTCTTCATGTATTTTTTAATCTAAATTTTTTCTATTTCTTGATTGTCTCTTTATGCTCTTTCTCTTTCTCTCTCTTATCTTTCTTTTCTTCTTGCACTTTATATCTCTCATTCTATATCTATTTTTATAAATATCTCCTTTTGAACCTTTTCTTATATCTATTTTCACTCTATCTTTTTTTTTGCTTTCTTTCTTTTATTTTCCCACTCTCCCTTTTTTTTCTCTTTTTTTACTGCCTTATTCTCTCAAATCCCTTTTGAGTTGATATCTCTTTGTTTATTCCTCATTTTTGCTCCATTTCTTTTGATCTTAATGCATTTAGTCCCTTTCTAATGTATTAGTTTTTGTCTTTATCATATCTTTTTGTTATTACTCTTCTTACAGGGTCTTCTCTCTTTAACTTATTCTTCATTTTCTTTTGATCTCTCTACTTATGCTTCTTTACTCGTCAACTTTTTTACGTTTGCATGCTTCTTTAATCTCTCTCTAAAAAAATTATTATATATAATACACTTTGATTCTCCCTCTATATTAATTGACGTTGTTGCCTCTTTAGTCTCTATGTATTAGTACAATTCTTTGTCTTTGATTTTCATTCTTTAGATGACTCTTCACACTTAAAGACCTCACTTCTTTCTATCACATTTCAACCTCATTCTCATTTATGCATTCTTTCTTGTTATACAATCTGCATATATTCTCTAATAGTTTATACTCTCATTTCTTTTCTCTTTAATATCATCAATCCCATTCCTACTATCTCTTGCTCCTCATTTCCTTTCTTCTATTATATCCATCATTCTTCTACCTCTCTAATAAATTTTATCAACGCTTTGTTAGTCTCCCCTCTCTTTCTCTCCCTTTTCTCAATTTCCCCTATTATTGCTATTCCATTTGCTATCTTTTGTTCTAAATTTCTCTCCTCTATCATCTCTTCTCTTATATCTCTGATGTGCTCTCCATTACCTTTATCTTTTTTACTTCTGTAATTTTTTCTCTCTATCTCCAGCTATGCTCTTCATTTGTTTCTCTCTTGGTCTCCAACTATCTCTTAATATCTTATTTCTCTCACTCTCTAACCTTTCACTACTTTATTTTTTCTTTGTTACTATTTATCTACTTTTTATTATAGATCTCACATGTCCATCTCTTTATCTTTTATTTCTTCTCAATATTGCTTAATCTATTTTTCTCATCACTCATCTATCACTTTTCTCTCTTTCTTATACCTTCACAAACTCTTCATGTCTCCATCTATAAGTGCCAGCTTTCCCATTAGAAATCTCTTCCTGACTTTTCTTTTTATTTCACTATCACTCTATCTCTCTCTTACTTCTCTATTTCACACTTGTCTCTCCTCCTTTCTATCTCTCTTTATGTCTTTTACTCGTTTCTCTTGTCTTCTTTCATGCTCACTATCTTTTCTCTTCTTTTCTCCATCTTTAAACTTCTCTAATCACTTTCTTCTCTCTTTCTTACACTATTCTATTATCCTTTAAACTTTAGTTTTTGTTAACACTATTGCTTTTTTTTCTCTAACTCTCTCAACTAGCTATTTCATATCTTTTTTCTTCCCCCTTTCTTGTGTTATCTTCTCTTTATATGTATTCAATTTTTGTCTCATTTAAATAAAACTCCTTATTTATCTCAACATGCCAGAATTTTTTATCTCTCTATTTTCTCTTTATAATAGTCTCTTTACTACTCTCTCTTTTATCTTACTCTCTCCTAAACTCTCTCCTTTCCTTTTTCATGTCTTGGTCTCCTAACAAAATATTTCTCTACTCACTCTCTTCTCTTTTCACTACAATATCACTTCACTATTTAATTCTAAAAATTGATGCTTCCTCCCACACCTATTCTTCTCTAATAGTTTACGATTATCTCTTTCTTACTCTACCATTTTCCTTCACTCCTTTTCTCTCTATTTTTACCTTTTTATTTTTTTCTCCCTTCAATTCTTATCTTTATAATAATCTATTCTATCTTTCTCTATCATTTATTCCGTCTATCACTTTATCATGCACTCTCTTACAAGAAAATTATATCTCACAAGTTTTTCTCACTTCACTTGTAGCATTCTATTTTATGTTAATTAAAAATATTTTATGTCAAACCCTTTGTTACATTCTTTATTTCCATCTTGTTTCTTATCACCACCATATGACATTATCACTTTTCCTAGTTTAGCATTTCTTTAATCATGTTTTCCCTCATTATTTTTCTCACTGCATTTTTTTTCTTACTCCATTGTTTTATCCATCAACATTTTCATTTAAACTCCTTTTCCTCTTTTCTCTCTCACTTTACACTAAATATTTCTAATCACTTTCCATTCCCCTCTCCCTCTTTAACTTCTTAATATATTTTCGTTAATTTATATCTCATTTATAAAAAATTTTGGTTATTTTTTCTCTTCATCTTTTTTTGTCTCTCTTTAATTTCTGAGTCTAACACACTACCTATGATATTCTATCTATCTTCCTCACTTTCACATTGTCTTCTTCTCTATATCCCTTTATCTTGCCCCATTTAATGCTATGCTGTCTTATGTCGCTCTCTCTTCCCTGATCCCCTCGTTATCAATCCACCTTATTCTTTCAATTGATGCTCCTTCTCACTATTTTCCCTTTCTCTCAAAGTCAATTATTTTCTCTTTCTCATTCTACCATCCATCACTCACTTTCTCTCTCCTAACTCCTATATTGACTTTTTCTATCTTTTCTTTGAACTCTTCATATATTAATCTCTCCTATCTCTCCCTCTTGCTCACTCCCTCTATCTCTTTATAACACTTGCATACATTCTCTCTTTTTCTATCTGTCTCTCACTAATAATTTCCCCTCTTCTCTTTGTCTTGGCTATTTAAACCTATGTTGTCTTATGTCGCTCTGTCTTCCCTTATCCCCTCGTTATCAATCCACCTTCTCATACTATAAATTGATGCTCCTTCTCACTATTTTCCCTTACTCTAAAAGTCAATTGTTATCTCTTTCTCATTCTACTACACTCCATCACTCATTTTCTCTCTCTTTACTCCTATATTCCTTTTTCTGTCTATTTCTCTCAACTCTTCATATATTAATCTCTCCTATCTCTCCCTCTTGCTCACTCCCTCTATCACTTTATCACATAAATTCTCTCTTTTTCTATCTCTCACTAATAGTTTTCCCTTTTCTCTTTGTCTTGATTATTTTTATTTATCAAAATATACTTTATTTTTACTTTGTTTCTCATGTCACCCATCTTTCTTTTTTTCCTTTTCTTCTTTCTTCATTCATTGTATGTCTACATTCAATATTCTATTCCAAATGAAAATTTAGAAATTCAATTACAGGAATGATATGATCCAAAATAATAATAATAAGTTAAATAAATTAAAAGTTGTAAACTAATGTATATAATTTATTCATTATTATTTTATTAAAATTTAAATTTTTTTTAAATTATTAAGAATTATCAAAATCATTGTAATAAATAAGATGTGTAATTAAAAATTATTTTTACAATTATAATATCTATTATTTATAATTTAAATATATATGATAAATCTATTTTAATTAAAATAACTACCTTATATTAAAGTTAGATTTTTCTTATTAAAATAATAAAGAATAGTAAAATTTATTACAACACTTGTATTTAAAATTTTTTTTAAATAATTAAATTTTCACAATAATTACCTTAAAAACTTATATTTATCATTGTTTTATTATTAATTATACCAACTTTTTTATAATGTTAACAGATGAAAAAATATAAATATTATATATTTTTAATTTTAAAGAGTAAAATTAATTAATAATAATAAAACATATTGTGATAATCACAAATAGTATGTTTAATAATTTAAAAATACTATATTTTTTATTTATTATAGATTTTTTATTCATCTTCCTTTTATTATTTTTTGTCTTCTTCAACCTCACTAGTTTCTTCTAAAAACTTTATTGTACTATCTAAAATTGAAATAGTTTGTATTTAATTTTATTTATTTCTTATTTTCTTCTTTAACTTTTTTTTTTTTTAATTATTCTTATTTTGTGTTATATATTTTTTTATTCCTTTTCTTAGTAATCATCTTTTTAAAGTACTCCTTCAAGATTTCTCTTAATCAAATTTTAGTTTTTAAGAATATTTAGAAAACAAAATCATATTAAAATTATTATTACTTTTTTATAATAGTTTTTGAAAATTGTTATTAATTTGTTTTATTATCTTATAATTATAAAATTTATTTTATTGATTTAAAAAATATTCTTTGTATTTTATTTCTAAGGATAATATATTAAGAAATTATGCATTTACTCCTTTCATTTTTAAAGTTCCCTTTACAATTAGTATGTATTAGGTTTTTTCTTTTTTTATTATAATATTTTCTACTAAAGTTAGAAAAAATATGAAGAAGAAATAGTGATAGTTGTTGTTAGCTTGAACAATTAAACATTAATTCGGAATATTAAAATGTTATTGATAAGAAATATAATAATTAAGAATTAGATATTCAAATACGTAGAAATTTTTTAAGAACCGAATAATTATAAAATATAAAAATTAGTTATGTTAATAAACATTACTTTATTAGTTAATAATGGATTTTAACTTTGACATCATATTCTTAAATAATAGGAATAATTATTTAGAATAAATATTTACATATTAGAATTGAAAAAATTATTCTAAATGGTTATAACGATAATTAATAATTACTACAGTTTGAACAAAAGTTTATATAATAGTTATTCTTATTAATAGCATTTGTTTTTTATAACATTAACTAATAATTTTAAAGAATTTTGAAAAATTACTATAGGTGATACTACTTTTTATATTATCTTCACAAAATATTATTTCCTTATAGTTTTAATAATTAATTGTACTTGTAATTCCTTGATCTCTCCCTAATATTATTCTCTCTATATATATATCTATCTTTGTCCCCTTAATCATAACTTTTCTCTCACAAAATATTTGTGCCTATCCATAATGTTTATCATAACATCAATTAACATTTTCGTGAAATGGTCTCTCTTTTTCTCTTGGTCATCTCTTTCTTAAGAAATTATTTTTTATTACTTCTTTCTCTCTTCTTGTCCTCTTCATCATTAGATTAGTGCATCTATAAAGTTATTTTTCTCCCTATTCCTTCCTCTCTCTCTCTCTTCCTTATAGTTCTAACACATGTCTATCTTTTTCCTTCTCCGTTCTTTATTCTCTTCTCTTTTTATCTCTTTCTCTCACTAGTTTCTTGCCCATTTCTCTGCTTATATTCTCACTACCCTCGCTTTTCTTTGTTACCTTCTACATTCCTTCACTATATTCATTATCTTTCCTGTACTCTATTTTTTCCTTCTCTATCACACCTTGACTATATTGTCTACCTTTGTTGATCACTCCATCATTGTCCTATTTTCCTTTTACCCAATAGACACTATCTTAAAATGTTATCTTTTTTTGTCTCTCACTCTTCTTGTTTATATTCTATCAATCTTCTCACATTTATCTATCAATCATAGCTATGTGTTTCTCTTCTCACATTTCTTTATCATTCCCTATGTCTTTCTCTCACTAGCTACTTATTGTCTTCTCCTTCTCTTCATCACATTTCCCTCTCCCTCTTCTCCATTATAATCTATCTCGCTCCACCTTCTTCCTTTTTCTATCTCCACCTTCTTTCTCTTTTTGAATCTTTCTCATTCTTTCGAATAATTTGTCATTCAATTTGTCAATGCCTTACTATCCTTCTCTATCTCCTCTCTCCATGACCCATTTGATCTCTCACTATACCTTTTTGTACTTTCTTCCTCACTTCCCTTACCCTCACTTTCTTCTCTCTCAGCACAAAAAACTTCATACCACTCAATTTTTTGCTTCTTTGTCTCTCACTCCATTTTTTTCTTTTCACATTGTACTCTTCACTATATTTTCTATTTATTCCATTTTGTCTCTATTAGACTTTTAATCTTTCAGCTGAATGCTCTCTTTGTCTATTCATGAGTCATCTATATCTCTATTTCTTTCTCTTTTCACACATAAAATCTATCTCTATTGCTCTTAATCTTAGCCTCTTAGTCTCCCTCCATTTTTCTCACTTACTTCTCTATCTCATTTTTCTCTCCCCATCTATCTCTTTGTCACTTTCCTTTCCTTTCATCCCATCCATCTCAATCTCTCTAAAGCACTTTCCAATTCTAATTCTTATTTTGTTTCTTAAAACTCAATCACCAATGTCTTCTAATTTCCATTTCATTCGAATTTGTTTATCTAACTCTCACATTTTTTTCATTTCCACTTATTCTCTTTTTTTCTTTTGTTCCCTATAATTGTCCATCAAAATTTTTGCCCTTTCATTCTCTATTTCTTGTTTATATCTTTATGTTCCTTTTCTATCTCTCTTCTCTTTCTTTTCTTTTAATACTTTATATCTCTCTCTTTATGTATCTAATTTTGTAAAAATCTTTTTTAACAACCATTTCTTACCTCTTTTCTCTCTCTTATTTCCCACAATTATTTATTTTCTCTCTATTTCTATACTCCTTTTTCTCGCTATGTCTCTTTGACTTGATATCTCTTTATCTATCCATCTTTTTTGTTCCATTTCCTTTTATATTAATGTATTTAGCCTCTCTCTATTATATTCCTTGTCATAATTTTTTCTCCTCTTTATCTCACACTTTACTTTCCTTCCATCTCTCCACATATACTTCATTACACATCAAGAATTTTATGTTTACATGCCTCTTTAATCTCTATCACAACCTTTTATTATATGTACTGCACATTCCTTCTCCCTCTATATTTAATGACTTCTTTACCTCTTTAGTCTATGTATCTGTCTAATTCTTTTCCTTTGAATATCCCCTTTCTTTACACCATAGTATCACACTTTATCATTTTTCCTTATTTCACTCTTCTCTAGTGACATTCTCTCTCATTGTTTTTCTCCATCACTTTCCTTCTTTGTTCATTCTTTTGTCTATAATTTTTTTCTTTTGAACTTCTTTCCCATTTTTCTCTCTAACTCTTTGACTAAATCATTCCAATCACCTTCCTTTCCCCTATCTCTCGCTGTGTGCATTCTTAATATATTTTTCTTATATTTATAGCTCAATTATGTTAAAGTTTTTTATTTCTTTTCTCTCCATCTTTTTTGTCTCATTAAGATTTCTCTCTCTAACATGCTACTTACTATCTTCTCTTTGTCTTCCACACTTTGATAATGTCTAGTTCTCTACATCTATTTATATTGCTCTTTTCAAACCTATTCTCACTATTCTTGCTCTCTCTTCTATTATCTCCCACTTATTAGTACACCTTTTTATTCTATTAAATGATGCTTCTTCCCGTGTTTTTCCCTTACTCTCCCTATTTTTTCTAATCTTTCACTGAACTCCTCATATATCAATCTCTTCTATCTTTATCTCTTGCCCACTCCTATCTTTCTCCCTCATTCTTACATAAATTCGCTCTTTTATTATTGAACACCCACTAATATTTTCCTCTTGTATCTTAATAATTTTTATTTCTATTTATCTAGGTATATTTTACTATTACCTTTGTTCTGAATTCTCTCCTCTTTCTTTTTTTATCTCTTTCTCTGTTTATGTTTTTTCTATTATTCATCGCATGTCTACCCTCAATATGTTATTTCTTAAGAAAATTTGGAAATAAACTTTGAAAAATGATATGTTTCAAAATATGAATAATAAGTTAAACAAATTAATCGTATTAAACTAAACTATATAAATTGTTCATTCTTGCTCTATTAAAATTTGGAATTTTCTTTATAGCCATTACTAGTAAACAAAATCGCTTTTAATTAACAAGAAGAGCAATTACAAATTCCATTTACTACCATAATAAATACTATTTATAAATTAAAATAAGTAAATCTATTTTAAGTAAAACAATTTCATTATATTAAAAACATTTCATATGTTAATTAAAATTAATCAAAAAATTTACTAAACTACTTTTATTTAAAAATGTTTATAAAATAATTAAATTTTCTTAATAATTAGAGTTAAACATACATTAATTATTCTTTTATATTTAATAATAATTACTATCACAAATATTAGTAATATAGAAATTAAACAAAAATATAAGCGATACATTATAAATTTTTAAAAACATTAATAGGCAACTATAAAAAGCTTATGATAACCATTAATAAAAGTATTAATAATTTTAAAATTTTTATTTATTCTTATTAATTTTTCTTCTTTCTTTTTAATTTTTTGTCTCCTTCCATTCCATTTGTTTCCTCTAACTTCTTTTTATTATGCTATTAACAAATGAAATATTTTATATTTAATTTTTTCATTTCCTATTTTCTTTTTTATTTTAAATTTCCTATTTCTACTATTCTCTTCATTTAGTTAATTATTTTTTTCAATATTTTCTTGTTATTCTTCTTCTCAGTAATAATAATAATATAAAATTTTCATTTTTTATGTTAGTTATTTTCTTAAGAAGATTAAAGTTATAATTCACATGGGACAAACTTTTTATACCTAAATTTCAGTTAGACCAATATTTATTAGTTATGGTCTAACCCATTAGTAAAGGTTGTTATCTTCTTTGCTTAAACAATTATTCAAAATAAATTATTATTGATAATATTTATAATAATTAACAATTACATATTTAAATAATTAAATATTATGTTAGTTAGAAAAATGATTATTGAATTTAAAAATTATTGATGATAACAAAAGTTACATTAGTAGTTAATAACAAATTGTAAATTAAATGAGACGTTTTTAAATTGTAAGGATAATTAAATACAATTAATCGTAGCATAATTACAATTTAAAAAATGAATCTAAAGGACTTTAATGGTAATAAGTAATTAATACATTTATTGCAAAATGTTGATAAAATAGTCATTCTGATTAAACACATTTATCTATTATAACATTAATCAATACATTTTAAAAATTTTTAAAAATTACTATTAATGATACTATTTTTTATATTTTTTGAATAAAATAATATTGCATCTAAGGAAAAAATTAATTTTTCTTGTACTTCTTCTCTCTTTATTATTATTCTCACGTTCTCCCTTTACCTATATCCCTTTGTCCAAAACTTTTTCTAAAAAAAAAAACTATTTGTGACTCTCTCATTCACATTCTTTATCTTAGTCTCAATCAACATTTTCCCAAAATTGTCTTTTTTTCTTCAACTTCACATTCATAAGTTGTTTTTTTATTACTTCTTTCTCTCTTCTTGTCCTCTTTATCATTAAATTAGTATGTCACTATTTAAAACTATTTCTTTGAATTTTTCTCACTTACTTTTTTCCTCACTTTTAATCTTAATGCTTGCCTACCTCTTTATTTTTCTTCTCTTTTTCTCTCTAAATGAAAATCTCAGTTAATGTATTTCTTTCTTTTTATGAGTTATGGATCAAACTCTCTTCCCTTCCTCTTTCTATCTACTATTAATTTACATATCAAAACGTAGTATTTCTTCCATTTATATGCAATTTTTTCTCTCCATCTGATATCTCACTTGTTTATCTGATTATCAAAACTTATAGCTCTTCTTTGGGTTTTATCTTCTTTATGTAACTTTGCACTACCTCCTTTACAATTCTCTCACAAATCTATCATTTCTTTCTCTGTCTCTTCCTTAATATGTTTTCTTTATCTCCCTTTCCCTCTCCATTTGCTTCCCCATCTTTCTCCACATAATCTTACTTCCCTCACTTGTCATTGTTCCTTATTCATTGTCTCACTAGACTCATTATCTTTGCCATTCTCTCTAATTTTTCTTCTCTATCACATTATGACTTTATTATGTCTTTTTGTTGATCTCTCCATCATTATCCCATTATCCCAAACCTCTCTTGAACACTATCACTAGCCAATCTCTTTTTGGCCCTCACAAAATCTCTTTATTTTCATTCTATCAATCCTGTCTTATCCATCAACCATAGTTATGTCTCTTTTCTTTGCCTTTTCATTATGTCATTCTTTATCTTTCACTACCTGCTAATTTTATTTTACTTCTCTTTGCCTCATTTCCCTCTCCTACTTGTCCATTCCAATAATTTAATCTTTCTCTCTCCCCCTTCCCTCTCTTTTGCAATCTTTCTCTCTATTTCTAATTATTTGTGTCTTTCACTTTGTGGATGCCTTACTCTACATGTCTATCTCCCCTATCTACAACCTAGTTGATGTCTCACTAAGCCTCTTTATTTTTTTCTTCTCTCACTTCTCTCACCACCTCCTTCTTCTCTGTCCACTCTAAAATTTGTGTTCATAACCTTTTTGCCTCTTGCACCATCACTCTTCCATTCTCTCTTTTCACCTTGTACTATTCATTCTAAATTTTATATTTTTCCTTATTTGTCCCTGTAAAACTTGCTTTTAGCCATTCACTTGCATTCTTTTTTTGTCTCTTTATCAATCATTTGAATGTTTTTTTTTTATCTTATCTTTATCAAATCTATCTCATATTCTATCTCTATTACTCTTAATCTTAACCTCTTTGTCTCTCTTCCTCACCTCTTCATGCTCTCTTCACTATCTCCTTTTTCTCTCTCCTACTATCTCTTCTCACTCTTCTTTCCTTCTCTATGTTTGAACTCAGTCTCTCTAAGGCGCTTTTCAATTCTTATTATCTCATCCTTTCTCAAACCTTAATTATCAAATTATTCCAATTTTCCTTTCATCATTCTCTAACTCTTAGATTGTTCACTTCCACTTATTCCACTTTTTTGTTTTCATCCCTATCATTATTCTTCAATAGTTTTATCATTTCTTTTTCTTTTCTTATGCCTTTATCTTTCTTGACCAATCTCTTAATATGTATTTCTTTTTTCTTTTTTATCTCTTTATGTTCTTTCTCTTTCTCTCTCTTCCCTACCTTTCCTTCTTACATAGTTTCTCTCTCTATGTGTCTACAAATGTCATTTTTGTCAACATTTTCTTATATCTCTTTTTGTTCAATCTTTTATCCTTCTTTTCTTTGTCTTATTTCCCACTTCACTCTATTCTCTCTCTTTCTACACTCCATTTTTCTCTCTATTTCCTTTTGACTTGATATCTCTTTATCTAACCCTCACTTTGTCTCCATTTGTTTTTGTATTAATGTATCGAGTCCCTCTCTATTGAGTGCTTTATCATAATCCTTTTTATCTTTTTATATTATGACTCTTCTTTCTTAGCCTTCTTTCTCTTTACCTTATTCTTTATTTTCCTTTTTATCTCTCTACTTATATTACTTTACTCATCAAATTTTTATGTTTGCATTTGTCTTTAATCTCTATCTCAACTTTTATTATATATACTACACTTTACTTTTTCCTTTATAGTTGTTGACCTCTTTACTTCCTTGATCGCTATGGATTAGTCTAATTCTCATTCTTTGACTTTCTTTCTCTCCATGAGACTTCACTCTACATGATCTCTTCTCTTTCTATATTATGTTAACCTCGTTTTGATTCACTTACTATTTCTTGTTCTGGTATCTCCCTATCTTCTTTATTAATTTATATCTCATTACTTTTTGCTTTAATATCATAAATCTTATTCTTACTATCTCTTGCTCCATAATTCTTATTTTTACTATCTCTTAGTATTTCTCTATTATTGTCCAATTATCTCTTAATGTCCTTTATCTCTGTCACTCTCTCTTTTCAACACTCCATCTTCCCTTTTTATCTCTCTATCTACTTTATATTTTATATCTCACATCTCCATCTGCTTATCTTTTATCGCTTCTCAATATAGCTTAGTGTCTCTTTTCGTCACTCCTCTATCACTTTTCTCTCTTTGTTATACCTTGACAAACTCTTCATGTCTCATCTCTCAATGCATTCTTTCCCAAAAGAAATCTCTTCTTAACTTTTTTTGTCCATTTCACTATCACTCTACCTATTTCTTACTTTCTCCATTTCACAATTATTTCTCTTCCTTTTTTACTCTCTTCCTCTCGTTTTTTTCACTTCTGTTTTATCGTGCTCACTCTCTTTCCTCTTCTTTGTTCCATCTTGAAACTTCTCTAATCTCCTTCGACTCTCTTTTTTACAATATTCTATTCTCCTTTAAACTTCATTTCTTCTTATTTCTCTTTCTTTCTTTTTTCTTTGACTCCACAACTAATAATTTTATATCTTTTTCGTTTACTATCCTTCATGTTATCTTCTCTCTATATTTAACTCAATTTTTGTCTTATTCAAAAAACTCTTTATTTATCTCAACTTTCCATCATTTTTGTCTCTTATTATGTCCTTTTTGTAATACTTTGTTTACTACTCTCTCTTTTACCTTACTCTCTCCCAAACTCTCTTTTTCTATTTCTTTCTATCGAGGTCATCCAACAAATTCTATCTCAACTAACTTTGTCTTCTTTTATCTCCATAAAATCACTCCAATTAACTTCATAAATTCAAGTTTCATCTCTAACTTATTCCATGTCTAATAGTCTATGATTATCTCTTCCTTGCTGCACCTTTCTTCCTCACACTTTCTCCATATCTTTGATCTTTTATTTCTTTTTATCTCCCATTAACTACTACATCCTTATAATAATCTCTTTTATCTTACTTTAAATCTTGTTCCTCTCACTTTATCATGCAGTCACCCAAGAAAATTATCTTTTATCATTTTTTTATCACTTCTCTAATAAAAAACTATTTTATTACTATTTAATAAAAATATTTTTTTGCAACCTCTCTCTCACCTTTTTCTATTTCAATTTACTTTCATTACCCATTTCATATTGCACTCTGTCAATTTTCTTCGTTTCACTTTTCTCTAATCATGTTATCTCTCATTGTTTTTCTCTTTGCTCTTTCTTTCTTAGTCCATTTTTTATCCGTAATTTTGTTCTCTTATACTTCTACTTTTCCTTTTCTCTCACTCTCCACGAGATATTTCCTAATCACTTTTCTTTCCCCTATTTCCCTTTATCATTTCAATATATTTCCCTTAGTTTATATCTCAACTATATTAAATTTTTGGTTATTTTTTCTCTCCAACTTTCTAAACTCTCTTTAATTTCTCTTTTTAATACACTGCCTACTCTCTTCTCTTAATCCTTCTCACTTCCATATTGTCTACTTCTCTATATATCTTTTTCTTTCTTTATTAAAACCTATTCTCTCTCAAATTTCTCCTTCTTCCCTAATCTATTCCATATAAATCAACCTTTTTATTCTATCAATAAATCGTCCTTCCTACTCTTTTCCTTTACTCTAAATCTTAATTATTGTCTCTTTCTCATTCTACTTCACTCTATCACTCACTTTTTCGCTCTTCACTCATATATTTTTCTATCCTTTTTACTAAAATATTCATATACCAGTCTCTTCTGTCTTTCTCTCCCATTAAGTCTATCTCACTTTATAATATATTCTCTTTCACAAACTATCTCTTACTAACATTTTCCTCTTTTCTCTTACTCTTCACTATTTTTATTTATCTAGATATACTTTATTTTTATGTGTTTCTCACCTCTCCCATTATTCTTTTTTTCTCCATTTCTCTCTATCACTTTTTTCTATTATTCATGATAAGTCTACCATAAATATCCTATCTCATAAGGCAATTTACAATAGAATAAGAAAATGATATGAATCAAAATAAAAATAATAGTGTAAATAAATTAAAAGTTTTTAACTAAAGCATTAAAATTATTAATTATTATTCTATTAAAATTTATAATTTTTTTTATAATTATTAAAAATTATCAAAATCACTTATAGATAATGAATAGTGTGTTACAAATTATCCTTACAATTTCAATAAATATTAACTATAAATTAAAAAAAGATATAACAAATTTGTTTGAATTAAAATAATTACGTTATACTAAAAATATATTTTGTTATTATAATATAATAAAGAAATGCAATTTAATACACCATTTTTATTTAAAAATTATATAAAAAAATTAATGTTTCGCAATAATTAAAAAAACTTATATTAATTGTGTTTATACTTTTTAAAAATAAAAAATACAACAATAAATGCAATATAATTGTTATATTATAAATTTTAAAAAATGAAAAATTATTGAACAATAAAAAAACATATTATCATAATAAAAAATAGTATTATTAATAATGTAAAAAATTATATTTATTCTTAATAATAATGGATATTTTTCTTCATCTTCCATTCATTATTTTTGGTCTTCTCCCACCTCATTTGTTTCTTTTAACTGCTTTTATAATCTTATTTATACTTGAAATATTTCATACGTAGTTTTTTTTTCATTTCATATATTCTTCTTTTATTCTATTTTTTACTTTTATTATTCTCTTCTTCTCGTTAGTTATCGTGTTTTATGTTTTTTTATTATTCTTCTTGTTAAATATCTTTTTATAATACACCTTCCACATTTCAATTGCTTAATCACATTATTATTTTTAAGAATATGTAGAAACTAAAAGTGCAAAAGAAAATTATAAATTACTTTTTTGGCACATTTTTTGAAAAACGATATATTGTTATTTTTTAATTACTAAAAATAAAATGATAATAAATTATGAATTTACTCCTTTCCTTTTTAATCTCCTTTTTATAATTAGTTCTTATTCATTTTGCTTCTTATATTGTATCATAATATTCTCTTCTATAATTGGGAAACTTTCAAAAAAATTATTTTTTGTTATTTTCTTGTGTAAGTTTTCAATAAAGTTGTTTATCTAACTCAAATTTGTATCTCATTTATAAGATATTCTTTATCTATCTTAACTTTCCATCATTTGTTCTCTCTTTATTTTCTTTTTATAACACTCTCCTTGCAATCTCCCTATCTTACACTTTCTCTCACCAACTCTCCTCCATTTCTCTTTCTCTAGGTTTCTTAACCAATTTTATCTCGACTCACTATTTCTTCCCTTATATCAATGTTATCACCCCACCATCTAACCATATAAATTGATGCTTCCCCTCTTACTTATTCCTTCTCTAGCATCTATGATTCTCACTTTCATGCTTTATCTCACTCCCGCACACTCTTTCTATTAATCTTTTCTTTTAATTTCTTTTTCACTCCCTTCCTCTCCCATCTCCATATAATAATCTCTTTTATTTTTCCCACTCATTCTCTCTCTCACACTCTATCATGTACTCTTTCCTATGAAATTTATCTCGTACTATTATTTATCACTTTTCTCTAAACATTTACCATTTTTATTTAACCTTCATGTGAAATTTTTCTTTATATTTCTTTATCTGGAAACCTCTTTTTCACCCTTTCTAATTTGTCCTACTTTATTTACTACTCTGTATCATACTTTATCTTCTTTATTACATTGACTTTTGCTTATTCAAACTCTTCCTCATAATTTTTCTATCTTTGACCACTACCCTACTATTTTCTTTCTCCACTTTCTTCCTTACCCTATTTTATTCCTTATATTTTTTTCTTTACAACTGTTTCATTACATATTTTCTCTCTCACACTATCCACTACATCTTTCCAATCACTTTCCCTTCCCCTCCGTCAATTTTTTATTTCAACTATAACATAGCTTTATCTATCTTTTATCTCCATATTTTGTCTCTCTTTAATTTCTCTTTGTAATAGACTACCTACTATCTTCTCTTTATCTTACTATTTTGTCGTTCTCAATATCTCTTAGACCTGCTTTCCTTAAACCTATTCACTCTTTTCCAAGTCTCTCTTCCCTTATGTCCTCCCTTTTAATTTACATTCTTATTCTATCAATTGATGTTTCCTACCACACTTTTCCTTTCCCCTCGCTCTCAACTATTATCTATTTCTCATTCTACCTCACTCCCTTGCTCACTCTCTATCTCATCACTCTTTTATTTGTTTTTTCTCCCTTCCTCTTAACTCTTCATATACCAGTCTCTTTTGTCTTTCTCTTTTGCTCATTCTCTGTTTCTCACTTTATCAAGCATTTACTCCCTTGTTATGTATCTGTCACCATTGTTTTCCACTTTTCTCTGTCTTCTCCACTTTTATTCTTTTAGATTTATAGATTTTTTCTTTGTTTCTCACCTCTCTTACCTTTTTATTTTATCTCTTCCCTCTTACTATTCATGTTCCTATCATTAATTTCATATCTAACATCAGTATCCTTTTTTATAAGATAATTTAAAACAAGAGCTAAAAATATGATATGGATCAAAATATCAACACTAAGATAAATAAATTATGAATAATAAAATAAATTATAGAAATGATTGATTATTATTCTATTAAAATTAATAATTAATTTATAACTATTAATGGTTATTAAAATGAATTGTATTTAACAACCAAAACATGTACAAATTATATTTGTTATTTTAATTAACATTATTTGTGAATTGAAATAGATACAATAAATCTCTTTAGTATAAAATAATTACTTTTTATTGAGAAATATCTTTCTTATGGTAATTATAATTGATAGTAAATTTTATTATATTATTATTATTTTAAATTTTTTATAAAAAAAATAACTTGGTATAATTATTACAACAACACATATATTAATTATTCTTACGTTACTAATAATAATTACTATTTAAATTATTACTGTTATGGGAATAAAAAAATATAAACATTCTATTATGATTTTTAAAAAAATAAATTAATAAAAAATAATAAAAAAATATTATAATAATCATCAATCATTATTAAGAATTTAAAATTATATATTTGTTCTTATTAATTATAAATATTTTTATTCATCTTCCCTTTCTTGCTTTCACCTTCTTCTACCTCCTTGTTTTCTTCTATCTCCTTTTTTTGTCTTATCTACACTTGAAATATTTCATATTTAATTTTACTCTTATCTTCTTTTCTTCTTTTATTGTAATATTTTTCATTATTCACCTCTCTACATTAATTTTTATTTTTGTTTTCTTATTCTTCTTATTATCAATCATCTTTTTTGTAGTTTCCGCATCAAGGTTTATGTTTCTTAATCATAATATTATTTTTAAGAATAAATAAAAAGTAAAAAGTGGAAAAGAAACTTATTTTTGATTATTTTAATCATATTTTCTTAAAAATAATAGAATTTATCATAATTTTTAATTTTATAATTAATTTAATTAGTAAAAAATAAAATCTTATTTTGCAATTACTAAAAATAAGATAATAGAATGTTACAAATTTATGCCTTTCTTTCTTAATCTTCCTTTTATAACTAGTACTTATTCATTTTTTTCAAATTGTATTGTGATATTCTTTTCTAAAATTGGACAAAAGAGAAGAAAAATATTACTCATTTTTTTCCATATCCTTAAAAACTATTTATTATTTTTACTACAATACAATAATTAATATTTTGTTATTTCTTTTTAACTATTATTAATAATTAAACTTTTAATTTTTTACATTCAATAACAAAATTATGAATAATGTTATTATTGTTTTATTCTTATTAATTATAATTTTTTCTTAAAATAAATTTAAGCATAACCATAATAATAATAAATTATGACATTTGTAATATTAGTTTTTTATGTAAGAAGATTAGAGTTATATTTGATGTCACAGTAACTTATTAATAGTTAAATGATGGTTAGATAGATTTTTATTAGTTATGGTCTGCACTATGAGTAGCACTTGTTATGACTACTTTTAATGATTAATCAAGATAATTAATTATAGTTGACAAGAACTATAATAATCAAGAGTTAGCTATTTAAATTAGTAGGAAATTATTGAAGAACCAAAAAATTGTAAAATTTAAAAATTAGCTATGATAATAAATATAAGTTCATTATTTAAAAATGACTGGTAATTTAATATTATGCTTGAGGATTATAATTAAAATTAACAATTACTACCTTTATTAAGTGAAGTTGATATAATTGTTATTTTTAATAAATAAAGTTTATTTGTTAAGAAGTAAATTAAAATTTTTAAAAATCTTTTAAAAATTACTGTTAATGGTACTATTTTTTATATTACCTTCTCAAAATAATATAACCTTATATGATTAATAATTAATTTTTCTTATTCCTCCTCTATTTCTCTCCAACATTATTCTCCCTTTCTCTCACTATCTTTATTCTTTTATCCATGATTTTTTCTCCCACAAAATATTTGCGCCTCTCACCTTGACATTCTTTATTTTGGACTCTATCATCAATTTCCCAAAATTGTCTCTATTTCATGATCCTCTCCTTCTTAAGTTTTTTTTCCTATTACATCTCTCTCTCTCTCTCTCTATTTTGTCCTTTTAATGTGTCTTTTTAAAATTATTTTGTTGCATTGTTCTCTTTTTTTGTCTCTCTTAGTCATATTGTTTGACTCCTTATTTATCTTTCTTCTATTTTTCTTTCTAAATAAAAATATTTATCAATGTGATTCTTTCTCTCTATGACTCATCAATCTCGATCACCTAGACTTGTCTTTATATCTACTTTTAAGCTACATATCATTTACCGAGTTTCTCTCTCTTACGTTTCACCTTCTCCACTTGGTGATTTTTTCTCTCCTTTACTATATATCTTTTTTTATCTCATTTTTACAATTTATAACTCCTTTTTTACCTTTATCTTCTCTATGTGATTTTGTGCTATGTCCCTTAAAATTCTCTCGCATATTAATATTTTTACTCTCTTCCTCAACATCGTTTCTTTATCTCTCTTTCTCCCATAAGTTTCTTACTTATCTCTCTTATCACCTTCTCACTTTCCCCACTTTTCTTTATTACCTTATGGATTGTTGCACTTGCTTCATAATCTATCATTATCACTATTTTCTTCAACTCTATAACACTATCTTTATTGTCTCATTTTGTTTATCTCTTAATCATTGTAACACTGTTGCTTGACTCTCTCAAACACTCTCTCTAGCTTATCTCTCTTTTGCTCTCACTCACTCTTCTTGTCTTCACCCTATCATTCTTCTCTCTCCCTTCAATCAATTATGGCTGTCTTTCTCTTCCAGCTCTTCTTTATCTTCCTCTATTTCCTTCATTATCTCTCGAATCCTCTTTACTCTATTATTTCCTCTGTTTGCCTCATTCCCCCTCCCTCTTCTTCCTTCCTACAACTTACTTTTTCTCTCTCAGGTTTTTCCCTTTTTGAATCATTCTCCTTCTTTCCCATCTTTTATGTCTTTCACTATGTCAATGCCCTACACTCTTTCTCTACCTCTGCCCTCTACAACCTATGTGATCTCTCACTTCACCTCTTTGTATTTTCTCTTCTTTTACTTCTCTTACCTCCCCTTTTTGCTTGGTTAACTCTCACATTCGTACCATTCACTTTTTTGTCTCTTGCTATCCCACCTTTTCATTCTCTCCTAGCACTTCTTACTCTTCACTAAGTATTGTGTATCTCTCCCCTTTTGTCTCTATAAATCTCACTTCTATTCTTTCACATGTATTCTCCTTGTCTCCCCATCCATCATTTATGTCTCTATTTCTTTCTCTTTTCCCTCTGACAATTTATCTTTGTTGCTCTTAGTCTCAGCCTCTTAATCTACTCCTTTTCCTTTTTCTCTCTCTTCTCTATCTCTTTTCCACTACTCTTTCTATCTCTTCTAGCATCTCTTTTCGTCTTTTTGATATTTCTTCTCAATATCTATAAGTCACTTTCTTATTCTATTTTTTTCTTTCTTTCTTATTGCTCAATCACTATAGTTTTCCATTTTTTCTTTTTTTTTGTTTCATTAAACTCTCTACATTGTTCACTCTTGTTCTTTTTTTCTCATCTTCTTTATCATTATTCCTTTTGAGCTTTTTAGTTTCCTTTTTTTATTTTTCTCTCTTTATCCTTCTCCATTTGCATCCTAATCTACATTTTCTCCACTTCCTATTTATCTCTTTATATTCCTTCTCTCTCTTCTCTCACTTCTATTATTATACTTTATATCTATCTTTTTGTGTATAAATCTTTGCAAATATGTTTTCTGATGCCTTTCTTTTATGTCTTTTCACTATATCATCTATCTCATTCTTTCTCATATTTGCTACTTCTTAGTCATCTCTCTCTATCTCACTCCTTCTCTGTCTTTTAATACTCCTTTTCTCACTCAAAGTTCCTTTAACATAATACCTCTTTATCCCACCCTCACTTTTGCACCTTTTCTTTTTGCCTCATTGTATTTAGCCACTCTTTATTTTATTCTTTTTCATAGTCTTTAACTTCTCTCTCTATTATCACTCTTCTTTCTTACACTTCTCTCCCTTGGCCTTGTTCATCATTTTTTTATCTCTCTACTTATACTTCTTTGCTCATTAAATTCTGTAAGTTAAGATGTCCCTTTAATCTATATTTCTAATTTTTATTATGTATTCTACACTTAACTTCTAACTCTATATTTATTTGTCTTTTTACCTCTTTCGTCTCTTTGTATTAGTGAAATTCTTTATCCTTTACGTTAGTTCAATTGATAACTTTTCACTCTCATTGGCCTCACATCTTTCTATATAATCTCAATGTCCTTCTGATTCACTCATTCTATCTCATTCTATTATCTCCATATATTATCTACTAATTTTTACACCCATTGCTCTTCTCTTTAATATCATCAATCCCATTCTTACTATCTATTGCTTTCTATCTCTCTTCATCCTTTATATCCATCATTCTTTTATCTCTTTAATATTTTTTTCAACCCTTTATTTCTCACTTGTCTTCCTCTTTCTTCTCTTTTTTTTGGTTCTCTATCTCTCTATATGTTCTTCGTTTGTTATTTTTCTTTTGTTGTCCAACCATCTTTCAATTTCTCTTCTCTATCACTCTCTCTTTTAACCACTTTATCTCACCCATTTCCCTTATTATTTACTTTTTGTTATATATCTCACATCTCCATCTGCTTAAGTTTTCTCCCTTTTCTATATTGCTTTATTTTATTTTCTCACCACTCATCCATCGCTTTCCCTCTCTTTCATATACCTTCACAATTGCTTCATGCAACCATCTGTAAATTCATTCTTTCCCATAAAGAATATCTTCCAAACTTTCTCTTTGTTTCACTATCACTTGACCTCTCTTTTGCTTTCTTTATTTCACACAATTTATCTACCACTTTATGTCCCTCTTTGCTTATTTTACTAGTTTCACTTCTCTTATATCGTGCTCACTCTCTTTATTCTACTTTCTTGCATCTCTAATATATGCCAATCTATTACCACTATCTTTCTCACTTTACTCAATTCTCTTTTAAACTTTCCTTCTTCTTAACTATGTTGCTTGGTTTTCTCTTTCACTCTTTCTATTAACTCTTTTATATCTCTTACCTTTCCTATCACTCACATTATCTTCTATCTTTATCTACCTAAACTTTGATCTTATTTATATCACACTCTTTATCTATCTCAACATTCCATCATTTTTATCTCTCTTTTTTTCTTTATAATATTCTCCTTACTGCTATCTCTTTTATCTTACTCCCTCTAACACTCTCTCCTACTCCATTTCTCTTTGATAAGATTTTTTTATCGTTTACATCTCAACTCAGTTCCTCTACTCATGTGTCCACATTATTAGTTCATCAGCTAATCTATTAATTATTGCCTAGACTCTTATTCCTTTTCTAATAGTCTATAATTATCTCTTTCTTTCTTCGTCAAACTCATTCAATCTCTTTCTCCCTATCTTGACACCTCTATTTCTTTTTTTCTCTTTTCCACTACCATCTCCATATAATAATTGCTTCTATCTTTCCCTCTCACTCATTCTCTCTCTTACTTAGTATGTACTCTCACATTATTTTTCTCATATTATTTTTTATCATTTTTTCTTAGCATTCCAAATTCTCATTTATCTATAAATATTTCATATAAATGTTTTTGTCACCATTTCCACTTTTCTACCTCTTCTTAGTTTTTATCTCTCCTTTTTAGTGGCAATTTAAATATTTATCATCAAAATAAAATTTTAAAAGAAAATAAAAGAAAAGAATGGGAAACATGACATGAATGAAAAAAGTTAATATGATTAATAAATTAAATGTACAAAACTCAAGAATAAAAATTGTTATATTAATTAAAAATTATTTAATGAGTTTAATAGTTATCAAAGTAACTTCTAAACAAGAAGAAAAATTACAAGTCATCTTTTGCATCATAATATATATTAGCAATGAATTGAAATAGACAAAACATTTTTTTGAATAAAATATTTACATTATATTATGAAAAAGTAAATTTTTAAAATTGTAGATATAATTAATAATTAAATTTATTATAAAATTTAAAAATTAAAATCTATTATAAAATAAAACATGTTTTGTAAATATGATAAATCAAAACAAATATCATCATGATTATCATGAATATTATTATTATTATTATTATTATTATTAATATTAATGAAAACTTACATTTCTTGTTATTAATTAGAAATATTCATTTTTACCTTCCTCATATTTGTTTACTTATTTCATCGTATATGTTTCTTCAAGTTCTTTTTATTCTCATGCAAATTTTTGAAACTTTTTCTATTTTATTTTGTCCTTAATCTTACATTCTTTTTTATGCCCATTTTTCTTATTATTATTCCCTTATTCTATTACATTTTTTGCTCTACATTTTCTTGTTTTCTTCTTTTTAATCATCCTTCTATATTATTTCATTACCATGCTTTCTCTTTATTAATCACATTGTTCATTAAAACAATATGTTAAAAAATAAAAAAACAAAAATAAACTATTTAGTAATTAATTTTTATTAATTTCCAAAAATATATTTTAAATAAAACTATTTCAATTGAATAATTAAGTATATAATTTTTTAAAATTTTTCTTAATTAGTAATTGTTAACAATAAGATAATAGTAAGATATTAAATTATTCTTTTTCTTCTTTAGCTTATATTTATCATGAATTCTCATTTAGTTTTTCTTAATGTTTGTCATTATATTTATTTTATAATTAGAAAATAAAAGGAAAATAAAATATTTTCTTTGTTATTTTATGTTTTGAATTACAAAAAAAATTTATTACTATTATTATAATTTAATAATCAATTAAACTTTTTATTTTGATGTTCCACTCAATATCCTTAGGAATTATCTTTATAATTATATGGCAAAATTGAAATATTGATTACCAATAGAGTAATTATCGTTATATGTTTTATAATTATAAACTATTCTTTTTAAAAACAATTATCATAACAACAACAATAATAGTAATTTTGTATTTTCATTTTTAGGTTTATTTTAATTATAATTAACATTAGAATAAAAGCTTTATTGTAAAAATTTGGCCATAGCAAATTTTAACACTTATGGTCAATGATATTTAAAACAATTATTCTAATCCACATTGCTTAAATAGAATTAATTATTTTTTTTAATAAATTATAATAATTAAGATATTATTCTATGAATAAGTAATTATGACTTAAGTGAGAAAAATTATTAAATTTAAATATTAATTTTCTGATGAGATATTGCATTAAATATTATTTTTAAAAGGACATAAAAAGGAAACGAAGAACTATTATATGAATTAAAAATATTATTATTCATAGTTTGTAAAAAATATTCTAATGCATTTTAATTGTAATTAATAACTATTATAATTATTAAAAAAATTATATAAAGGTTATTCTTATTATAATAATTATTTTTTTGCAAAAATAATTGATAATTTAATATAAGTTTTAATAATTATTATTAAAAAAATTTAATTTTCATCTCACATTAATGTCAATTATAGGAATATTCATTTATTATTCATGTTCAACTTTTCCTATTCTCTCAAGCATAAGGATTTTTGTCTCTCTATTTGTTCCCTCATATCAACTTTCATGTCTCCAACTATGTCATTCTCTCAAAACATTTGGGCCTGCCATCATCACATTCTTCATCCAAGCCATTACCTTCCTTTTCCATAATTCTCTCCTTTTTTTCTTGCTCTTGTTCTTTTGTAATTTGTTCTTTCTTTTTGTATTTCTTCTTTTTTTCTTCTTCGCCACTTGTCATTTGATGTGTGACTTTTTTTAAAACTATCACTTACAATTAGTTTCTCTCTATGTTCTTCTTTCTCTCCAACTTAATCTTTCGATTTTTGTACAACTTTATATCATTTTTCTCCTTGCCTCTCCAAATAAAAAGCTCTATAAATGTCTCCTTTCCTCCCTATTACTAACCAATCTTGCACACCTCCCTTTCTCTTCCTTTCTCCTCCCTAGCAAGTTATAATTCACTTAGTCCCTTTCTACTTTATGTCACTTTCTCTTCTATGTTACTATCTTCCTCCTTTTTTATATCTCTCTTTTTTAACTCTCCCATTATATCGAGATAATTTTCATGTTGTGTTTTGTCTCTACGTCTTAGTATTATCTTTCTAACACTTTCAATCTAATTTTTGTCATTTCTTCTTTCTTATTCTCTTCTCCCTCTCTGACCTTCACACTATATTTTCTCTTTCAACTCTCACATAACTTTTTCAATATTTGCAATCTAAATTGTTTTCATTTGCACGCTCTTAGATGCCTTTGACTACTTCTAACTTTGTCTATTTATTTCCCTCTTATTACATTATGACCTTTTTTCACTCTTTGGCTATCTCTCCATTATTGTCCCAATATTTCTCTTCCCTCCCTAACACTTTCTATAGTCCATTATTTTATAGTCACTCACTCATCTTGTTTTCACACTATTATTCATCTCTCTCTTATATATGTATCATAATAATGACTTTCTCTTCCCACTTTTGTTTATCTTTATTTATATCTTTCTTTTTCTAACAATAACAACTTCTTCTCTCCTCCTCTTTTACCTCATTTCCCCTCCCTCTTCTTCAATCCCATAACTCTTATCTATCACCACCTTCTCTCTCTTGTAATATCTCTCCCTCTTTCTCCCTATTTGTGCCTTTCACTTTATCACTCCTCTTAGTTTATGTCACTCCTTTCTCTATCACTCACTTTATCTCTAAAATTTCTCTCTTTCGATTTTATCTTCCTTTTCTTCAATTACTACCTCTATCCCCTCTTTTCCCTCTTCACACTCTAGTTGACTTCTCTCACTTAGTTGTCTTTTGCTTTCCCACTCTTTCATTCTTTCCTCATACTTTATATTATTCTTTCTCCTCACAAATTTCTCTAATTTGTCTCTATAAATCGTACTTTTGTCTCTTTTCTCCTTCCCAATCTTTCTTTTTGATCTCTTTAAGGAACCTTATCAATCCATTTCTCTCTTCCTTCCTAAATCCTTTATCATAATAATCTTACAAAATTTCTTTCATATTCTTTTATTGTACTCTGTTGTAGACTCCTCTTTCTTATGTTCCATTTGTATTCTATTCTTCTTTATCCCTCTCCCTATGGTTGATTGCCTTCCATTATTTTCTCTTTTTATCCCTCTTCATCGTTCCCTACTTATCTACCAATTTATACATTCTTCTAGTTTTTCTTTGTTTTTTTATTTTCATACAATATCTCTTCTACTCCACCTCTTCCTTGCACTTTATATCTATCACTTTATATATTTATCTCTCATCATATCATTTTTCACTTTTTTTGTTTGTATCTTCTCAACAATTCCTCTATCTTTTATCTTCTCATAACTCTATCTCATTCATTCTCCCTCTTATTTATCACTTTTCTTTATTTTTTAACTCACTTTTTTTCACTCTTTTACTTGCTCGAAGTCTCTAAAGCTTTATATTATTTTGTCCACTTCCTACTTTTGCTTACTAACTATTTTTTTCTATCCATATGGTTTCTCTATATCACATTCTTTATCATAATATTTATCTTCTATCTCCCTCTATTATCTCGCTTCTTTCTTTCTCTTCTCTTTCTTTTCCTTATTTTTTTCTTTTTGTCTCTTCTCTTACATTTCTCTACTACTTACATTTTTATGTTTGCAAGTCTCTTTCTATCTCTATGTCTATCAATTCTACTATATCATGCACTTTACTTCACCAAGTATTTATTTCTCTTTCTTCTTTTTTCTATTATTCGAATTATTTCTTTTTTTTTTCTTTCTCTTGATGAATCTTTAGACTGATTTGCCCCTTACCTCACTCTCTCTCATCTAAAGCTCATCATTCACACATTCTTTCTTATTTTTATAAATGCCCCTCTAATCTCTATCAATTTATTCTCTCTTTTCTGTACTTTATAATTGTATCGATCTCCCTGGTACTATCTATAGCTCTTCAATGCTCATTATCATCTTTATCCATTATTCTTTTGTCTCCATCATAAATTCTTGAAACATTTTACCATTCTTTTCTATCTTCCTCTATCATTTCTCATTTTCTTCTGTTATCATTGTTATCTATCATTTTCTTTTTCTCACTTTCTTTCTTCCTTCTATCTTGTCCACTACATCTTTTATATGCTCTTTATTGACTATCTCCTTCCTTACATACCTATGTTAATTTCTTTCTATCTCTCTCTATGTTACCTTTGTTTATTTCTCTTTTGCCATTACACCATCTCTCTGTCTCTTAACACTCTCTCTCACTTTTCACCAGTCCAACTTTCCTTTTTGACACTACCTTTTCCCTTTCATGTTTTATGTCACTTGTGCATCTCCTTATTTTCTCTCTAGTCAATATAATTTCTACTTCCCATTTTATTCTCATGTTTATCTCTTTGCCTCTCTTTCTCATACCTTTAATATCTCTTCATGTCTTTATCACTATATAACTTCTCCCCAACGAGGAATCTATTCCTAACTATCCTTCTTATTCTGTATCACTCAACCTTTCTCTTATATTCTCTATTTCATTTGGCTCTCACCCCTCTGTATCTCTCTTTAATTCTAATTCTAGTTTCATTTTTATGTTGTGATGCTCTTTCTTATTCTTTTTCCATCTTTCATCTCTAAACTACTCTCTTTTATCTCTGCTATCAAGCTTATTTAATTTTGTTCCCAATTAAATTTGTCGTTCACAAACTCTCTTTCCTCTTTTTTTTCTCTGACTCCTTCCACAAAATCTTTCTTATCTCTTTTTCCACCTCCCTAGCTTTTTTTTGAATATCTCACTTAATTTCTACTTCATGTTTATCAAAAAATTTTTATATCTCTTCTCTCCTTCAGGTTGTCTCATAATATTTTCTTTCAAATACTCTCCTTACTACTCTCTTTCATTTTCCTCTCTTCCAAATTCTCTCCTTCTTTGTACATCTTTGTCTAGTTACCTTCTTGATTTATTCTATCCCATTTCACACCACCTTTCTTGTCTCCTCCTTATTTGACAACCATCTTATTTATTAATTGATTCTCACTCACTCTCTTTTCCCTTTCACTCTATCGTTCATTATCACTTTCGCACTCTATCTTACTCTCTTTCTCTTTCTTCACTATTTTTTTTCTTTTCTCTCTTTTCCTCTCCCTTCCCCTTATATCAACCTCTTTTATCTTTGTCAGTTGCTCATTCCCTCTCTGACTTCATCATGCTCTCTCTCTTGTTATTTTCTGTTAATGTTATTGTTATACCCAGTAAAAAGTTTTATGTTAATCTTTAATGAATTAATTTTTGGCTTGGATGATTTCAGATCGATAGTAGAATGAGCCAGGAGCTCAATCAGAGGCTATTGGAATTTCTGAAATTTCTAAGGATTTTTCGGAGCACCGAGGTGAATTTTAAGAAATTTTCCCTGTTTAATTAGATTTATTGGATTTTTAGAAATTCGAAAATCCATTTAAATTAAACCGGAAATTTGTTTTTACCGCGCGTGAACCGGACCGGAACGGTTCAGCGGAGGCGGAGACGGTTCGCCTAGTGAGTTTGCGCGTGCGTTCTGATAAGCGGATCGGACGGTCGTGATCGACGGTTGGGATTGAACCGGCTGATCGGGTGCTTACCGTGTCGAAAGCGTGTCAACGGCGCGTAATGGGTTTCACCGTGTCGGCCAGAAATATAAAAAACCCTCGCGAAACGATTAGGGTTCGTTCGGCCGACCGATAGAGAGAGTTTTTGCGGCGTACGGCGCGTGATTCCGGCGGCCTGGCAAGGGGCTTTTTGTGCCTGGAGATCCACGGGAACGAGGAGAGTCAATTCATACCGGATTCGTTCGGCGAGGAGCTGCGGCGAGCTGCGGACGAAGTTCACCGTCGCCGGCGTCGTTGAGGTAGGAAATTCAGTTTAAATTAGTGATTTAGTAGAAAATTAAAAGCATGAAATACTTTGCTTAATGAAAAAAATCATGTGGATGAAAATCAGATTTAATTGAATGCTAATTTGTGTCTTTTGCAAATTCGGAATTCCTGGAAAAATTCCCATTTCGCCGAAAAAAATTTATTAATGCTTAGGAGCATGTTAGGAAATTGTTCTCCTTGTTCGCAGTCGCCGGAAATCGACGGAAGGATCGTATTGGTCGGCGATGGCGGCGGCTAGGGTTTCGCGGGCACCGGGCGGAGGAAGGAGATGGATTAGGATTTAGTTAATTAGTTAATAATTAATCGTAAATTAATTAATTAACAATTATTAACTTAAATTGGTGCGGATGAGAGAGAAGCGGAAGGATTTATAATTCGGAAATTAATTCCGAATTTTCGGAAATTATTTATTTAATTTTAATGCGGCGCGGAAGAGGAAAGACGGGAGGAATTAAATTCGGAAATTTATCCCGAATTTTTGGGAAAAAGAAAATGCAGAATATTTAATTCCGAAATTAATTCGAATTTTGGAAATAAGATATATGAGGAATTAAACTCGGAAACTATTCCGAATTTCGAAAAAATGGATAAAGACGGAAATTGATGACGAAATTTAAAAATTTCCTGAAGTGGGGAAAAATGTTATCAGTGATGACAGTACAGCTGGAAACAGTCAGACAGAAGTATGGTACATGGATGCTACCAGAACAGTCAGTAATTGACAGTTGTGTTGCCTTGATGGCAACGGCATGGATTGAGTCAGTTTATTCAGTGTTGGCATATTTTATGGATTGGCATACTGGACCGGACTACTATAGACCCTATATGATGTTTTAGGGTAGTTGTGGTAGGTAACTATGCGGTTCAGACTTAGCTTCCACAGTATACATGTGACTGGTATGCGCCTTGTTGTACCTGGACACATGTTGCCGGATCTTGGAGTTAGAGATTGGCAATGACTGTAGGGGCGTGAGCTTCTATGGAAGTTGTTGGTAGAGGACTCCTTGGGACGGTGGCTGAGTCGATCTCTCCTGGTCCATGTGTGTAGGCCTGCGCGCCTCAGGGTGGCAGGGGTGTCTCGCAGTGGCTAGCCAAGTGTGTAGGCCTGCGCGCCTTAGGGTGGCAGGGGTGTCTCACGTTGGCTAGAGATTTTGTGACTTGATTTGTCTATAGTCTCCAGGAGATTGATTGACGAGAGACGCTTCGGTGTCGGGTGCTTAGGCGCCATGCGTGTTTCGAGATGGGCGTTCCCACTGGCATGCTACCTTGAAGCCCAGAGGAGAGCTACTCTGGTGTGACTAGGGGTGACTGTGGTTGGTCGGAGTCTGGGACTGAGAGTGCCTATCCACCATACATTGTTATGCTGTATTCCTATATTTTTGCTATTATCCTTCTCTTGCATGTGAGTTTTACTAGCTGTCTTTCCTACTGGGGGTAGCTCATTCCTGTATTATATATTTTCAGTGGCTCGACAGACTTGACACTACCAGATTAGGTAGGATCGTGGTCAGCAGGATTGTGGAGGATATCTGACTTGTGATTGTCTGAGATATTCTGGTTAGTTGATTGTTGCTGTTGGATGTATTTAATGAGATTGTTATTCTCATATGTCATGTAATATGTGAGGGAAATTCTGACTTATGTTTCTGGTTGGATAACATTGCACTTGTTGGACGTAGATCTTATTCTTGTAATGTAGTTTCATTCACTGTTTTATTTTATTGTCTTGGAGTATGGTGTGTGGAGTGCCATATTTTATTTGAGGATGTTATATATCTTTTTGTTTGACGGTGAGGTCATTACATGACTATGGAACTTAACCATGGGGGTTCAGACTTCTAATAGACCGGTTCTCCTACCCGTAGGGGTTAGGAGTATTGGGTCTAGTAGGAGTAACATTGCGCGAGTCCATCTGTTAATTCAGGAGTCATGAACCTGATTTGACGGTGTACCCGGGAGATGGGATCCACATTGTTAAAGGAAGTAGGTGTGTAATGATGTGTTATATCCTATGTTTTCGTAGGCTACTCAGGTTGGTATGGGACGATCTGAGCTGTCTATATAAAAAAAAAAAATTGTATGCCAAAAATCAGCCTAGGAAAAAATGGGGTGTAACAGGAGTGGTATCAGAGCCCTAGGTTAAGATAGTGGGGCTAGACATATCAGAGCCCTAGGTGAGATAGCGGGGCTAGACATGTATAGGAGTTCAACCCAAGGTGGGGAGAACTGTTGATTCTTTTGTTTACTATAGTAGTCCATATGCCAATTGCCAAATGACGACTCTAATGCCAGATTAGTTGCTTTGACAGTATGGCCGGTACCAGGAGACTTTCCGCTCGTGGAGCAGCTAGAGGCAGACCTGTATCTACTACTCCTACCCCGGTGACGAGCTCAGCATTGCTAGTTGAGCCAGCCGTGGATCGTTGGATCGATGCCTTCATGCGGTTGCGTCCGCGGAGCTTCAGTGGGTCGGCTGACCCAGCGGTGGCTGATGACTGGATGGCTCATATGCTTGAGCTGTTTGATGCCTTGGGATGTCCACTTGGCAGGAGGGTAATACTTGCTGCTCTAGTATTGGAGGGAGAGGCTGCTACCTGGTGGAGAGGCCAGCGGCGCGCCATGTATGGGGAGGCCCAGAACTGCGAGATAGCATGGGAAGACTTTGTTGAGGCATTCAGGGAGTGCTACATTCCGGCTTCTGCTATGTCTCAGTTCAGGAGGGAACTTATACACCTCAGGCAGGGCCAGATGTCAGTGAACGATTACTTATCGAGGTTCACTTATCTGGCGAGGTACGCCGCAGAGCTGGTACCTTCTGAGGAGCGCAGATGTGAGATGTTCCTGGAGAGACTTCGTCCTATGCTGCAGCGCCAGCTAGTTGTGAGTCGGTTTGCCAGGTTTCGTGACTTGGTGGAGGCTGCGAGATCCGTTGAGCTTATTGACACCCGGATGGAGGCCCAGAGAGAGACTCACAACAAGAAGAAGGAATTCAGAAATGTCCAACAAAACAAAAAGGACAAGAGACACAGAGATCACTGTGGTACTCAGGAGGGCGTGGTCCAGCCACGACCTATCTCTGAGAGACCAGGGCAGCAGACAGGTACCCGGACTGGGGGGATTATCTGCTACCATTGTCGACAGCCCGGACACAAGAAGTGCGACTGCCCAGAGTTGAAGAAACAGAGGATCACAGGACCGGTTGGTTCATGTGGGGGACAGCCCAGAGTGTTTGCACTGACTCGGCAGCAGGATTCAGAGTCACCAGAGGTGATCACAGGTATGCTTTATTTTTGCAACGTGCAGTGCATGACTTTGTTTGATACTGGTGCATCTCATTCTTTTGTTGCTGAGAGGATCTGGAATCGGACATCAGGATCCAAGGGTTACTTGAAGGAACCCTTATTGGTTAGGCTTGCTGATGGGAAAGAGATTCCCACTGTTCAGAAGATTGACGGATCTATTTTGATTAGTGGACACGAGTTCGTGACAGAGTTGATATGTGTGCCACTAGCAGAGTTCGACATCATTTTGGGAATGGATTGGTTGTGCTACCATGCAGTGGTGCTGGATTGTTGGGAGAAGAAGGTCAGGATCAAAGTGCCTGGTTCGGGGGATGTGATATACTTTGGTCTGAACAGGCAGATTCCCCTGATCTCAGTTCTTCAGGCGGAGAGGTTAGTAAGTAAGGGTTGTACTGGTTGGTTGGCCTATGTGACCGATAGCCAAGCCACCACTACCCCTATGTCAGATATTCCAGGGGTGAGAGACTTTCCTATGGTTTTCCAGAGGAGTTGCCTGGACTTCCACCAGCTAGGGAAGTGGAGTTTCGATTGATTTGGAGGCAAGAGTAGCTCCTATTGCTAGAGCTCCTTACAAGATGGCTCCAACCGAGCTAGCAGAGTTGACGACTCAATTACAGGACTTATTAGACAAGGGACTCATACGCCCTAGTTGTTCACCTTGGGGTGCCCCTGTCTAATTCGTCAAGAAGAAAGATGGTAGTATGAGGCTGTGTGTGGATTATAGGGAATTGAATAAGGTTACTATTCGTAACCGATACCCGTTACCACGCATCGATGATTTGTTGGATCAGCTTCAGGGAGCAACTATGTTCTCCAAGATTGATTTACGCTCGGGTTATCACCAGATTCGGATTAGAGATTCTGATGTACCCAAAACAGCATTCCGTACAAGATATGGGCATTACGAGTTCACAGTGTTACCTTTTGGATTGACTAATGCACCAGCAGTATTTATGAACCTGATGCATCGAGTGTTTCATGTCTTTCTGGATCGGTTTGTGATCATCTTTATAGATGATATATTGATTTATTCCAGAGATAGGGAAACTCATGCAGATCAGTTGAGGACTGTGCTTACAGTGTTGCGGGAGAATGAGCTGTATGCAAAATTCTCCAAGTGTTCCTTTTGGCTGGACTCAGTAGCATTCTTGGGACACATTGTCAGTGCAGAGGGCGTGGCTGTTGATCCTAGCAAGATACGAGCTATTATTGATTGGAAACGGCCATCTTCTGTCACTGAGATCCGGAGTTTCCTTGGTTTGGCTGGATACTATAGGAAATTTGTTCCTCACTTTTCTAGACTGGCCGCTCCAGTAACACAGTTGACCCGAAAGGGAAAATCTTTTGAGTAGTCAGAGAGTTGTGAGAACAGTTTCCAAGAGCTGAAGCAGAAGCTTAGCACCGCTCCAGTATTGATGTTACCTACACAGGAGAAGCCGTATCAGATGTATACTGATGCTTCACATATAGGCTTGGGAGCCGTACTGATGCAGGATAGTAGAGTTATAGCATATGCTTCGAGGCAACTGAAGGATCATGAGAAGAATTATCCCACTCATGATTTGGAGTTAGCTGCTGTCATTTTTGCCTTGAAGATATGGAGACATTATTTGTACGGAGTTCCTGTAGATTGTTTCTCCGACCACAAGAGTCTTAAGTATCTGTTCACTCAGAAGGAACTGAACTTGAGGCAGAGGAGGTGGTTGGAACTGTTAAAAGATTACGAACTGACAATAAACTACTGCGAGGGAAAGGCTAATCCAGTGGCTGATGCCTTGAGCAGACACGCAGTTGTGCATACTGTGATAGCTTGCGACTCTATAGCAGACTTGGATTGGGATGTTGAGAGATGTCAGGAACAGTTGTCTGTTTAGAGACTGGCTCACAGACTCAGTTCGTTGACTATTCGGGCTGACTGGTTATCTGAGATGTGTGATCTTCAGCTTTGTGATGAAGAGCTGAAGGAGAAGTTAGAGTTGGCATCGCAGGGATTGGGAGGAGACTTTGCTCTCAGAGACAACATTTTGACTTTCAGGGGTCGCTGGTGTGTGCCATCACATCAGGAGTTCAGGGAGAGGATCCTTCGAGAGGCTCATTATGGAACTTTGGCTATGCACCCTAGAGAAGTCAAGATGTACAGGAATTTGAGGAGTGTTTTCTGGTGGAGAGGTTTGAAGGCAGATGTTGCTACTTTTGTTAAGAAGTGCCTTACATGTCAGCAAGTTAAGGCCGAGCACCAGAGACCTGGAGGATTGTTGCAGAGATTACCGATTCCGGAGTGGAAATGGGATGACATCACTATGGACTTTGTAACTGGTCTTCCTCGTACCAGACAAGGTTTTGACGCCATTTGGGTCATCGTGGATCGATTGACCAAGTCAGCCCATTTCTTATCAATTAAGAAGACGGATTCAGCGGCACAATTGGCAGAGGTATATATTCAGCAGATTGTCAGATTGCATGGAATTCCCCGATCTATTATTTCTGACAGAGACGCCAAGTTCACATCACAGTTTTGGAGGAGCTTACACGCTGCCATGGGTATACAGTTGAAGTTCAGTACTGCTTATCATCCTCAGACAGATGGACAGTCTGAGCGGACTATTCGGACCTTGGAGGATTTGCTACGCTTGAGCGTACAAACTTACTCAACAGATTGGGCCAGACGGTTACCCTTGGTAGAGTTTGTGTACAATAACAGCTTCCAGGCGTCGATTGGTATGGCACCTTACGAGGCATTGTATGGGCGTAGGTGCAGATCCCCTCTTTGTTGGGAGGAGGGTGATTCCAGGAGGGTGTGGGGACCTCAGATTGTGCAGGAGACCACAGCTGAAGTCAAGTTATTGCAAGACAGATTACCTATTGTGCAAGATCGCCAGACGAAATATTATGATCCTAAGCACAGAGCTGTTGAGTTTTCTGTGGGAGATAGGGTATTCCTGAAGATCAATCCTATGCGAGGTCTATTCTGGTTCGGGAAGCCTTCTAAGCTTCGACCTCGTTACATTGGACCCTATCCTATTCTAGAGAGGGTTGGTGAAGTGGCTTACAGGTTGGCACTTCCTGAACATCTGATTGGGATTCACAATGTGTTTCATGTTTCGAATCTCAAGAGATATGTGCCAGATCCTTCTCATTGTATCAGTGATGATCTTCCTGGTTTGCAAGTGACACCAGATTCCTCTTATGTGGAACTACCAGTTCGCATCCTCGAGGAGAGCAGCAGACAGCTGAGGAACAGGTCGTTTCCTATGGTCAAGGTTCTGTGGAATAGACATGACGAAAGGGAGGCAACCTGGGAGCTAGAGCAGGATGTTGCGGAGAAGTGGCCGGAACTTCTTGCTGAATTTCGAGGGCGAAATTCCTGATAAGGTGGGGAGATTGTTATACCCAGTAAAAAGTTTTATGTTAATCTTTAATGAATTAATTTTTGGCTTGGATGATTTCAGATCGACAGTAGGATGAGCCAGGAGCTCAATCAGAGGCTATTGGAATTTCTGAAATTTCTAGGGATTTTTCGGAGCACCGAGTTGAATTTTAAGAAATTTTCCCTGTTTAATTAGATTTATTGGATTTTTAGAAATTCGAAAATCCATTTAAATTAAACCGGAAATTGGTTTTTACCGCGCGTGAACCGGACCGGAACGGTTCAGCGGAGGAGGAGACGGTTCGCCGAGTGAGTTTGCGCGTGCGTTTTGATAAGCGGATCGGACGGTCGTGATCGACGGTTGGGATTGAACCGGCTGATCGGGTGCTTACCGTGTCGAAAGCGTGTCAACGGCGCGTAATGGGTTTCACCGTGTCGGCCAGAAATATAAAAAACCCTCGCGAAACAATTAGGGTTCGTTCGGCCGACCGATAGAGAGAGTTTTTGCGGCGTACGGCGCGTGATTCCGGCGGCCTGGCAAGGGGCTTTTTGTGCCTGGAGATCCACGGGAACGAGGAGAGTCAATTCATACCGGATTCGTTCGGCGAGGAGCTGCGGCGAGCTGCGGACGAAGTTCACCGTCGCCAGCATCGTTGAGGTAGGAAATTCAGTTTAAATTAGTGATTTAGTAGAAAATTAAAAGCATGAAATACTTTGCTTAATGAAAACAAGCATGTGGATGAAAATCGGATTTAATTGAATGCTAATTTGTGTCTTTTGCAAATTTCGGAATTCCTGGAAAAATTCCCATTTCGCCGAAAAAAATTTATTAATGCTTAGGAGCATGTTAGGAAATTGTTCTCCTTGTTCGCAGTCGCCGGAAATCGACGGAAGGATCGTATTGGTCGGCGATGGCGGTGGCTAGGGTTTCGCGGGCGCCGGGCGGAGGAAGGAGATGGATTAGGATTTAGTTAATTAGTTAATAATTAATCGTAAATTAATTAATTAACAATTATTAACTTAAATTGGTGCGGATGACAGAGAAGCGGAAGGATTTATAATTCGGAAATTAATTCCGAATTTTCGGAAATTATTTATTTAATTTTAATGCGGCGCGGAAGAGGAAAGACGAGAGGAATTAAATTCGGAAATTTATCCCGAATTTTTGGGAAAAAGAAAATGCAGAATATTTAATTCCGAAATTAATTCGAATTTTGGAAATAAGATATATGAGGAATTAAACTCGAAAACTATTCCGAATTTCGAAAAAATGGATAAAGACGGAAATTGATGACGAAATTTAAAAATTTCCTGAAGTGGGGAAAAATGTTATCAGTGATGACAGTACAGCTGGAAACAGTCAGACAGAAGTATGGTACATGGATGCTACCAGAACAGTCAGTAATTGACAGTTGTGTTGCCTTGATGGCAACGGCATGGATTGAGTCAGTTTATTCAGTGTTGGCATATTTTATGGATTGGCATACTGGACCGGACTACTATAGACCCTATATGATGTTTTAGGGTAGTTGTGGTAGGTAACTATGCGGTTCAGACTTAGCTTCCACAGTATACATGTGACTGGTATGCGCCTTGTTGTACCTGGACACATGTTGCCGGATCTTGGAGTTAGAGATTGGCAATGACTGTAGGGGCGTGAGCTTCTATGGAAGTTGTTGGTAGAGGACTCCTTGGGACGGTGGCTGAGTCGATCTCTCCTGGTCCATGTGTGTAGGCCTGCACGCCTGAGGGTGGCAGGGGTGTCTCGCAGTGGCTAGCCAAGTGTGTAGGCCTGCGCGCCTTAGGGTGGCAGGGGTGTCTCACGTTGGCTAGAGATTTTGTGACTGGATTTGTCTATAGTCTCCAGGAGATTGATTGACGAGAGACGCTGCGGTGTCGGGTGCTTAGGCGCCATGCGTGTTTCGAGATGGGCGTTCCCACTGGCATGCTACCTGGAAGCCCAGAGGAGAGCTACTCTGGTGTGACTAGGGGTGACTGTGGTTGGTCGGAGTCTGGGACTGAGAGTGCCTATCCACCATACATTGTTATGCTGTATTCCTATATTTTTGCTATTATCCTTCTCTTGCATGTGAGTTTTACTAGCTGTCTTTCCTACTGGGCGTAGCTCATTCCTGTATTATATATTTTCAGTGGCTCGACAGACTTGACACTACCAGATTAGGTAGGATCGTGGTCAGCAGGATTGTGGAGGATATCTGACTTGTGATTGTCTGAGATATTCTGGTTAGTTGATTGTTGCTGTTTGATGTATTTAATGAGATTGTTATTCTCATATGTCATGTAATATGTGAGGGAAATTCTGACTTATGTTTCTGGTTGGATAACATTGCACTTGTTGGACTTGGATCTTATTCTTGTAATGTAGTTTCATTCACTGTTTTATTTTATTGTCTTGGAGTATGGTGTGTGGAGTGCCATATTTTATTTGAGGATGTTATATATCTTTTTGTTTGATGGTAAGGTCATTACATGACTATGGAACTTAACCATGGGGGTTCAGACTTCTAATAGACCGGTTCTCCTACCCGTAGGGGTTAGGAGTATTGGGTCTAGTAGGAGTAACATTGCGCGAGTCCATCTGTTAATTCAGGAGTCATGAACCTGATTTGACGGTGTACCCAGGAGATGGGATCCACATTGTTAAGGGAAGTAGGTGTGTAATGATGTGTTATATCCTATGTTTTCGTAGGCTACTCAGGTTGGTATGGGACGATCTGAGCTGTCTATATAAAAAAAAAAAAATTGTATGCCAAAAATCAGCCTAGGAAAAAATGGGGTGTAACAGTTATTTTTTTATTCTCTCTCATTATTCTCTATTTTATTTATCCAAATACATTCCTTATCTTTTTCTCATTTCTCTTAATTTCTCCTTGTTCTCTCTCTCCTTTTATCCCTCTCCCTCTTTATCCTTTTTACTCATTATTTTTTCTATCTTCGACATCCTATTTTAAATGAGAATTAGGGAATAGAATAAGAAACATGAAATGTATCAAACGAAGAGTAATATTGTTAATAAATTCAAAGTTAAAAAGAAAAGATTAAAAATTATTAATTATTATTTTATGAAAGCTAGGAAAATTTTTAATAATTATTAATATATATCAAATTCACTTATAATTAAGAAGAAGAATACTTATAAGCTATATTTATTTTTTTGTAATATTTTATTAATTTAAATAGATATAAAAAACACAACCTATAATTAAAATTATTATAAAAAATTAACGAATCATAATAAGTTTAAGAGCACATATTTGTATTATCGTTAGATTATTAATAAGTTTTATTTTGTTGATTTATTAAAATTATAAAAATAAAGAAAAAAATAATATTAATGAATCATAGTAAAAAAATATTATTAATAGTATTATTGTTATTATTATTTTGGAATATTTTATATTTATTCTTATTGTCGTAGTTGTTTTGCTTTTCTTCTTATGAAAACTTATATATTTGATCTAGTTCTTTTAACGTTGTATCTATTTTATTTTTATTTGAATTTTGTCTTTATCTTATTTCCTTCTTTTAACATTATTTTTGATATTATTACGCCCTTCTTTTAGTCTTCTTCATAGTTTCTCTCTTTTACACATATTATTCCTTACAAGAATATGTAAAAAATGATTGAAACGAAAATTATTATTAACTATTTAGGAAATATTTTGAAAAAATAGTATTAATTTTTATTATCATAATTTAATAATTAATTGTATTAATTCTTGGGACCTTAAGCTTAATTACAAATTACTAAGAATAAGATAATAAAAAGAAATACAATTATTTAATTTCTTTTTATGCTTGCATTTGTTATTAATTATTATTCATATTTTTGTGTTTTATTCTCAGATTCATTGTTAAATTTTATAAAAAAATGAAAAAACCTTCAATTTTTACTTATTTTTTGATTCTTCTCATAATAAAATGAACATATGTTTATAATAATTTAAATAAACATAATAATTGTTACTACATTAATAGTGAAAAAAATAAAGTATTTTACTAAAACGTATTATATATCAAATATTTTAACTTATATTTTATGAGCAAACAATAGAAAGTGGTAGAGCTAAAACATGGAAGAAAATAAAGTCAAGAGAGGTACTTGTAAGAAAAAGAAAGAGAGGGGAATGAATAAAATAAAGGGAGAAGTGATGGAGGATGTTGGAATTAGTTTGAAAAAATAATAGTGATAAATATCATTAAATATGTTGAAAGAGAAAGAGAGTGATGGAGACATATAATAATAAAAATGGAAGAGTGTGTGTTAGAGGGTTTTTGAAACAAGTGAGAAAATGTATTATATAAATAAAAAGTGCATTAATGAAGACAGAGTGAAAATGAGATGGATAGAATCATAAGGAAACATTTATAGAAAAGAAACTGAGAAAGATCGAATGCTTGGGAGGGACATTGAATTGATAGAGAAGGAGATAAGAAGGTGAGGGAAAGTTAACAGTGATGAAGGGAAAGAAGGAAAAAACAAAGAATTAGACAATTACAAATAAAGAAAATGGTTAATGAGGCAAATATAATGATAGAGATTGAACATATGTAGTAATTAATGTATACTATTTACTCTTTTTTTATAATTATATGTAATATTGAATTTATTTTTCATATAAAAAATTATAAGTATAATTATTTTGCAATATTATATATTTTAGAAAAATATAAATAATTTAAAAACCAAATGTTACCTTTACATTTATTTTCTCTCTCTTTGCTCTTTATCGCTATTTTTTATCTCTCTTATCTCTCCACGTCTCTCTACATCTCTTTTGTGGAAGGATTAAGTCTTTTATGCACTTAAATATAATGTGTCATGTATTTCACTAATATTTATATTATGTATTTAAAATCATAAATACAAAAAATGATATCTATAAAATATATTATTTTATATCAATATTAAAGTATGAAGAATGTATTATATGTTTATTATATAATTAATGATAAGTTTGATTATTTATAATAAAAAAGAAAATATAGTACTTAAATTATAGCAATTTACATAATGTATGCTTTTGATTTACTCTAATATACATAATGGTGTAATTAAGAAATATAATTTAAATAATAAATACTATAAAACATTTTTTTTGTATTTCATTATTTATAATTAATACATAATAATATAATTTAAAATAATTATAATTTTTTAGGAAAAAAATTATGTATGAATGTCTACTTTAGAGAAAATTATAATATAAATAGTTTCTCTTTAATTCAATAAAATGAGCATATTAACATTGGAATATATTATGATATTTGTAACATACATAAAAGTTTTTAAAAAACATATAAATATGATAATTTATGAAATTTTTCTGGATAAGGATTAATGCATTGATCTCATATAATCTCAAACTTTAATCACGCTTTGGTAAGCATAGCATTTCAATGGGCATGCTCTTTAGAATTCCTATTATTTTAAATATTTTTCCATAGCATTTATTTTTCAAATGAATAGGTGTTAGTTATAATAAAATCTATAAATTTATTAATAAACAACAAAATTGTATATTATTTTTAATAATTTAAGTTATAATTATTATTCATTAGTGTTAACTTAATAATGTTAATATAATTTTCTTTATATCTTATTTTCCTTATAATTTTCTTTATATCATAATTTCGTTTCTTATCCCTCTCTCTGGCCAATATGTTTGTATCTCTCTATTCCTTAAATCACAACATCACATTATCTTGTTTTCACTTTCTCTTTTGTCATTTTCTTTGTCTCTATATTTAAATAATACTTAAGATATTTTATATATAATCCATTCTCGTGAAATATCTCATGTATTACTTTATTATTATTGTAAAAAAAAAATGAAGTTAATATATTAATATTGTTGTTAAAGTTTGTTTATAAATTATATTATGATAAGATAACATTAACACACATAGTCCACTATTCTTCTAAATTATAATTAAAATTAATTATATTATTTTTTAAAAAGTTATATATTTATTAGCTTTGAAAACATCTCTAATTTGTAATATATATAAAATTTCAATTATATTTAACTCAAGTGTAATAATAATAAATGATCTTTATAAAACATAATGTAAAGTAATTTATTAATTGTATAGTTTTTTCATATGTAATATAATTCGGTAGATATCAATATTATTTCAATTTTTTTATCATATCTCACTCTTCTCGTTATCATTATTTTCATCTATAACTATCTCATCTTTTTATGACTCTGTCATTATTTGATTAATTTCCATCTCAACTGTCTACTTTGTTATTATATTTATTAATAGTAGTTAAGAAGTTTGTCGTGTTGCACACTTTAATATATTATTACATGCATTGTATTTCTATTTATATCACATATTTAATTACATAATTGTAAGAAAAATATGTATATTGTATACTATGATATATTAATATTGGCATAATTGTACATAATTTTAAGTTTGTGTTACAATTAATGATAAATTTATTAATTTATATTAACTAAGAAATATATTCTTTTAATTTTAATGAATAATAATTGGTACCATTTACACTAGGTTTCATCTTAATATACACGAAACTTTTATTAAAATAAATAATATAAATAATAATTATATAACTCATAAATAATTTATTTTTTCATTTATAAGAAAAAAAATTTAGTGAAAATAATTCTTATCTTACATGTTCATTTTAATTAAAAATTATAACATACATAATTTCTTATTATTATAATATAAATAAAGTTTGAAAATCAAAATATGTTATAGCATATATACTAAAAATATAATTATTTTTTAATGTATATACACGTGATAATTAATATGATTTATGAGATAGTACATTATCTTTAAAGAAATAGTCATAAAAGTATGTTTTTCTAGATCTTGTATGTGTGTGTGTGACAACATAAGCATTACAGTAGTGGATTACAATATGATTCAAATATTAACCATGCTTAGGCAGGAGTAGTATTACGATTGGTTGGTATGTTGAGAAGTCATTGTGATACATTTGTTTTTCCATAGCATTTGTTTTTTTAATGAATATGAGTTAGTTTTAATTGTATGTTTATTCTTATTAATAAATAAAACTACTATTTAATATATTTAATAATTCTTTTTAATTATTTTTTTATTTTCATTTGTATAAAATAATTGTTATTTTAAAGTAGTATTAAATATAGCCCTAAATATTATATAATTAAAAAATACTTTTATATAATTTAATTATCTATAATATTACTTATATTACCTATATTAAATTGGAAGTAATATATACTTATAATCATGTACTTATTATGCTTAAAAAAGTTTTTAATATAATTATATAATGCATAACATAAAAAAATCTAAAATTTTATCATTAATGTGATATATTATTTACATTTGTTATATATGTTATGTATATATTGATAATATATTGGAATAAGTGATTCTAATTATTTAATGAACTTTTAAGAATATACATACTAATTGAATGATATTGAATTAATAACAACAAAAACTCTAAAATTTAGCAACATAAAATAATTATTACAATACTTTTTTACTTATATAATATTTAATATTAAATGCAATTAGCATATTAATATTAATAAATACTTTTAATTATATTATTAAGATATAACTTTTATTTAATTATTTTTTTAACTTCAATGCTTTTACTTTAGCTTTCACTTAATATCATTTCTTTCTCTATTCAATTATCATTGTCTTATTTATCTATACCGTTATTATCACTTCATCTTCCTATTGCCCTCTCCCTTTATTATCCCTCTCAGTTCTCTCATTTCTCTCTTTCATATTCTTATTTATTCCTTTTATGTTTTCCATCTTCTCCCCCTCTCTCTTTCATTCAAGCTACTTATCTCTCTTTATTTTTTCCTTTATATCTTTCCCTACCTCTTTATTTCTCTTTTTTACTCTCTTCAATATTGTAGTTTTTATCTTTATAATATATTTTGTCAGTCCACCTCTCACTCTCTTTCTTTCTTTCAAGTCTTTTTATTGCACTTTGTCCACACTTTGTGGCACTATAAGCCTCCCTTTGTTCTCCCTCACTCCCTTTCTCTTTCTTTTTCTCTTTCTACATATTTACTCAAATTTACCTTTTTTTTCTCTCATAATTTTTTTGTCAAACAACTTTGAGGCTCCTCTCCCCCTTTTCTTCTAATTTGGCTTATTCCCTTCTCTACCTCTCTCTTCTTAGTATCTCTCAACACATTATTTGTTTCATATTTCTTCCCGCACTTTCTATCACACTTTCTTGAAATATAAATTAAATATTTGTATATAATACATTTTAGTAGAATATTTCATCCATGACTTTTTTATTACTATAATAACAATTACTTAATTTATTAGAATTATCAGAAACACATGGTCCTTAAATATTTTATAATATGCTTTTATTAATATGAACATAATTTTTTATGCTTTAAAATTATAAATAAAACTAGAAATATTAATTTTTTACTTATCAATAAATATATGTTTTAGTTATCATAATGTTATAAATTTATAATCGAAATTTGATTTTATTTGGACTCATATATATTAATGATCAATGTTATTTATAATAATTTACTTCAAACATCTTTTTTTATAAAAAAATGAGAAATTGTGTTATTTTTCATTTAAAACCAAATGTCATAAATATAATTATTTCAAAATAAAATATATTTAAAGAAATAATATACAATAGATTAAGTTACACATATTCCATTTTCATTCTATTCTTTCTCTCGATCATTATTTTCTTAACTATCTATCTTACCTTTCATGTCTACCTCCTTCTCTTGCACTATACCGATCTTTTCTCTCTAGTATATATTCCTCTAGCTCAATCAATCAATATAAATTAAGAAATCTCTTTTGTTATGCACTTTATTATAATATTTCAAGCATGGCATTTCTATCTAAATTATTTATTTTGTAATGTAATAGTTAAAATTATATGTATGACTATATTATTATTTCAACATTAAAATGCACATAGATAATTACATATTTGCCTTGTAATTAATGGTAATTTTCTATATTAATTTTAAAATAATAACTTTAAATTAAAAATTATAATAATTTGTAATATAAATGTACTACAAAGAAATGATATAAATAATAAAAATAAGAATAATAATAATAATAATAATAACAATATTTATTTTAGATTTTATTATTTATTAATACATAATTAAATTTTTTAATAGTTATAATTTTGTTCAAACAAATTTATGCATGAATGTCAACTTCAAAAGAACGAATAATATATTTAACTTCACATTAATTCAATAAAAATAACCTATTGACATAGAACTATATTATGACAAACAAAATAAAATAAAAATAATTTTTGAAAACATATACACATGAAAAACTTAAAATTTTCTAACGTGTTTCGTTATCTTTTGGATAATAGCCACATTAGTAATACATCACGTTACAACCCAAAAGTTAAGCATGCTTATGTGCGGGTAGTCTTTTGATGTGTGACTTTTTGAGAGAACATCAAGTTGCACATATTTTTTTCATAGCATTTACTTTTGTAAAGCGTAAGAGTTGGTTTTAATTTTATGTTAATTAATAGCATTAATTTTATAATTTAGAGTTTAGCTATTATGTGTTAACATTAACTTATTAACTTTATTACCATCTTTATATCAACCATTCCTCTTTTTATCTCGCTCTTTCCTTTATCTCTTTATCTCCCTACTTTCTTTCCCTCCCTCAATTTAGTTTCGTTTCTCTTTCTCCTCAGTCACTTTTTGTCGCTACATCTTCCAAAATTAATTAGACATTATATATATCACTCATTTTAGTGTACAATTTGTTGAGTTACTTTCTTATTTTTATGATATAATTTTTAAGTTAATACATTATAATTATTGGAAATGTATTCCTACAACATTTATTATATTATGCTAAATTTGATATGCATTTAATTTTTTGTTGATCTAAATATTAAGGAAATTTATTGTATGATTTTTTCTTAGCTAGTGAATCATTTTCTTAATTATCATAATATTTTTAATTTTAAAAATAAATTTCGATCTGATTTGAGATCTTATATAGATATAATATGAAAGTTTTATAATAACTAATGTGCATTAAATTTTTGATATCTTATTTTATAGTTAATGTTCTAAATCTGTTTTTATAAAACATTGTAACATAATAAAAATGATTATTACTAAATGCTATTTATTTTTTTAAAAAAGATAATACATGTAGTTTAAAATACAAATATTTTCTATTGTTTGCATCATCTCTCTCTTCTCTATGTGTCACTATTTTTATGTTTAACACTCTTATCTTTCAATGTCTTGCTTTCATTTTACTATACCTATCTCCATCTCCACTATCACTCCTTTAGTTCAATCAATTAAAATAAATTAACAAATCTCTCTTGTTGCCCACCTTAATATAATAATTAGTACATTGCATTATGTTTTTATTACATATTTAGTAGCAAGATTTTTTAAATCTTATTCACACATTATATTATGATATATCTATATTAGAGTTTGTACACATAATTATGATGTCATGATACAATTAATGACCTTATGTTACTGTGGTATTGGTATAGGGGTCCTCTTGAGAAGTCCTTTTATCACACATTAATTAAAAACATTCATTTCTCTAATGAATTTGAATTTGTTTTAATAATATGTTAATATTTATTAATAAATAACAATTTTATATGTAATATTTTTAAATTTTTTTAAGTTCTTTTATGTTAAATTACTTTCGTAATATAACTCTTAATAAAATATAGTAAAATGTTTATTTAGATATATTCTAATTACATGTGAGATTACTGTGATTTGCTATTATAGGGCACACATAATATATATTTATAATAATGTACACAAGATTTTCTTAAAAATTCTTAATATAATCATATATTATAACTTAAACAACTTAAAATTAAATGATTAATTTAAAATGTTTTTTATATTTATTATCTACATTATGTCACAAGATAATAGTATATTAAAATAAGTGACACTATTTATTTGTTAATTAAAATTTAAGATAACATAATTAATAATATAAAATTAAACAAATACTCAACATATGCTCTGAATATTACCTATGTACACAAAAAGCAACAAATGTTTTTTTTATTTAAATACATGCCGAAATTAATAAATACTATAAGTTATTTTGTTAACATATAACTACTATTTAATTATTTTCCTCATTTGTTTATCATTATCTTTATGGCTCTTATACTTTCTTGCTTCTAAATTTATCCTATTATCTTCCTCTTTTTTGTGTTACTCATCTTAATGTCTTGTCTTCCCCTCACTATGTTGCTTCTTTATTCACCTCAATTGTCTTATTTTTTTAACTTTCACTTTCTCTTTTATTCTCTCTACAACCTTTTTCTTCTCTTTCTCTCTTCTCTTTACACTTTCTCCTCATTCAATCTTCAATCTTCTTTCTCTATATTATTATTTTCTTCTTTATCACTCACTTATCTATCATTGACACACTCTCTCTCATGTGATGTGCTTAATTAAGGATATCATATTGTGCACATTAAAATGTATTTTAAAAAATAAATATTTATTTAATAATTTATAATAAACAAGTAATAAAGAGATGGTTTGAGAGATAAGTCAACTAGAAGAGAATAATCATGGATAGATAAGAGAGTGATAGAAAAGAAAAATAATAATAGAGTGGGAAAAGAGAGATGTTTGAACGAACAGAAAAAAATAGCAAAAGGGAGATATAATAAATAGCAAAATAAAATACAGAGAAATAAGAATATAGAGAAGAAAGAGAAGATAGATGGTGAGGGTGAGATGAACACAAAGAGATAGGGAATGGGGAGACAAATAAAAGAATGATAATAGAAGAGAGAAGAAAGTGAGAAAACATTAGAGCTACTAAGTTTTAGAGAATGAAGAAATAATTAAATAAAAGTTATGTCATAATAATTTAACTTATAGCTTTTACAAATATTGGCACATTAAATATATGTAATATTAGGTATTATTAAATTACAAAAAATAAAGTCTTATAATATTTTAGTATATTACAAAGCTAAATATATATATTAGCTATTAATTAAGATTAATTTGTTAATAGTTAAAAATTTAAGAAACTAATTAAGTTGTAAATCATAACAATGTTTTAAGCTAATATGTTCATATGACATATTATAAGAATTATAATTAATATTTAGAATTCATAGTATAATTTTTCAAAGTCTCTCATATAAAATATATTGTTATTATATTTAACATTTATATATAATATGTTCTTATTATTAGAAATATAAATAAATTCCACTTTTTTTTTTTTATGTAAGTTCTATTTTTCATACTAAATTCAATTATAGGTGCTAGTTTACTATATTAGATCATAGGAAAGGTATATGATCATATTTATGTGATTGTTTCCTAAAAATAAATTTAATTATTGAAGTAATTTTATAAATTTTGATGAATATATACTTTAAAAATAACTTCAATTTTATCTTATATGTCATAATACATTCCAATATTAATACTTGAATTACATTAAATTATTAAGAAGTTATTTATTTACTATCCTTTTATAATAAACATTCATAAGAATTATTTCCATAACATTATTGATTTATAAATAAAAAAATTTAATTTTTTATCAATTACAAATATTAATAGATACATGTAACATTAAAAATATCTATTAAAGTGCTTAACATGAGAAATTTCTCAACTAATCTTAATTAATGTTGCTAAAAAATATATAATATTTATGGAGGTATGTATATTCTAAGATAAAAGTAGTGATTAGTAGATATGAGAGATAAGGATGAAAATAGTAAAAGAATATTAAGAGATAGATGATTAAATAAAGTGAAAGAGAATAAGTGAGAGGAGACAAATGTTAGAGGTGATAAGGACAACAAATAACAAATGATATAGGCAGAGAAATTAGAAATTTGAGTACGATAGAGGAGTGGAGGTTGAGGGGAAAAAGTGATAGAGGTGTGGGAGATCGATATGAAAATAAAAATGATAATGAGAAGAAAGTAACTGAAAATTTGAATTTTTTAAATAAAGAGAAAGAAGTATGACAAATAATTAAATGGCAATTTTATCTTAATAGTGTAACTGATAAATTTTTTTTAACATGTTACACACTTGTAATATTCAATATTGATTAAACACAACAAATATTTGAAGTTTTATTGTGATTTTGTATATTACAAATGTTTAAAGTAACTGCTAATAATTAATTTAATAATATTTTATAAATATTATAATTTAAAATCATAATTAAAATGAATAATATAATTATATTAATATATTAACATCATTTAACATAATATTGAGAGTAAATATAAAGAATATTTTATATTTGTTACATAATTTATGGAAGTTTTATTTTTGTAGTATGTTATTATTATTTTTTAAAACTTTTACACGTAGTTTGTATATACTATTATAAATATATATTAATTCTACTTAATTTATGTTGCCCAACATTAAATTTTCTTAAAGGTAATATTTTATTATATTCTTTCAAGTTTAATTATTTAATATTATATGAAAATGATGGAAATCTTATAAAGGTCATTTTAATAAGACATAATTAAAATGAAAAATAAAATTTATCATTCATGAATGTGTTATTTATAAATATTAAAATATTATTGAAATCAGTGCTCCCTAATTAATAAAATGAATTCTATGAAAACAATCGATGCTACACAAGGACTTCTAAAACTGTCCTCCATCATAATACTACTCTTACATAAGCAATCTTAACTTTGGAGTCTAGAACCATCCAATGTTGTAATACTGGTGTGATCACAATTTCATATAATTGCAGGACAATGTGCTTATGTGATTTTTGTCACAAAAATGATTAACTTTTGAAGAAATTTGCAAAATTATCTTGAATAAAAAGTTCAAGTAATATTTTAGTTTTATTATATAAGTTTTAATATATTTAAATAATAATATCTTTGTTATATTTACTTAACAAGAAGTTATGTATGGCATTTTTTTATTAAAGTAAACATTCATACAAAAGAGTCTCTTTCACTAAATCATAGTCCTTTCAAAGGAAAATTAATTTTTTTTAATGCATATATATATCACATAATTTAAAAATATATATTAAAGTGTGTAACATTACAGAAACATTAACTAAAAGAACCAAAAAAATTGCTTTTTAATGATATAAGTTTACTTAGTTTATGTCATATCATATATTGTTGTTGTATTAAAAAATGTTTATATATATAAGGCACATAAAATTTTAAATATATATTAATTTTACTCTTTAATATTTGTTATTATTTGTTTCTTATAATTAAATTATATTATAATTATTATTATATTTTATCAATTGAGGTACTTTATTTAATACTTTATGAAATAATAATGAGGCTATAAAGTTAATGTTAGTAATAATAACTAAAATAAAAATTATAAAACATCATTCATAATTATGTTATTTTTGAATATTAATGTATTGTTAAAATATGCTTTCTTTCATTACAAAATAAGAGTTTTGAAGCATTATGTATAACATGACATCTCAAGAGGTAACTCACCCGATCACTTCTCTCATCGAAAGATGCCTAAATTTTATATCTTAATGAGTTCTAGTCCTATAATAATGTTGAGGTCATAGATGAATACAAGAGAAAGAAAACTACATTTCAAATATTAAATTATATTAAATTTTTATTTTGTTATATTTCAAGAACTACTAATTTAATTTTAAATGAAAACGATAAAAAATGTTGTCCAGTTACTTTTAGTCAATAACTAGTAAAATAGAAATTATAAATTATAGTTCATAATTATTTTAATTATATGAGATAACATTTTATTAAACTCAATTATTGTTTATTAATAAGATGAATACTAAGTAGATTTTAGTGTAGCATGAGGTCTTCTCTAAAGGAATCCCATCCAAATACAAATCTCCACTATTATACTTAATCTTTTAGTTCTAATGAGATCTATTGATTGAATTCTTGTGCGGTGACTTGCATAAAAAATCAAGAAAATTGTTCTAGCATGATTATTATTTTTAAAAAAAAACAAACTCTTAAAGAAAATTTTTAAATGATCATACATAGACAATTTGAGAAAATAAAAATAAAATAATTTTTTTAGAAATAAATAAGAAAATACATATTTATTATTTAAAATAATTATTAAAGTGTGTATTGCAAGTTAATTTTAAATTAATACTATTTGATGTACCAAAAGAAAAATAGTGGAGATAGAGATAAGTATAAGAGAAGTTAGAGGAAGTATTAAATTAATAATAAACATATATTTTAAACATTGCTTATGTACCAAAATACTACAAAACTTAAAATTTAAGTTGCATTCAATAATATTTAAAACTAGAAATTCAATATGTTAAAAATAATAAATATTATAACTTAAATTATTAAGATATAAATTCTATTTAACTACTTCTCTTACTTCTTTCTCTTTATCTTAATAGCTCTAACTTTGTTTTCTTTCTCTTAACTTTCTCTTATTTATATATCTTTCTCTACCTTTTAGTCTTCTCATCACCTTTTCTCTACTTTATCTTTATTTCCTTATTTTTTTGTTCCTTTTACATTATTATATATCCTCTCTAACTCCTTTATCTTCTCTCCCTTCCTTCTCTCTTTTTGTCTTTCTCTTCAATCAATCATTTCCATGGCTTTCTCTCATTTTTAGTACAATTATTATAAGTAATATTTCATATTCAAAATATAATTTTAGGTAGTTTAAGTTCTTTAATATATTATTGTAATATTAAATAATTTTTATACATTAAACTTATGCATAATTATTAATATATATTGATTTTACATAATTATATTAATATGTCATGTTAAGAAAAACTAAATTATATAAAAATAATTATTTTATTTTATTCTATGTAGTGTTATGTTTATTATTATATGGAAATGATAATAATGTAATAAAGTGTAAGTTAACAAAAAATAATTAAAATAAAAAGTTGTAAAATAACATTAACATATATTTTATTTATAATTATTATTTTATAAAATTAATTAATATTTATTAAAAAAATTAATGATGTGAAACATTATGTGCAATAAGAGGACTTCCCATGATGTCATCCAACCCAATATAACTCTCACCGATGCATGCAACATGAAGACAAAATAAGGATTTATTATCATAGAGAAAAAAAAATGAGAGAATGTAAGAGCTATCAATATAAAAAGGAAGAAATGTGAGAAAAAAGTAAATAAGAATTAAATCTCGAGTTTAACTTATAATGTTTCTTAATATTAACATATTAAATTTGTATAAAATTAAATAATATTAAAAGACAACAAAATATTTAGGATTTTATTTTCTAGTATATTACACAAATTTAAAGCACATATTGACTATGAATTTTATATTATTTTTATTATATATTTTTTGAAAAGTTAATTAAATAATAAATAATTAAAAAATAACATTATTCAAATATATTATAATGATATGATATAATATAAATAATATTTAATGTTCATAAAATAATTTTATCTAGTTTATGTCATATAATTTATTCTTATATTAAAAAATCAATGCACATAATATGTATATTCCATTATAAATATATGTTAATTATAGTTTATTATAGATGATATTTTTTATGTTTTCCAAAATTAAATTATGATAGTTATCATTTTATTATATGATTTGCTGTGTTGTATTTAATATTATACAAAAAAGATAACTTTGTTATAAAGCTAATATTAACAAAATGTAGCTAAAATGTACATTATAAAATATCATTTATAACTATATTATTTATAAATGTTAACTTATCACAAAAATTGACATTCATTTGCTAGAAAACCAATGCTTTCAAAAACCTGTCCTACATGTGAACTTCTCAAGTTGTCATCAATCCCAATAATACTCTCACCATAGCTTGCTTAACTTTGCAGTTTAATGACATTATATGGCGTAACACTATTGTGGCCAAACATGCATGCAAAACATAGACATCATACTTGCCTCATTATTATAATTAAAATAATGTACTATTCTTGAAATTTTATAAATTCATGACTATATACATTGAAAAATAATTTTACTTTTATTATACATGTTATAATATATTCTAATATTAACACTTTAATTATATTGAATTAATATGTTATTATTAATGTATTATTTCCATTAAATTAAATATTCCTACATAAAAATTATTTCCACAAATTATAATTCTAATAAATAAAAACAATTGAATTATTTATTTATTATAAATAATAAAATATATATTTATTATTTGAATATATATATATAAGATTGGTAAATTGAGTGATTTCTTGATTGATAATAATTGGCTAAGTTAAAAAAATAGATAATAGAGATTAACATAAATATATTGGAAGACATAGAAAATCATGAATTTATAAGAGAGATGGAAAGGTAAACTATGATAAAAAGAGAAAAAAGTGCTGACTAAGAGAAGGCAAAGGGAAAAGATAGCAAATAGAGAGAAGTGGAGATAACGAGAATAAATAACAATGTAAAATTAATGTTTATAAATAATTAAATAATAGATAATATCATTATTGTATGATATATTCTTCTTATAACATAATTTAAAATCTTAATATAAGTAATATTCTACATTCATTGTATGTTTTGAAGTATTTTATGTTATACAATAATTTTTGTTATATTAAAGAAATTTTCTACTATTATAAATATATTAATTATATTTTATTGTAGTTGATGTAAGTTATATTGTCAAACATTAAATTATAATATAGTTAATTTTATTATATCATTTGAAGTACTTTATTTAATAGTATATGAAAAAAATATTAATGTCCTAAAGTTAAGATTATCAAATAACAACAAAAGAAAAAATTATAAAATATCAATCATAATTTTGTTACTTATGAATATTAACATATTATTAAAATTTTCTTTGGTTAATTAGAAAAACCAATGCTATGAAAACATATGTGCAATACAACTTCACAATATGTCATCCATCCTAAAACTTCTCTTACCAAAGTCTGCTTAACTTTTGTGTTCAACTGAGATATAGGGCAATAATGTCAGTGTTTTTGACTATGCATAAAACAATAGGAAAATCATATTATCTTGATTATTATGACAAAAATAATTATCAGAATAAGACATTTTCTAAATTTCTTTTTATATATGGCCAAAGAAAATTTATTTTAATTTTTTTTGTAATACATTCTAATATTAATACTTTAATATCTAATTAATACTAAAAATTTTAATTATCATTTTCTTTAATGCAAAAATTAAAAAAAAAGTAACTCTTTTAACTAAAATATTACTTTCATAAAATAAAATAAAAGTAATTATTTATTATAAAAAAGAAAATATATATTAAATTGTATAACAAGAGAGATTTCTTGGTTAATATTAATTGATGAAGCAACAAAGAGAGATAATAGGATATATATATATATATATATTGGAAGAGAGTGGGAGTAATGGGCATGGCAGAGGGTGATAAAGAGAGACATATTAAAGGGAGAAATGAGAGAGATGGTTAAACGTTGTGAAAGAGAAATGGAAATGATAGCGAAGACAAACAGGATAGATAGAACAAATAAATAACTAAAAAAAGAGAAATGAGAAAATAGGGAGACATAAATGAAAGAGAGGGTGAGGGCAACATTAAGAAATTGAAGAGGGAGATAAAAAGCTGATGATATGGAAGAGAAATGAAACTTAGAGAATGTTAGACCTATTAAGATTAAAAGAAAGACAAGAGAGAAATCACTAACCAAAAATTACATCTCAATACTTTAACTAATAGTATTTATTAATATTAACATATTAAATATATATATATATAATATATATATTTGTATATATATAGATATAATCAAATGTTTGTAAAATATTATAAATTAAATTTTTTTGGCTATTAATTTAATATCTCTTTAACAAATGTATATTGTTTAAAATGTTAATTAAATAAAAAAAGAATAACAACATTATTCTAAGATGTTATCTTTATATAACAATATAGATGATAAATATAGGTAATATTTCATATTTATTATATAATTTTACATAGTTTTTAAAATATAATATATTATTAATATATTAGAATTCAATTAATGTAGAAACTAATGTAACAAAAACAAGATGTCAATGTTGATGAACTCTTCCTGGGTCACCCATCCCAATGTTACTCTTATCGAAGCATGAGTAACTTTTAAGTTTTAATGAGATTAAATGCTATAATTTTGGTGTGGTAGTATACGCATGCAAGAGCTAGGGAATCATACTTGTTTATTATTTTTCCAAAAATGAACAATTTAACAATTTTTTAAAATTATCATCTATACCTACTTTCACAAATAACTTAAACTTTGCGATATATCTGATAATACATTAAAATTTTAATACTTTGATTATATTTAAATTAATAATCTATTATTTACAATATTATTCTTTTTTGATTAAATCTTTAGACAAAAAAATATTGTAAATAAATTATATTTCTTATAAGTAAAAACTTTGTTTGTTTATTAAAAATATTGAATATATTTTCTTGTTAGAAATGAATATTAAATTAGATAAAATATATGAATTGATGATTAAAGTTTATTAAAAGAGATAAAAAAAAGAAATCATAGTGATCAAAATAGGTATATTAGAAGGGAGTGTCATGGATAAATAGTGGAGCTATAAAGAGGAAAATAGTAGGATATAGAGAATAAAGAGATGACTGTATAAAGAGAGAGAATAAAAATTTAAAAAAGAGAGAGATGGAGGAGACATTAGGTCATGGGAAATGAAGAGGAGAGGAGAGTCAAATAAGGGAATAATAATAAAATAAAAGTTATATCTCAATAATTTAAAGTAAAAGTCAAGCAATATAAATATATTAAACATATATGAAGTTAAACATTTTGTAATATTAATATATTGTAAATGTCTAAAATTTCTGTTGATTATTAATTTAATATTATTTTATTCATGTGCATAATTTAAAATTTTAATTAAATTTAAAGTAATATCATTATTCCAATGATGTATCTTCATGTCAAAAAATATAAATAACAAACATAAATTATATTTAATATTAATAATATATTTTAGGGAGTTTACATTTAATAATATATTATTAATCCATTCAAAATCATTTTATGTGTAGCATGTATATACAATTATTAATATATATTAATTAGACTTTATTATCATTTATATAACTTATACTGCCCAACATTAAACTATATTTAATTTATTACTTAACAAGATAATAATAAATAGTATAATTATTACTTTATGAAAGTGATAACGATGTCATAGCTTTCATATTATTAAGACATAAGAAAAAAAATGAAATTATAAAATATGATTAATAATAATCTATGCTATTAATGTTATGATATTGTTAGAATCATTTATCATTCATTACAAAGGGAAGGTTGTGAACAAGCATATTTAACTTGAGGACTTCATAAGAGGACACCCATCCAAATGCTACTTTCACCAAGGCATTCTTATATTTGCCATTCAAATGAGACCCAATGCTATATTTTTGGTGTGGTTGCACATGCATACAAATCTAACAAATCATATTTGTGTTATTATTTTTAAAACTAATGAATTATTTGAAGAAGTTTTATAAATTATCAAACATAAAACCTTTAAAAATAATTTTATTTTTATTATATATGTCATAATTTATTAAAATAAAAATTTTTGTGTTTTATTATTTCACTTAAAATAAATTTTAATGCTTTAGAATTTTTTTCACTAAATGATAGTTATTATAAAAAAAAAATAAATTTTTTCTTATTACAAATAATAAATGTATATTTATTGTTGAAAAGAATATCAATTTTCATAATATGATATATTACTTAAGAAATGTTAATTGATGGAACAAAAACTAGTGATGTGGTGATGGAGTTGAGTACGCTAGAAGGGAGTGGAGTCATGGAATGATAAATGAGAGATAAAAGGGAAACTATTAGTAAAGAAAGAAAAGGGAGATGATTAAAGGAAGAGAAAGAGAAAAAATGAAACACGATAGGAGATAAAAGTGATAGTCTAATAAAGAATAAAGTGAAAAAAGAGAAGAATGATAAAGTAGAGAATGTTATAGGAGAGAGATAGTTTGGTGAAGAAAAAGTGAGAGAAGGAAGAGAAAAATAGGGCAAACAAAATGGTTGAGAAAACAATGTGAGAGCTTTTAGATAAAAGAAAGGAAGGGAGAGAAATAATTACATAAACATTATATTTCAATTTTTTAACCTATAATATTTATTAATGTGTACATATAAAATTAACAAAAATTTACAATTATTAAAAAGGAAACAATTCAAAGTTTATTAGTATTTTAATGAATAATAAATGTTAATTATTAATTTAAAATTATTTTTGAACATTTATAATTTAAATTTTTAACTAAATAATAAATAGTATCAATACCTAAGATTCATTTTTGCTGTGACATAATATAGATAATAATATAAAAAATATTTTGGTCATGATATTCTTTTAAGTAGCTTATTTATATAATATATTAATTCTCATTAAAAGACCTTGATGCACATAATCTATATGCTATTATAAATATATGCTACATTAATTTTTTTGTAATCCATATAAGTTATGTTCTCTATAGTTAAATTAAAATTATTAGGTGATTCTATTATATGATTTTATATATTTATTAACTCTCTTGTTCCTTCACTTTTGTTCTTTCTCATTATCACTCTCTTATTTATCTTCTCTTTTACTAAATCTATCTAGCCCTCACTTTCTCTATATTTTATCACTCTTAATTTTCTAAAATCTTCTACTACACCCTTGTGTTTGATGAGTCAAGCATAAATGCTTATATCTCATATGGGCTTGCTTTAAGTGAAATTGTTATTATTCAATTAAGTCAAGCCATGAACTTTAAATGTCTAAAATAGTGCTCTTCAAGGCTCTTGGAGTAATGGCAAGCTTCAAAGAAATTGAAGACATGCACTAAATTTTTTCTTCTTAAATTTTTCTTTATTTTTCTTTAATTTGACATGTCCAAATTTTGAGATGAAGTGGCACACTAATAGTATTAAGATTTGAAAATGTTATAATTTTAATAATTGTTGAATTTTTATTTTTAGGCCAAGCATTATTGATGAAAAGTATACACTTTGGTATTTGGTTTTTCAAAATTATTTAGGAATAATTTTTCATGAATTAGTTTATAGCCATTTAAGAAATGTGTAGTACTATCAAAATATAAAATTCTTTTGGTACACTTATATTGAAAATTTTGGCACAAAAATTCCTACAAAACACTATAAAAAAACTTCAGTATTAGGATTTTTCACTATAGCATTGGGGAGGTCGACCCGAGTCGACCACTGGCCCATCCAGGCTTTTAGGTTTTAAAAATAAAATAAAATAAAAAGTTGATTGATAAACCCAAAGGGGCGAGCGAAGCCCAAAGGGAGCCCACAGGGAAGGTTGAAGGGAACAATGCCAATTCAAGTCAACCAAGACCAAGTGATGAAATCTTAGTCGAGGACGGCGGTGCCGACCCCTAAGGGATGGATCCAACGGTTGAAATTAATTAAGTGGAAATGCAGAAAGCAAATGACAAGCAAGAGAATCGAACATGAGCGGATTTGCAAGAAGATGCGTAACAAATACAATAAGTTTCTAATTCAATTAATTTTCTGCTAATAAATGTAGAACAACCTACATGCGATCCAATGGCCTAGATAAAAACCTCCTAGATCCAACGGCAAGGATTGATCTCGAACGGTAAAATCGGTATTGAAACAGAAACATCCGTTTCATGATCGAAATCGAACGATGGCTGCTTGGTGTCTGTTACCCAAATGGTTAGTTATTTTAGAGCCGTTAGGAGTGGATTTAGAGCTCAAATTTAAGCTCTATAAATAAGGAAGGATATAGAACTCATAGAGGTTACAATTACTAAGTTCTCAAGGCTTTGAAATCATATTTTGGAGCAATTTGAATTGCATATGGTGCTCCCAAAGTTCATAAAGTCAAAGTTGCAAGAAGGAAAAAAATTAGGGGTTTTTATTTCAACTATTTTTTAATTTTTATTCCTCTCCCTTTTCTATTTTTTAGTGTTCCTCATACCTCTTTAAATTTTTTTATGTTCATACTTTGTTGCCATTTTTTTGTTTGTTTCTTTGGGTAAGGGCATCCTAACAATTGTGCAAAAGCTCAAGGTTTGAATTGAGCCCAAAAAAAACTCAAATATGTTCTAGATTAGCCATAGGTAAAATAGTAGGTTTGAGTTGAGCCGTACGAAAAACATCTCTTTTATTTTGGTGAATTGTAGTGGATTTTTCCCAACACTTATTGGGGGTGGATATCGGCTCGATTTTTTGTCGAACCACTTTAAAATCTTTTGTATCCCATTTTACTTCTCTTTCTTGTTCTTTCTTAAAAAATTTAAGTTTTAATTTGAAGCAAAAATTGAAAAAAAATCTCAAAACTTTATTTACCCTAGTTCACCCCTAGTTTTGTGGTTTTACTTTAAGCACACAGAACATCAATTGGTATCAGAGCGAGGAATCCCAAATTGCTTCAATAACATCACGTAGGAGATTAGCTTGTGCTAAGAGAAGGCTTTTGCATTTTTTTGTGGTTTTGAGATTTTTTGTTTTATGGCTTTCTCTTTGGTTGATACGAGTGTAACTTTGTGTGAAAGATTTTTTTGAAATAGGATCCCTAGTTTAAAGGGAAATTTTACTTGTATTAGAAAACCTGTTTTAAAATTTTATTCAATATATCGATTTGGAGTTATGGAAAGTTATGACCAATCCTTCTGAACTTCCTAGAAATTTTTCTACTAATGAAGTCAAGCCCTTTTGTGGGCTTAATGTTGAGCACAAATAATATTTTCAATTGAACGTTAGAGCCTTGAACTAACTTAATTATGGAATTTCTCCTAGTGAATTCACACTAACAATTAATCTAAATACGACATTTGAGGTTATGGAAAAAACTCGAAGTAACTTATGAGGGAACCTCGCAACTGAAAGAGACAAAGATCAATGTCCGCACCCATAACTATGAGCTTTTTAGAATGAATCCTGATGAGGGCATTAAAAGTATGTTTTTAAGGTTTAATGACATTACAAATGACTTGGCAAATCTTGGGAGCTAATTCTCAAATGGTGACCTATTAAGAAAAATTTTGAGAATCCTTCCAAAGGAATATGATCCCCTTATGACGGTTATTAAAGAGATTAAAGATATTAAGAAACTTTCATTGGATGAAAACCTTGGGGAACTTCTCACTGTCGAATTAGAGATGACAAGGAGACTTACGAAAGAGGCTTCTACAAGCAAGCTAAAGCATGAAAGGAAAAACGAAAAACATATGGTCTTCAAAGCCACCAAATGTGATTTGGATTCCACTTCCACATCTTCCATGGATTTGGAGGATGAGGTAAGTTTTAATGTTAACAATCTAGCAAAAAAATGGAAAAAAAAATTTTTGATAAGAAATGGAAGAAGAACAACAACAAGGAGAGGAAGATGCAACAAACTTGCTTTGAGTGCGATCAAATCGATCATATTAAATCGGAATGTCCAAAACTCAAAGACAAGCATATGAAGGAGGAAATCAAGAATAAGAAGAACTTGAAGAAAAAAAGTTTTCCAAGCTACATGGAGTGCTTCGAAAGATTCAAAAGTTTCAAGCTCAAGTAGAGGAGAAGAAGTGATGATTTAGTAAAGATTCAAAAGTTTCTCCCTTTCCACTTATATTTATTCACTCTATTTCTTATCTTCTCTTATTTTATATCTCGCTACATTTTCCCATCATATCATTCACTATCTTCTAATCCCTGTCTTTTTATATATTTAAAACACCTGATCACTCGACCTGTCTCTTTTACTCCCTTCCTTCCAAAACCCTCCATCTCACTATCCTGTTTTTTTGTCTCTATGTATCCTTTCTACTTTATTACTCTCTTTCTCTTTCTACTTGTTTGCTTTAATTTACCTTTATCTTCCCTCTATTCTTTTGTCAAGCTTCTTCCAAACTTCCATCTCCTTACTCTCCTAATTTCTTTAGTTCCCCTCTTGTCTCTCTCTTTATTATTTATCTCATCGTTGCATTTTTGTCTTTTATCTCTTTTATCACATTCTATCATTATCTTTTCAAGTACTTATTAAAAAATTCTATATATAATACATTTTAGTAGAATGTTTAATGTGATACTTTATTATTGCCATAAAACAATTATTCAATTTATTTATTAGAAAGATAAGAAATACATACATATAAATATATTATAATATGCCAATATTAATACACATAATTTTACAATAATAAACTAATAGTCAACATATATTTCAAACATTAGTAACATGAAACATAGCTATAAAGCTTTTCATTTTTATTTTTTAAAATATTATTTTATATTATGAGTAAGTACAAAGTGAAAAATTAAAAATATTATTGGTTAAATTATTAACATAAAGTTGTTATTGAATTATTCTTCGCATTGCTTTATCATTGCTGCCATAACTCTCGCACTCTCTAACTTCCTTCTCTATCCTACTATCTTCTCTTGTTTGTCCTCTTATCTCCATCTCATTCTCTTCTCATCACACTCTCTCTCCTATTCCCCTCTCTTCTATTGTTTCTCTAATTTTTCTTTAGTTATTTATTCTCTTTATCTCCTTTATATATCTCTCTCATAACTTTTACTTTTTACTCAATATCTCTCTTTACTTGGCCATCTATATCTTTTCCAATCTTATCATCCCTATTTTGTTATCTCTATCTACTATCTATTATAATAATCTCTCTCTAAATTTCTCTTTCTTTCAAAAGCCACTATCTAACTCTCTCTTCTCTTCCTGTTAGTATGTGTCTATAGTTTCATTCCTGAACTCTTTCTCTTTCTACATGTTTTCTGTAACATAACTTTGCCTTCACTTTCTACTCTTTTGTTAAGCATCTTCAATTTCCCTTATCTCTTCTCGCTCTATTTCCTTCGTTCCTCTCTCAATCTCTCTCTTCCTTATATCTCTCTTCACTTCATTTTCTTCCCATTTCTTCTTTTTCTCTTTCTAGCATTCTCTCTAAAAAAATCTTTTCAAATATTATTATACAATAACTTTTAGTAGAATATTTTTTTACTTTATTATTATGATAATAACATTATTTTGGTTTTTAGAATTCTTAGAAACACATGCTTATACCACATATCATAACAGTTATCATTAATACACATAATTTCTTATGCAACAAATTTATAAATAACATTTAAAGTAATTTTTTAAAATTATTGCATATTTTTTTATTTCTCATAATATTCTAGATATTTTATTCAAATTTTAATTTTACTTTATACATCATAATTTTTAGTTAATATTACCTATTATATTTAATTTTAATCTAAAAAATAATATGACAAATATAAGTATTTTGTATAACTATATTTCTAAAAGATACATCGCTTAAAATGTAAATATTACCTTTCTGTTCTATCATATCTTCTCTCAATATCTATAATTTCATCTCATTTGTCCCTAATCTTTTCAAGTCTCTATCCTTCCCTTTCATAATATTTATCTCTATCTCTCTAGTATCTCTTTTTCTAACTCCATCAATTAATATTAACTAAGAAATCTCTCATGTTAAAAGAATCCATATAATATTTCATGCTTAGCTATATTATTTATATTGTATATTTAATAAAAAAATCATACAAAAAATATGCCTAACATACATTATGATATATAAGTTTTAAAGTATGCAAAAGTAATTATACATTTGTTGTATAATTAAAAATAATTTTTTATATTTAGGCTCTATTTTTTTAAAATGTACACAATTCAGTAGGTAAAAATTAATAATACAAAAATTTCATAAAATGTTTTATTTCATATTTTGTGCTTCATACTTTTTAAATATTTGACTATATGTTTTTAAAAATTATTATTAAGTAGAAAAACATTTATCTTTGAATTTCTATTTTTTAGGAAGATATAATATAAATAATGTCTCATTAATTAAACATAAGTAAATTATTTAAATTAGAATACATTCTAACATTACATAAACTATTTTTAAAAAGTTTAAACAAGAGATAATGTAGAAATTATCATGCACAATTTGTTATATTTAGGATAATCGTCAAGAAAATATATTTTTCTTAAAAATGGGTATTGTGACCACTCCAACAATAAAACATTTGGTAAAATTAGAACTCTAACACTAGGCAAGCTTGTGCTACTGATTTGGTAGTTGACCTTTTTCCAAAAATAAATTCAGAGCAATCATTTTTCTAGTGAAAGTGTGTTTGTTTTAATAATATACTGATATTTTTTTAATAAATAAATTAATTATATACTTTATTTCAAAATTTTCATTTTACTTATCATTTATTTGTGTTAGTATTATGAAATCGTTATCATTTTCTTTAAATCCCTCATTCTAGTCTCGACATCTATCTTCTTTGTATCTCTACCTCTTTTTTCTTGTCCCATTCTCATCTATCACATTTTGTTGCTCTTATGTAAAATTTTTTTTAAAATATTTTATATATAATTCCTTTTAGTATAATATATTTTTAGTTATTTTATTACTTTTCTAATAAAAATTTAAGTTGATGTACAGGAATTCTTAGAAATACATGATTATAAGAGGTATTATAATATTTTAAAGTGAATGAACATAAAATCTATTATTCATTTAAATTATAATTAAAACAAATATATTACAATTTAGTAACTCATAAATATGTTTTATTAATTAGGATAATAATTTTTAATTTTGAAAATAAATCGCGATTATATTTGAATTCATATATAATTATAATAAATATTCTTTTTATTAATTAATTTGTAATAATTCACTTTATTTATCTTATTTTACAACTAATAATGAACACTGAAATTATTTCATATAAAATATAATATCTAAAATATAATTATTTTTTTAATATTGTATATTATTTCTAAGAAGAATAATATACATAGCTTAAAATGTAAATATTCCCTCTTCTTTTTATCATTTCACTCTTCTCTATGTGTCATTATTTTATCTCTATCTTGCAATTGATATTATATATTTACTAACATAATTGTAAAAATCATATCTATAATGTTTATTATGACATATCATTGCAAGAGCCATAAAACATAATTATATGTTCGTGATAGAATTAATGTTAATTCTTTTATATTTATTAACTAAGGAAGAAATAATATTATTTTAATTTTATAATATTGTCTAACATTTTATCTTTTGCTACCTTTACTATACCTATTGATGAAATTAAATAAGGATTATAAATACTCAAATTAGTTTTGAAAGTGCATAACAATGCCAATAAATAAAATTTCTAAAACTATTCATTATGTTCAAGAATTAGTCATAGAAGTTGGTCTTTATATTTTTTATATTTGTTTTACCACAATTGCATTACAATAGTGTATATTAGGACGTAAAACTTAACATTGATTTGCTAATGCAATATTAATTTGGGCAACTTCATAACATGTTGTGTAGTACATAACCTTTCATGGCAATCATTTTTTTAATAAATGTGAGTTAGTTTTAAAAATGTGTCAACATTAATTCTTATATAATCTTCTATGCAACAAATTTATCAATAAAATTAAAATATTATTTCCTTATAAATTATCAGAAATATGTTTTAATTTACCAAAATACTTTGAACTCCTAATATAAATACCAATTTCACTTGAACTGAGGTATAACTATGACAAAAACATTTTTTATAATAATTGATGGGCAATAACTTATTTTATATTTCATATTTTACAATAAAAAATTTTTTTTCATTTGATATAGATATTATAATTATGAAATACTATGCATTTTAAAAAATTAATATACAAAGTTGAAAAAGTAAATATTCTTTTTACATTCTATTCTCTTCTTTTTCTTGGTGTATCACTATTTTCATATCTATTTTCTCATGTTGCAAACATTAATATAATATTTCACGAATTGTGTTACTATTTAAATTATGTATTAATAATTTAATTTTTAAAAAGAACAATATATATTTCATGTTATAACATATTAAATTATATATAGCAAATTCTATGTTTGTAATATAATTAATAACAATGTTATTTATTTATATTTATTACAATAAATTATAAAATTAATTTCATGATTATAACAATTAGAAATTTATATGCATTCGTTTTTTAATGTACAAAATAATGTCATTAAAGCAAACATTATTAAAAAAATTATAATTTTTTATTAATTTCAGATAAATAATTTGTTAACATTAAAATATATTTTAATTAACATTTTAGTTCATGCTAACTAACTAAAAAATATTAAATTTATAATTAACACTTATTATAACTAATTAACATATTAAAATGAATTACTCTAACAACATTGCTTAGTAAATTTATTTAATTATTTGTGTCACTACTTTATTATTATAACTTTATCTCTTTGTTAATTTGTCTTCTACTCACCCCTCTCTCCTTTATCCCCCTCCTTTCTCTCATTTCATTCTCTTTCAATATTTTTCTTATTATCTCTATCTTCTTTATCTTTGCTCGTTTCTCTCTTTTTCTTTTTTTGTATATCTCTCTCTACATTTTGCTTTAAATCTCTCCCTTTTGCCTCATGAAAGTTTCAATTATGAAAGTTTAATTTTAATGCATTGAAAATAATAGATCTAATAACATAAAAAATATTATTTAAATTGGTAGAGCTCATTCAAATGAGTACAATGATGTTTTTTAATATCCCTTAGGCATTGTTGTAACTATTGGTAAATACAAACTTAAATAAGTAATAATAGTAAAAATGTGTTATTTTAAACAATTGGAAATATATAATAAATCTTAAATAAGGCTAATTAAAGTAGTGTGGCATAACTATTTAAAAATAAAGTAGAGGTCATACGATAAGGGAATGAGTGTGTCATAGTAATATAACCAATTAAATGTAAAGCTTTTGAATAAAGGATATAAATTTTATTGAGAAATTGTGTTATAATATAATAAATAGATCAAGCATAAGTTTAGCTATCATGTGATAATGCAAAATTAATTTTTATTATGTCATAATTTTGAATTTTAATAATTAGTAATGCAAATTGTTTTATAATTCATGTAAAAAATAAAAAACTATTACCCAATTAAAATTTTTAATTAATAATTTTATTTAGAAAAATAATAGCCAAAATTTTCTTAATAAAATAAAACTTTTTGCTAATATATTTATTATTAAATAATATCAATATGTTGTTCTTCTTCTTTTTTTTGTAATTCCATCATATAATTTTTTTTATTTTTTGTCTTCAACAAATTCTTTGCCTTTTTTCTTCTATTCCAGTATCTCTTTATCAAATTCTTATTTTTTCTTGATTTCTAGTATTTATTGTTGATTCATATTCTTGTTTTATTTCTATTAAAAAAAATATTTTTTAAGGAATAATATGATTTTTTTCAAAATATTCTTTCCTTAGCATTGTTAGCTATTAGTAAAATTTATTGGTTCATAAGATTGATTTAGAGAATTATTCTCAATAATTTCGAAAATTAAGATAATGTTTAGTTGCATTATTACTTTTAATCACTTTTTAAGTTAATAATTATTACTTATCCCTCTAATCTGATCAATTATTAATACAAAAAATACTTAGAAGTATAAAAATAATTATGTAATTGTTTTGAAAAACATGTATGACAAGTAATTAATTATGAATTTATAGTTATTACTCAGTTGTAATAGTTAGCTAATAATGCTTTTCAACATTATCATAATCATAGTTAAGAACATTAAAATAATGAATATTTAAAAAAAAAGTTATTTATAATATTAATAAATCATCTATCACTGAATTATATCACATAAGTAATTTAATAAATAATAGAAGAAAATAGAATACTAATATGGAAATTTATTTTGTAATTATAATTACAAGTGTTTTCTTTATAACTAGTCATTATGAGTATAAGAAGGAATTATTGTAATTATCATCAATAATTATAGGAAAAAAGATTCCTAATAAATTTCATCAAAATTATTAGTACAATGTATTTAATATTCTTACACTTAAACTGCTTTTAACAATTATTTATTATCCCTAAATTTCATTATCAAAACTAAGAATTAGCTATATAGATAACTGGTAAGCGCTTAAGATCCAAATGCAAAAACTGAGTCTAACTAGTTTTTTATTATAGTAAATAATACAATATTAATTCATAATAAAAAATAAAATAGTAAATTTTGTTTATAAAATAGTTAAAATATTTAATCAAATCAATTTTAATGACATTGTAGTAAAATTCTTCTATGGAATTTCAAAAGAAAATAATAAATTTTATACCTCATCTCATAAATAATACTATTTCATAATTGTCTTACTCTTTATCCCTCATCTCACTATTCTATGTATCACTCATTGTTAACGAGTTCATGTCTTTTTATCTATTTCTATGTCTCTTGAAGTATCTACTATATCACGTCTCTTTATATCCTTTTATATGTCTCTCTACCCAATTTTTATCCTCCCCAATGTTAAATTAATTTATTATTTTTGACTTCCCTTCTCTATATGGTTGTTCACACTCTCTTACAACGCAATCCCTTCCTCTCTCTTCTAAACATTCTCCTTATTCACTTAAGTTTTCTTACTTTACTATATCTCACTTTATTCTGCACTACTATTTTCTTACACATATAATCTCTTAATTACCTTTAGCCCCTTCTTATTGTCTCTTGCTCAACATCTCCCTCTATCTTCACTTTTGATCTTTTCTTTATTTTTATCACAATTTCTCCCCCTTTCTGTGACTGTCTTCGTTCTATGTCGCCATCTCTCATAGTTGACTTTTGTAATTACTTGGTTTCCAACTTTGTTTAACCCTCTCTTGTAGTTTCTATATCTATATATTTCCCTTCTCTATCACAACCATCTTTTTTTGACACTACCTTTCCATTTTCTAATATTTCCCTCTTCCAACTTATGTATCTCTTATCCACCTCCACTTACCTTCTCTCTCCTCATTCCTATTCTATCTGACTCTAATGTTTTCTTTCCATTATCCCTTCGTGATGCTTTGGTGTACTTTTTGTATTTCTTCATCTTTCTTTGCCTCTCCATGCCTTCTATACATTTATGAAACCCTCTAACATTTTATATTTCTTTGTCTCTATGCTCAATCTCTATATCACTCCTTTTATTTCTCTCCATTCTCTCTCCCACTTTCAATCCCATAAATCTCTCTTTCTAGCTTCTCTTCCATCATTTATATGCTCTCACTCATTTCTTTACTCTCTTCACTCTAATTATCTCTCTTATCTCTCCCTTGCTTTGTTTTCTCACCTTTATTACCCCTTCATATTATTTCTTTTTTTACCATTAACATAAATCCTTTCGTCATTTACCACTCTTATTCTTTCACGCTCCATTTCTTTAGCCATATCTCTAAATCTTTTAGAACTTTATACACTTCTTCTCTCTCTTCTCTCTATATTTTTATATGTTATTCCAATGTTGCCACTAACTTTTCTCTCACTCTTACTATCATTGTCATCTCCTTATTCCCTTCATGCTCTAACTATTCTATTTGTGACCCTTTTCACTTTTATCCTTTCTTGATCTCATACTTTCTCTCTCTTGTCTCCTTCTTTATCCACAAAATCTACCCTGTCTACTTTATTTCCATCACTAAACTATTTATCACTCTTTGCCTCCCTAATTTTTTCTCATCTTTAATTTAGTTCCCATCTATCTCTTCCCTTCATCCCATCTTCCTTTCTTTTCTTAATACAAGACTATCACTCATAGTCTCTTCCTTCTATCTATCTTTCATAGTCTCTTCGTTTCTTTGTATCACACTAACTCTCCTACTAAATTCATTTCATTCTTACTCATTCTTCCATCATTGCTACCTTATCTAAAAGTCTTCTTTCTCTTTCTATTGATGCTTTCTATCTTCCTCTTTCCTTTTTCCCATTTTAGGAGAGTATATTTTTCACCATTTATTACTCCCTCATTATCCTTCTGTCAATTCTGTCTTTCTTTTATTTTTCTTTTTCGCTCTCATTTCTTTTATTCTTGGTAAACTTCCCCGATTTTGTTATTATCGTTACCTTGTTTTTCTTTCAACTTTCCCCTTATCTCTTTATTACACCATACATCTCACATTTTTATCTTCTTTCTCTTACCCTTCATTGTTTTTCCCTCTCTTTTACTCTACCACCTCCTTACAAACTCTTTTCTTGTTAGTTCCTCAATGCTTGTCATCAACTTGTAATAAGAAAAAAAAACATTATAAATTATTTCAAATATTATATAATCATTATCTTTAACTTCATACATATTTTTATTACTAAGAAAAAAATTGAACCCAACAAAATAAATTAACTTTTAATGTGAAAAAAATTAGTTTTGAAGTGGACATATTTTATAAATTAACTATAGAAATAGCTATTATGTAAATATTTCAAAAATATTGAAAAAAGTTAATGCAATTTATTTATTATAAAAAATTATTATTAGAAAATTTTTAATCATATTCTTTTCTATTTCTTTAATTTATTTATACTATTTTTATAATAATAGTAATAATAAATATTATTTAAAATTAATAATTATGATAGGAAAGTTAAAACATGAATGATTTTTAAAATAATTAAAATATTAATATAACTATTAAATATTTGTTTTATGCATAAAATAAATTAAGACTTTATGAAAATAATTATTATTATTATTGTCAATCTCAATAACTATGATTAAAATTTTGAATTAATAAAAAATATTTAAATATATTTATTTTTTTGGTAATTAATACTATTCTAAATTTTATTATTCTATTTTTCTTTTTTCTTTCCATTTCATATTACCCTTTTTTCAATCTTTTTATTTATTCTATAAATTAGTTATCTTGGTCTCTTTATTTTTACTTCTTGTACTTGTTTTTCTTTTTTAACTCTTATTTTTCTCACTATTCTTTTCTTCTTCTTTTATTTCATAATGCTCGCTCAATAAAAAGTTTAGACATCAGTTTCATGTTTTTAATTTTATTAATAACTCATTATTATTAAAAAAATTAAACAATAATAATTTTTTTAATAATTTTTTTAACAATGTTCTTATTATGATGTACTTTGTGATAAATTTTATTTAAAAGCTTTTAATGGTAACAATTAAGAACAAAAAATAATTAATTTCAATGAATATTCCAAGCTTATAAAATCTTATGTTGTAATATTTTGGAAAACTCTACTTAATATGTATAAAAAAATTATGTGATAAGCAATAATAAAATAAAATTGTATGTCTTCATAAAGGATATCTATTAATACATTATAAAGTTTTATAATTAATTAATAATATTTTTTTAATAAAAAAAATTATGAGTTAATGCAAATCAAGTTTTTTATAAATATTTATTTTAACTAAAATAAGTGATAATAGTTTTTTATTTTAATTATAAGGAGTTACATGTCCTAATAAAAATTTCAATATCACAATTATGGATAAAAGGTTGCCTCTTGAAGAAAAAAATTATTGACTTATTCTTAGTTGTTAATTTTTCTTCCTGCAATAGTTTTAAATAAACAAAAAACATAACAATAATATTAAGACATCATATAAGCTATTATTAGTTGGTCATATAACAGGACTATAACTTTAAATGGTTAAAGAATAATTCTACAACATTTAAATATTATGATGAATAATTCTTAAAAACTATAATAAACATTATTATTAACAATAATATTTATTATCACACTACTAAAAATAACTAATCAAATTATTTTTATTAATAATACAAAAGATTATGACTATTAAAGAACTAAAACAATAGTTAATCTTTAATTTTCACAAAACCACTCATTATTACATATTAGAATTTATTCTATAACTAAGTAGTTATAGCCCAAAATAATACAATATCTATAATTATTTTATAAATAACAAAAACCAAAAGCAATATTTTTGTAATTAATAATTAAATAAGGTTTTATTGTATGAACCTTTATTAAAAATAAATAGAAATAAACATTAGGAATAACTTAACTAATTAATAAAAATTATTTTATTTCATTAATCCTAGTGTAATTAAAAAATATTTCGTAAAAGAAATATCAATGTTTATTACTAATGAATTATAATGAAGAGATGATGAAAACTAATAAAAAATAATAAGGTGAATAAGAATATAATTTATTTATAGTAGTTTTATTATAAATTGGAATGCTTTTCTCATAAAATAAATAAAGAAATTTAATTAATTATATGTTAATTTCATAATGTTAAGAATAATCAAGCCAATCACACATATAATAACATTATCTAGCACCAATATCCATTTACAACTAAGAATAACAATGATAATAATTATTAAATTTTACTACCAATTATAAAAATTATTAAAATTTGAAAAATTAATTACAATAAGAATAAGAATAAAATTAATTATTATAGTAATAATTCAAAAAATAACTATAATTTAGAGAATTAAGAATAACAGCTATTGTAAATTTTAATAAAATTCCGTTAATAATTTAAATGTTAGAATGTTAGGTTTTAATAGTGTACATCAATTTAAATTATTAGAAGTAATAATACTAGAACAATTAATATGTATAAAAAATAGGCAATTAAACATAAATAGTTGTTTTATGACTAATTTAATTACCATGAATTACATAAGAAAATTTATTTAATAATATATTTTCCAAATGAGAAGTGTAACAAGAATAATTATTGATAATAATAAGAGAAATTATTTTTCAAAAGAGATGATTATTGTAGAAACAATAATAATGTCTATAATTAATTTTAAATTATTTGTTTAATTTGAAGAATATTTTATTTTTTTAATTACTAAATTTAAATATCTCTTATTAATTATTTGATTCTTTTAATCATAATATTCAATTTGAAAATTAATAGAAAAGGAGAAGTAAAATAATTATAATAGATATTTTCATAATACTATTAGGATAAAATTAGATTTTTTATTATATTATGATAACTAAAAACAATTATTTTAAATTTTTTGTTTAAATCATAAGATTTATCATGAATAGGATGATTATTATTATATTATATATAACTAATTTTGATTCATTTTAAATTTTTTTTTGAATGTTATCCAAAATACTATCATTAATTGGTGACATTAACGATTATTAGTTATTCTTATATTAAATTTGTTTTTTTTAATATTATAGTAATATTTTGGTATTTACACAATGATTAGAGGATTTTTTATTTGTTAAGTCCAATAATAGTGATAACAATTATTCAATTAAAGTATTATTAAATATAATTTGTTATTGTGATAGTTAACTCCAACAAGAAACTTACTAACACAATTAGCTCAAAATTATTTTAACAAAAAATATATTCAAATCTGAGTATTAATTATACTAACCAAAATTTAATTTTTATTAATAATTAGTTGTAAATTAATAAAATTATTATCAAATAGTATAAATAATTAATTAAATTTGTTTAAAATAATTAACTATAATCCTTTAAATGAAATTTGAAGGAAAAGAATAATAGTTGTAAAAGCTATAATGATAATTATTAATAGTTAATAAAGCTTATTATAATTTATTCATAATTGCTATTTAATCATCAAAATGAAATCTAATATTTCATTAATTTGTAAGATTTCTTTTTGTTAATTGAACTTGTAAATCAATTTTGTTCATCATAATTTTAATTTTTTTGAATTATTCACTCATTTAAAACTTGAAGTCATGCTACATGTGTGAACATATCATGACAACATCAAAATTGTGATGCATTCATTTGTTTGAACTAAATAAAAAGCTTTCGTCTTATGTCTCTTAAGCATATACACATATATTTAAATGGATAGAAATCATCAAGGTCACACCAAGACGTACAATTCTTATTTAATAGATCTAATTTACATTTACTATGAATTACCAAATTAAAAAAACATAGATAATAATAAAGTATTATTCTAATATCAATTAAATAATTTGTATTGATGAAATAAGATAAAATAAATTAATGTAATATAACCAAATCAATTAGTACTTCTTTTGAATTATTGTAGATACTAAATGTAAGTAAGCATAAATAATAATAAATTATTCTTTTAGTATTATAGAAATAAGTATTAAATATGCATTGAGTTAAATCGAAGCAATATAACATAACCAAATTAAATAATTTTAATGATCAAAAGAGTACATATTTAAAGATATATATTAATATAACCAAATCAACATGAAACATACCAAAAAAAGAGATCAAGTGCCACATCATCAATATTTAAATGTAGTTAACTGAAACTTCTTATTAAACATACCAAAAAATATGTAAAATAATAAACATGAAGGTTTAACTGAATAATGTTTAATAAGATGACTACAACAACCTTTTTTTGGTGTCAATTGAACCTTATTTTGAATTTAACTAAATTTAAAATTTTAAAAAAAGAAATGATAAAAAAATATTATTTTAAGTTTAAGTAAATATATATATTAAAATGGAAATGAGATAAATTGATTAATAATAAGCTAAAAAAAAATACTAGCTCGTGAAGTGTGAAAGGCAATAAGAAAAATTATTTAAAAACATTAAAAATGCTATTTAATTGAATAGAACATGTCGAGATGAGTTAATATGTGTTTGTTTATTTAATAATTTATTTTTTTAGTATTTAGTAACCATATATTAATATTGAAATTAGAAAACCAGAAATAACATGATATATCAAAATAAACTATTGTAATGCTTACAAATGAAAATATTTGTAGTCACCTAATAATATAACTTAATCAAAGAAAAAAATTAGAAAAATTAGAATAACAATTTAAGTAAGTTGCATTTCAAGTTATTAAGTAAATAAAATTCTTGATCATCAATTAAACTACTAAAAAAAGTATCATAATGTATTCCAGTACAATTTAAAAAAAAATTCAATATAGAAATTAATATTTAACAAGAAATAGCATATCAAGATGAGTAAGAATGTTTAACCGTAATTGTGCCATGATTGTCATTATTATAAATTAAAAATATAAATAAAAAAAAATTAAAATAATATTTGAATATGAATAAACGTATATTAAAGTTAAAATTACAAAATTTAAAGAAATATAACATAATAAAAATAAAAGTATTTTAGATTTTTTATGGGAGAAGAATTATAGTCATAAAGCAACATAACCAAATCAAGGCAAAAATTTTGAAAAATTACAAAATCATAGATTAAAATGTGTTCCAATATACTCAAGAAATTGATTATAATATTCTTGATAGTCAAATTTGGTAAGAAAGAAAAACTTCAAAATGTATCAAAACTTTCTAAATAAAATTTTGGAAAAAAGAAAAATAAATAATTAAATTGGTAGAGCTCCTCTGAGTTATTTCAGATGACAAAAGTAAATAAAGGTAAATGATAATAAATTATTAATTTAGTAATAAGAAAAGATGTACTTAAAATAAAGTTAGATAAATTGAAACAATGTAACATAACCAAATCAAAGCAATATTAAGGTTACATTAGGGAAGATTAGATTCTCGTAATAATGCAATTAAATGAAAGTAAAAATGCTTAAAAAAATGAGAAAAATTATTAGTGAAAGTCACATTCCGTGGTTCAAAGAAGATTGTGTTAGACATTTTTTATCGTCAAATCCTTTACAAATCAAAATATCTTGTAAAGCATGATAAAACCATAAAAATTAAGCTTTAAAAATAAATAAAAAAATTTTCAATTGGATGGTGATTTTCAAGTTAAGTCAAATGACATTTGTTTATTCTCATTCAAGACACCTTTGGAAATATTTTGAAGTGAAAAAGAAAAAAAGCATAAAATCAAAGTATTTATTGTACTCAATTTAAGTAAATATACTATAAGGCCAAAATGGGATAAATTGAAGAAATGTAATTTAACCAAATCAAGATAATGTAAATGATACATAAAAGAAGAATTTGCATTACATAGTAATATAACAAAATGAAAGTAAAATATTTGAACAAATTAGATAAACTGCATAGGAAAGGAGTATTTTAATATAATAATAAGGTCAAGCATTACATTCAACAACAAAAAAAGTAAGTATGAATTGAAATGTCCCCTCAACCTTCAAGAAATATTTGTAAATAAAATATTAAACATTATATAAGTAGATATTTAATTGGATAGAAGTTATTAAAACGAAGCACTTAATATTTGTTAAGTCTAAATAAGACCTCATTTAAAATATCTATGAATTTAAAAATTAAAAAATAATAAATAACAATAACATCTTATTATAACAGTAAATAAATAAATAAATAAATTAAAAATAAGATAAATTGAAGCAATGTAATATCACCATCGATAAAATGTGATGGTTGTGTGATAGAAGAATTTAAGTTTCACAGTACCATAACAAAATCAATGTGAAAAATTTTAGAAAGGAGATACATTTTATTGGAAAGTTGCATTTGACACACATAGGAGTCTAAGCATAACATTATCAATAATCACATCACATGCAAATTAAAATTACTCAAAAATTATGGCAAAACATTAAAAGATAAAATTCATAAAAGTATTGAGAAAACATTATAAATTAGATACAGATCATTAAGATGAATTATTTAAAGTTTGTTTCATCTCAATTAAATATTGTTTGGATTTTTTAAGAATTACATAAATAAATAAGAAAAATAATAAAAAAAGTTTATTTTAACAACAAGTAAATATTTATTAAAGGTTTAATGAGATAAATTAAATTAATATAATGTAACAAAATTAAAGTGGTTTAAAGATAACATAAGGCTACGTTTAGGGTTTCATAGTAAGAAAACTTAATAAAAAAATTGTAGAAATGAGATACGTTACATAAGAAACTTGCATTCTAAGATAAAAAAAGAATAAATAATAATAATTTATTACTATAATAGTAAATAAATATATAATTCAATTAAAATAAGATAAATTGAAGCAATGTATATCACCATGAATAAAATGTGATTGTTGTGTGATAGAAGAATTTAAATTTCAAAGTAGCATAACAAAATTAATGTGAAACATTTTTAGAAAGGAGATAAACTTTATTGGAATGTTGCATTTCAAACATTTAGGAGTCTAAGTACAAGATTATCAATAATCATGTCATATGCAAATTAAAATTGCTCAAAAAATATGCCAAAACAATAAAAATAAAATTCCTAAAAGTATTGAAAAAAATGCTAAATCACATACACATCATCAAGATGATTTATTTAAAATTTGTTTCATCTCAATTAAATCTTGTTTGGAATTTTTATGAATCACAAAAATAAATAAGGAAAAAAATAAAAAAGTTTATTTCAATAATAAATAAATATTTATTAAAGGTTTAATGAGATGAATTAAACCAATATAATATAAGAAAATTAAAGTAGTTTAACGATCACATAAGGCTACGTTTAGGGTTTCATAGTAACAAAACTTAATAAAAAAAATTTAATGAAATGAGATATGTTACATTAGAAACTAGCATTCCAAGTTAAAAAAGAATAAATAATAGTAATGTATTACTATAATAGTAAATAAATATATCATAAAATAAAAATAAGATAAATTGATGCAATGTAATATTATTATCAACAAAATGTGATTGTTGTATCCAAAGCATACAAAAAACATAATAAAATAAAATATTTAGAAGTATACAAATTTATTTCTGATTAGATATAGCTTATTAGGTTGTGTCCAACAAATTTTGTTTCTTAACGATCAACCCTTATTCATAATTACTATCAATTAAAAAAATAAAAATGAATAAAAATAAATAAATTATTATTTAAAAATCTAATAAATATATATCAATACTTAAATAAGATAAATTAAGGAAACAAATTTAACTAAATAAAATTAATGTGAGAGTCACATTAGAGAAGATTTAGAGTTACATAGTAATATAACAAAATTATTGAGAAAATTTTTAAGAATAAAAGAAATTATATAAAAAAAATATTCTCTTTCACGATACAAAAGTAATATTATGTAACATTCTTTAATGTCAAATCAAAAATTTATCAAAATGTCTCATGAAATCTTATTTGGAATTACAATGCATTAGCAAAATGAACAAGCTCAAATAATAATGAAATATCACCTTAACTTAAAATAAATAAGTAGTTATGTTGAAGTGGATAGAATTTAAAATTTATAATTTCACTTAATCAAAGTAATATAAAGGTCACATTATGGAAAATTTAGAATTACATAGTAATACAAGTAAATCAAATGACAATATTTGAAGAAATAAAACAAATTATACGAAAAAGTTGCATTATAAGATACTACAAAGATTGGGCATAACATACTTGATTATCAATTAAGGTACAAATAAATAAGTTTCATAAAGTGTGCTAAAATCTTAAAAGATAAATGTTTAATTATACAAAAATGAATTGTTAAATGGTTTAACTTCATAGAAAGAAGTTCAACAGCATTTCTTTCATCTCTATCATGCCATATTTGAATTACTATAATTTAAAAGTAATTACATATAAATAATAAAGAAGTATTATTTATATTTTTTGTAACTATATATAACATAAGAAATGAGATAATTTGAACTAATCTAATATAATGAAAGCAAAAAGATGTAGAGGCAACATGGGTGTAGAATTAGAGTTACGAAGTAATTTGTCAAAATGAAAGCAAATCATTTTGTAAATGAGACAAATTGAATGTGAAAGTTTCACTCTAAGGTACTAAAGAGATTGCATGTAATATCATCGATCACCAAATAACGCAAGAATCAAATTGTCTGGTAAAGTAAGCCGAAACTTTAATGATTGAGATATTTAAAAATATAAAAATGAATACATATTGGATAGTGTTGTGGAGACGAATCAAACGATGTTTGTTTTGTCTCTTTTGAACCTCAATTGGAACTACTATGAATTACAAGAGTAAATAACTATAACACATCATATATTTTATTTTAATATTAATTATGTATACAATAAAGCAAAAATTTTGTAGATTGATGTAATAAACTATATCTAAATAAAAATGATAAGAAGATTACATGAGAGGAAATCTATTGTTTCATAAAAATATAACTAAATTAAAATAACACGTTTAGGAAGGTAGGGCAAATTTTGTTGGAAAATTTTATTCAAAAGTTCAAAGTAGCTGAAATGTAATATTTATAAGCATAAAATCAAGTATCAATCAATATGCCTAGTAAAGAATACAAAATCTTAAAAATAAATATTTCACTATATTTTATTAAATATTTATATAAATAGCTCCAACAAAGACAAGTCCAACATTATTTGTTTAGTTCATTAGGAATTACTATGAATAACAACATTTGATAAGAATAAATAATGATAAATTAAAAAATTGTAAGAAATCAAAATCTTAATGTTGTAAAGGTAACATGAATGAGAATTACTATTTCATAGTATTTAAAAAATAAAAGTAAAAATTTTGAATAAATAAGATAAATTTTATAGGAAAGGTTTATTAAAAGATTTTAGGTTGAACAAGTGTAATTTTTTGATCGCCCAATAAAGTTTGAATCAAAGTATTTTACAGCATAAGAAAATTTCCTAGCAAATAAAATATTTCAAAATATATAAATCAATATTCAATTACATAAAGCACAGCAAGGTTAGTGTAATGTTTTTTTGTTTTTCTTATATTGAATCTTATTTTGAATTATTTCATATTATAAAATTAAATAAAAAAAATTAAAAAAATTATTATTTTAATATTAATGAAATATATGTTAAAGCTTAAATTAGATAAATTTAAAAATAATAACACAACTAAATCAAAACGATGTAAAGTTTATATGATACATGATTTAAAACAACATAGTAGTATGACAAAAATAAAGAGGAGATTTTGAAGAAATGAGAAGTTACATAGAAAAATTACAATAAAATATATTAAGAAGATTAACTATAATATTTTTTGTCATTAAATCAATCATGAATAAAAATAGCTCAAAAAACATGTCAAAACTCATGAAAATAAGATATTTGATAATGTAGAAGTAAATATTTAATTGCATAAAGCTTATTGAATGAGTAAATTAGAAAAAAATAAAATAAAAATTGTGATTTTAATATTAAATAGATATATAATAATGCTAAATTGAGTTAAATTAAAATAAAGTAGTATAAAAAATTTTAAAAAAAATAAATATAAATATATTAGATAAATAATACAAGAAAGATTCATTCAAAGATCCTAAAGAGGATTGTGTAACATCTTTGATCATCAACAAAGCTAATAAAATAAAAAAAAATTCAAAAATAATAAAACATTAAATTAGAAAGAGCTTTATGATACAAGTCAAAAACATGTTTGTTTCCTCTTGATTAGACTTTGTTTGGAATTACTATGAATAACAAAGTAAAAAAAGAATAATTATGTACTTTTATTTTAATATTAAGTAAAAAAATACATATTTGAAATAAAATAAGAGAAATTTATGTAATATATTATAACCAAATCAAAGAACTATAATGGTCACACGATGAGTGATGCAGAGTTACACAATAATCTTACACAATTAAAGCTTAAAATTTTTAAAAAAGAGGTAAATTGTTTTTAAAATTATCATTCAAAAATACTAAGTAGGTCAAGTGTAGTATTCTCCATAACCAAATGAGTAAAGAAAAACAATGTCTCACAAAATCCACCAAAACTATCAAAAATAAAAATATTTAGAAATATAAAAATAAGCATTAACTAGAAAGAGAAAATTGTGTTTAGTCCAATAAAATTTGTTTCATCTTGATTTTATCTCTTTTGGTAATATTACAAATTACCCAAGTTAATAAGTATAAAAAAATAAATTTATTTTTTAATAATAAGTATATATATTATCATACTTAAATGTGATAAATTGAAGCAATGTAGTATAACAAAACTATAGTGATGTAAATCTCACAAGAGAGAAGAGTTATAAACTTAAAGCAGTAAAACAAGATGAAAGTGAAAATTTTGAAAAATGAAATAAATTATACGAGAAAATTGTATTTAAAGATACTAATGAGATTTAGAGTAACAACATTGATCACCAAATTTGTTATGAATCTAGGTGTCTCCTAAAAATGCCAAAATAATATGAAATAAAAGTTTTCTAAATTATAAAAATAAATATTTAACTTGATTGAGCATGTGAAGATGATTCCTTGAACACTTATTTAGTCTTGATCAGAACTTTTTTGGAATTACTTTTAATTTTTATAGTAAACAAATGTGAAAAATTACTAATTATTATTTTAATATTAAGTGTATATTAAAACTAAAATAATATAACTATATAAAAGTACTATAAGGCTCATAAGAATGCAGAATTTGTATTATATAGTATTATATCAAAATAAAAAGGAATATCTCTAGAGAAATTGTGTACAAAAATTGTTCCAAAAGAGTTATGACATTGAGCATAACATCCTTGATTAAAACATTAGGTATGAGTAAAAAAATATCATAAACTTTTGAATACCTCTACAGAAAATTACTATAAATTACAAAAATATTAATGAATAATAACAATAAATTATTATTTTAATATTAAGTAAATAAATAATAAACATGAAATGAGATAAATTAAACACTTGGCATTGAAAGACAATAATAGATGTAAAATTATAATGATGAATATTTACTAGGGTGGTGCTCATTCAATTCAGTCCAATGACATAGTCTCATCTAAATTTGGTAGCATTTAGAAATATTATGATTTGCAAAAGTAAATAATAGTTAATAATAAATTATTAATTTATTACTAATTAATTATTTTTTAAATCTAAAATAAGATAAATTGCAATAATGTATTATTACTAAACAAAAGTAATGTGATTGTTAAGGGACAGGACATTTAGAGTTTTGTAGCAAGTTAACCAAATGAAAAAAAAACTGAAAAAATGAGAAAAATTATAAGTGAAAGGTGTTCTTAGAAACATACTTAGCTTTCTAATTAGGTACTAATCAAGATGTCTACTAGATAAAGGTAATACATTACTAAATAAAATATTTGAAAATAAATATAGAAATAAAAACTTAGTTAAATGGAGCTCATTAAGGCCAATCCAATGACCTTTCTTTTGCCTCATTCAAAACTCTTTCGAAAATAGAACAAATTGCTAAAGTAATTAAGAATAAGACATAATAAAATATTTTTTATATCAAATAAAAATTTATTAAATCCTAAAACAGATAAATTGAAACAATATAACTAATCATGTCAAATAAATTTTAAGGTCACATGAGAGATAAATTGAGACAATGAGGTAAATAGTGTGAGAAAGTTGTCTTTAAAGATATTGAACTAATCATGTCTGACATCCTTCATCAACAAGTTAGTTGTTAACTTAAATGACTTATAAAGCATGCGAGTAGCATAATAAAATATTTTAAAAATATATAAAAATGAATGTTTAATTTGAAAGAGCATAGCAAGTTATGTCCATTAATGGTTGTTTCAACTAAATCAATCCACATTTTTGATAAAAAAAATTAATATGTTTTCAAACTAAATTGAGATAAATTAAAACACTAAAATATTTCCAAATCAAAGTAAAGTAATGGTCAAACAATAAAAAATTTATAATTATATAATATTATAAATAAATAATAGAGAAATATTTGAAGGAATATGATAAATTATTTATGAAAAATGTATTACAAGATAGTTAAGGAGTTACTACGATATCCTCAATCATAAAAAATGAGACATATGAAAACACTTAGAGAGTGTACGACTAAAAAATAAATTATTTGAAAATATAAAATTAAATACCTATTCAAATTTAGTAAGTTGATAGAAGGCAAATGATAATCTCCATCAAATAGTTTTTGGAAAGAGTAAAATTTACAATGTAAATAATTGTAAATAATAATAAATTATTATTTTTTAAAAAATATAAATACAATTTAAATAAAAGTAAGATAAATTGAAATAATATAATAATAAAATCAAAGTAATGTAAATTTTAGATAAAAAGATAATAATTTTTTCAAATCAATAGAAATAAATAAAAGTTAAACTTTTCCATAAATACGATACATTTTATTGGAAACATGAATTTGTAGATACAATGGTAATCAACTGTAACTTCCTCTTTTGTGAAATAAGCTATGAATTTAAATGTCTCATAAAATGAGCAATAATTAAAGAAAATAATATTTAAAAATGTAAAAATGTTTATTTTATGTAAATGTTGCACGAGAGAAGATTTAGACTAACATAATACTATAACTATATCAAATGGAAACATTTATAGATTGTAAATAAATCATAAAGCAAATTTGCATCTGAAGATAATAAGGAGATCAAATGTAACATTGTCGGTTGTAAAATTAGGTACATGTCCAAACGTCTTGCAAAATTATCGAAACCCTATAAAATTATAAACCTAAAAATAAAGAATAGATATTAAAGTGGCTAGAGTTCATTGTGATGGTCTAAAATGTCACTTATGATCTTTACATATACTCATTTTTAATTACTATGAATTATTATGTCAATAAGCATAAATAGTAATTTATTATTATTATAGTATTAAGCAAATGTATATAAAAAATAAAATGAGATAACTTGAAGTAATGTAATCAAGTAAATTCATAGTGATGTAAATGTCAAGCTAGAAGATAATAAGTGTTGACAGTAATATAAAAAAAGCAAAGAAATAATTTGGGGAAATTGAATGAATTATATTTGAATTTTACATTAAAACATAATATGAAAAATGAGTGAAACTTTCTTAATAATCACATCATGTATGAAAATAAAATATTTCCAAAACTAAAAATGAATATTAAATTAGGTTGAGCTCACTTTGATGGGTCTAACAATGTTCATTTTCTTTCACTCGAGCCTCTTTTGAAATCAATATCAATCGTAAAAGTAAATGAGCAAAAATAATTAAAATTTATTATTTTATTATTAAGTTAATATATGTTATGGGTGAAAAATGGTATTGGTCATTCTAGAGGACAATAATTGTTTCACTATAGCAAAATCAAAAGAATAAGAAAAATTTAGGAAATTATATAAACTATATGAGAATTACATTCCAAGAAAATGAGGATGTCGATTGTAACCCCTCAATCATCAAATATGGTAAAAATAAAAATGTCACATAAAGTATTTTTAAGTATTATAAAAAGTTTATTGAAATATAGAAAAAAATATTTAATTAGATAAAGCTAATCAAGATGAGTCCAATGTCAGGTCCTTCATCAAGATTAAGAAGTTGTTATTTAAATATAATGTAACTACATTTTAAAGCTAAAACTGTGATAACCTATACGGAATATAACAAAACCAAATCAAACTTATGTACTTCTGACGCAATAGTAGATTTAGCGTTAGATATTAACCTAACCAAATCTAATAAAAAAATTTGAAAAAGAAATAAATTATAAACTAACTCTGCATTTGAAGATACTAAGGACATGAATTGTAACACCATCGATTGTCAAATAAGACATGAATGAAAATTCTCGAAAAGCATGTCAAATCCCTATAAAAAAATATTTTATTTCATTGAGCTAATTGAGAATTGTCCAACCAAATTTATTTCAACTAGATTGGATATTATTTGAATTGCTGTAATTTGATATATAAAATTTGTATAAGGATTAACGTCTTATTTTTTTAAAGTTAACTAAATATTGAAATAAGATAAATTGATGAAATATACTAAAACCAAGTCAAAGTGATGCAAATTTCACATGAAAAAGCATTTAAAGATCTATAGTGATGTAACCAAATCAAAGTGAAAAATTTCAAAATATGAGAAAAGATGTACAACAAAGTTGCATTCCATGTATAAGGTTATTGAATGTAGCATGCTTAATCCTCAAATTTGGTGCTAATCAAAATGTCTAGTGAATCAAGCCCTTGTTTATAATTACAATGAATTACAAAGATAGATAAACCCAAATAAAAATAAAAGATTCATTTAATAACTTATATATATTAGAGCTTAAATAAGCTAAATTAAAAAAAAATTAATACAACTAAATAAAAGTTATGTGAACAACACATGATGGAAGATTTCATGTTACAGATAATATTTATCAAAATTAAATAAATTTTATTGGAACGTTGCATTCACAGATACTAAGGCATTCAAGTGTAACATATCTCAATCATCAAATGAAGCCTGAATTAGATTGTTTTCCAAAATGTACCAAATTACTAAAAACTTAAAAAACATAAAAAAAAAATAAATATGTAATTTTATAATTCTCGTCATGGTAAGCCGAACAATATTTATTTTGTCCCTAGTATACCTCATCTTGAATTATTATTAATGAATAACAAAAAAAATAAATAATAGTTAACAATTATTTGGACATAGCTCTTCGTGACCACTCACATGACATTAGTGTCATCTGAATAAGTAATCATGCGAATTATTATTAATTAACAGAGTAAATAAAAAGAAATAAAAACATTATTTAATAATAAGTAAATATATATATATAAAAGCCAAAAGTTAGACAATTTGAAGCAATGCAACATAAAAAGTTAAAAGCAATAAAATGATCACATGATATGAGATTTTCACTTATGTAGTAATATAACAAAATTGGACAAACAGTTTAAAGAAATTAGATTAAATGTTTGAGAATGTTTTATTCTATGATACTAAAAAAGATCAAATTTAACAAGCTTTATTGTTGAATTAGGTATGAATCAAAATGTCTCATAACATGTACCAAAATCCTTGAAAATAAAACTTTTAAAATTTTAAATTTTGATCATTCTTTTTTAGGATTTTGTATGAATTGTAAAGGTAAATAATTTCAAAAAATAATGATTTAATAACTTATTATAAAGTAAATATATATTAATTGTTAAATAAAATAAATTTCAAAAAAAAAAATTAATAAAACTAAAGTATTGTAAAGATCACATGAGAAAAGATTTAGAGGTACATAGCAATATAAAGAAATCAAAGAAAACATTTGAAGAGAGAAATAAATTATATGACAAAACTGTAATCCAAAAGATACTAAAGAGATCATACTTGATCATTAAATTAAGTGAAAATAAAAAAACTTATAAAAAATAAAAAATCTAAAAAACATATTTTATAATAAAAAAATAAAAATCAAGGTTTACAAACTCTTCAAGACATTTCTAACAACTTTTGTTTCCCCTCAATTGGACCTCATCTTGATGTACTATGAGTTAAGAAGAAAAAAAGATAAATAATAATAAATTATTATATTAATATTAAGTAAATATATACTAAATAAAAACAAGATAAATTTAAGCGATGAAATGCAACTAAGGCTTTGTAATGTAAAGGTCACATGAGATAAGAATTTATATTTCATTTAATTAAAAACAAGTCAAAACAAACATTAAATTAAATGAGGTAAATCGAATAACGTTCATTCTTTATTACTAATGATATTGAGTATAATATTCTTTACTTTCAAAATATGTATGAATCAACATGTCTTTGAAGCATGAAAAAATCCTAAAAATAAAATATTTAAAAATGTTTAAATTAATAATGAATTATGTGGATCTCATTGAGGTGAGTCTAATGACACAAATTTCATCTTGATTGGATCTCATTTGTAATTTTGACAAATTATCAAAAAATAATTAATAAATTATTATTTAAATATTAAATAAATCTTTCATGAAATTGAAGTATGATAAGTTGAAGCAATGATTTATAGAAAAATCAAAATGATGTAACGATCACGGATAACAAGATTAAGGGCTTCATAGTAATATAATAAACTCAAAATAAAAAATTTGTTCAAATAAGATAAAATATTTGAGGTGGATGCATTCCAAATAATTTAGAAAATTTAGTGCAATGTTCTTGATGATGAAATCAAAGACAAAATAAAATGTCTTATAAAATTAATATATTCCCAAAAAAATAAAATTTTTAAAACAGTAGAAACAAATACTTAATTTCATGGAAGTCATTGAGATGAATCCAACAAAGATTGTTTCATATGCACCACACATCATTTGGTACTACAATAAATTACTAAATTAAATGAGCATAAATAATAATAAATTATGATTTTAATGTTAACTTAATACATATTAAATTTAAAAATAGTCACACTTAAGTAATATATTAAAGCCAAATAAATGCAATGTAATGGTCACGTGAGATGAGAATTAGTGATTCATATTTATGTAACTAAATCAAACAAAAAAAATTTTATGAAAAGAAATAAATTATACCCTAAAGTTGAATTCCAAGATACTAAGCAAATTGAGGGTAGCATCCATGATCTTTAAATCAAGCATGCATCATCATGTCTCGTATAGTGTTCAAAAATAAAAAAAAAATTATTTTAGAACATAAAAAAAAATATTATGAATTAAAGATAGAGCGCATTAAAGATAGTAAAATGTCATCATTTCCTTCTCCATCAAAACACATTCGAAATTTTTATGAATTATTAAATTAAAAAAATAATAATAATAAATTACTATGTTTTCATTAAATCACTACATTTTAAAGTTAAAATGAGATGAACAATATTAATATAGTAAAAGTGAAATAAAAAAGATGTAAGTTGAAACAAGGAGAGAACAATAATTTCATTATAATATAACAAAATTAAAGAAAAAGTTCTAAAGAAATAAGAAAAATTATACTTCATGGTTACATTCAATGATATTACGGAAATTAGGCAGAACGTCATCCATGGTCAAATTAGGTATGACTCAATCTAACTCATAAAACATACAAAAATAATAAATCTTAAATATTTAAAAGTAAAAAATAAATATTTCATTCTATAGAGCTCATCAAGGAATGTCCAACAACCTAATTTTTTTGCGATAAAACCCCAATAGAAATTAGGTTGAATTAATAGCATAAAAGACAAATCGTTACAAGTTATTATTTTAACATTTAGTAGACACACTTTCAAGGTAATATAAGACAAATTCAGTCAATGAAAAGTTTTGAAGATATGTGATAAAATGTACTTGGACATTGCATTAAAGATAGTGAGGACTTCAAGCATAACTTCCTCGATCATAAAATTAGATTTGATTCAAACTAACTAGAAAAGTGCACCAAAAAAATAGAAATTTACATATTTTAAATTAAAAAAATAATATTTAACAAAACAGAGCTCCTCAAGACTAGTCAGAATACATTTTCTATGTCTTGGTTAGAGAACATTTAGAATATTCACTAAATACCAAAAGAATAAGCTTACATAATTTTAAATTAGTTTTTTTTAACTTAGGTAATTGTATATTAAGGTTGACATCAGATAAATTGAACAAATGAAAATGACACAATCATGGCAATATAATGGAGACACTAAAGGAGATTTTGTGTTTCAGGGTAATGTAACCATATTAGAGAAAATATTTTCTAGAAATTAGTTAAATGTTTTAGGGAAAATAGCATTCTAGGATATTAATAGGTTCTATTACAACATTATTAATCTTTATGTCAAGTTTCAATCGAGATATCTCTTAAGGGGCGCCAACAATATTTATTTGTGCATAATTAAATAATGCATATCGAGATAAGTCAAATAATATTTATTTTGTTTTGATCAAAACTTTACTAGAAATACAATTAATTATCCAATAAAATATGCACAAATAGTAATACATTATTATTCTAATAGTAAGGAATATATATGAAAGCTAAATTTATATAAATTCAAGAAATATATTATTTCCAAATGAATCCATTATAGATGTCACATAAGAGAAACTTTAGAGTTATATAATAATATAAAAAATTAAAAATAAAATCTTTTTAAAAAAGGAGATAAACTATTTGATGATATTGTATTCGAAGATACTAAGGAGTTGAGTGCAACTTTTTTTCAATTAATTTGGAATTAATGAAATACTCTCAAAATGCTTGCCAAAACCATTAAAACAAAAATAGTTTAAAATACAAAAATGACAATTTTTAGGGATATAGCTCATCAAAATGTTGCTAACAAAATTTGTTTCATGACCAATAGAGATCGCTTGGAATTACTTCAAATTACTACATTAAGTAATCATAAATAACAAAAATTATTGTTTTTTACTTTAAGATAACATTGTAAATAAAAAATGAGATCAATTAAAACACTATAACACGAACTAGTCCAAGCATTAAAAAAGGCACACAAGAAAAGATAATGTGACATAATTAATAACCAAATCAAAGCGAAACATTTTAAGAAATGAGATAAATTGTACAGAAAAGTTAGACTTTAAGATACATAGAAGATAAAGTGCAATGTTATCAATCATCAAATAAATTATGAATTGAAATATTTTATAAAGCTTCAAAAAACTTAAAGAAAAAGATTTTAAAAAAGGTACATATAAATAACAAATTAGATTTAGTTTGTTGTGTCATATCCGATGACGATTCTTTCTTCTCTTCAGAGCGCATTACAAATTATTAGGAAGTATTAATGTTAATAAACATAAATAGAAATATTTTTATTTCAATATTTAGAATATTTACATTAAAACTAAAATAAGATAACCTTATGTAATATAATTTAATAAAATATAAGTGATTTAGAGGTAACGTCAAGAAGAATTATATTTTCTTATTGATACAATAAATACAAAGAGCAAAATTTTAATAAATTAGATAATTTGTATGGGAAAGTAGTATTATTAAATTAAATCGAGATCAAGCATAGCATCCTAAATAATCCAATTAGGCATGAATTAAAATGTTTCATGAAACATTAAAAAACCATAGAAACTAATCTATTTAACAATATAGAATTGAAATTTAATTGGACAAACCTCATTTATATATATGAAATGACATTTGTTTAATCTTGATCAAATCAAAAGTTTAATTATAATAAATTTCTATATTTAGGAAATAAAAAAGAATAAAAATAAATTATTTTAATAATTACATATATACAAAAGCTAAAATAATATAAATTAAAGTAATGTAATATATCCAAAGTGAAACAATGTAAATGTACATTAGAGGAGAATTCCAAGACACTAATTATATCGAGTGTAACATCCTTGATAATCAAATTACGTAAAAATTAAAATATCTCTTAAAATTTCTAAAACTTAACAAAAGAAATTGAACATAATAATTTTAATTTAATTGGTTGGAGCTAATTATGATGCATCAAATGATATTTGTTTCATCTCGATCAATTCTCATTTCGAATTATTGGGAATTACTAAATAAAAATGTCAAAATAATAAAAGAATATTATTGTAACTTTTAATAAAATATATACCAAAGAAAAAATTAGATAAATTGAGGTAATATAATATAAACCAATCAAAATATTGCAGAGGTCTCAAATTAGAAGATTAGGGGTAACATAGTAATATAACCAAACAAAAATAAAAATTTTGAGGAAATGAGAAAGTTGCCATAGAAAGCTTAATTCTAAGATACTAAGAAGATCAATTGTGACATATTTCATTATCAAATTATGCAAAAATAAATAAATTTGCATAAGGTAAGAAAAACCCTTCATAATATTACATCTACTAAATGAAAATGAATTTAAAGATGGATAGAGCTCTTTGAAATTAGTCCAATGACATTTATTTTGCCTAATTGACTCAATTGGAATTACTACATGTTATCAAAGTAAACAACCATTATTACTAATAAAGTATTATTTTTATCTTAATTTAATATATATTAAAATTCAAATTAGGTAATTTGATGAAATGCTATATCACCAAATTGAAGCAATTTAAAAGTCATAAGATTCAAGATTTATAGTTATATATTAATCTTAAAAAATCAAAGATAAACATATGAAGAAGTGAGATACATTATATGTGATTGTTAAATTCTCATATATATAGGAGTTTAAGTATATAATCTTTCGTTGTCAAAACTATTTCAAATCAATAATTATTATAAATTTTACAAAAATTAGGTAAAATAAAAATATTTCAAAATATAAATAAGAATGTCTATTGGGATAGAGCTCATTAAGACAAAGCTAACAATTTTTACTTCATCTTAAATAGATAACATTTTTAATTACTATCAATTATAGTAATAAATAAGAATAAATAATAATAAATTAACTTTTTAATATTCAAAAAATAAATAATAACAATAAAAATGAAATAAATTGATGCAATGCAATGTAACCAAAGTAACAATATGTAAATTTTGCATAAGATGAGATTTTGGGTAACATTATAGTGCAACTAAAATAAATGAAAAGATTTGTAGAAATAAGATAAATTATATGGGAAAGTTTTACTCCAAGAAACAAGGAGATATTATATAGAATCAGTTATTCTTTGATAAAAAAATAAATGAAATTGACTTCTAAAATGTGTCAAAATAATATAAAATGTTTAAAAATAAAGAATTAAATATTTAAGTCAATGGAGCACATCGAGATGAGTTGAACAACATTTGGTTTCATCTTAATCAGACCTCGTTAGGAATTGTTATAAATTATTTTAAAAACATAAACAATGGTAATTTTTTATAGTTAAACAAACATATAATAACGCAAAAGATAGGCAAATTAAAACAGTTTAAATAAATAAATCATAACAATATAATGGTCACGATAGTAGAATTAGAGTTTAAAGTAATATAAAAAAATTAAAGTGAAATATTTTTAGAAATAATATAAATTATACAAAAACAATTAATGTAAAAAATAACGAGATTGAGAGTAATAACTTTGTTTATTAAATTTTGTGGAAATTTAAATCCCTGATAAAGAATGCAAAAATCTTAGAAAATAAAATTTTTAAAAAATAGAAATAAATATTTAATTAGATGCATCTATTCCAAAAGAGTCAATTGACATATGTTTTTAGTTATTCTGACAAAATGTCCAATTACTTAAATTACTAAATAATATAAGCTTAATTATAATAATAATAATAATTTTAATATTAAAAAAATATATAATAAAGCAAAAATCAGATAAGTTGAAGCAATATAATACAAACGAATAAAAGTGATGTAAATGTCACACAAGAGATTTAGTTCTACTTAGTTATTTATATAACTAAAAAAAAATTTTAATATATAAGAAAAATTATATAATAAAGTTTAATTCTAAGAAAAAAATAAGAACAATTGTAGTATTCTTGATCAATAAATCAAGTACAAATAAAAATAAACGAAAAAGTTTGCCAAAAAGTTGAAAAAAATATAAAAAATTAATTTTTAATTTGTTAAAGCTCATCAAGTCTAGTCGAATGAAACTTTTTTTGCCTCAATAATACTTGGTTTTAAATTACTGCAACTTAATAAAATAAACAAGCAAAAATAAAAAAATAATTACTTTATTGTTATGTAAATATATATTAATTGTAAAGTTAGAAAAGATAAATAAATGTAATGTAAAAAAATCATAACAATATTAAGGAAAAAGGACAGAACAATTAGAATTTCGCAGTAATATAATTAAATCAAAATAAAATATTTGAAACAATTGGAAATTATATTAAAAAAATTGAGTTCTGAGGTGATCCAAAGGATGTCGAATGTGGAATCCTTGAAGTATGTAAAGTGAATGTCATAGAAAATGAAATATGTAAATTTTTCAAGTTAAAGCTTAAATTTGAGAAAGCTCATCAAAACAAGTCCAACTTTTGTTTTCTCTTGATCAAATTTTATTTGCGATTTCTAAAAATTACAAAATTACAAAATTACAAAATCCAAAATAATAATGAATATTTTTTTAATATTAAGTTTAAATACAATAACGTTTAAATCAGATAAATTCATGTAATATAGTATAACAAAATCAAGGTGATCAAAAGGCATACAAGAGGAGAGTTATAGTTATATAATTATATAATTAACTTAAAAGAAAAACTTCAATTAAATTAGATAAATTGTTTAGGAAAATTTCATTCCCAGATAAAAATGAGATCAAGTGTAACATCCTTAATTATTAAATTATGGGAGAACCTAAATATCTCATGAAGAATGCGAAACCAATGGAAAGTACAATATCTAAAAGTCCAAAAATGAATATTTAAATGTATTGAACTTGTTGTCAAGATGAGTCAAACAACTTTTATTTCACCATGATTGCATTACATTCGAAATTATAGAATTTTAAAAAAGTAAAGAAGCACAAATAAAAATACATTATTATTTTATGATTATGTGAATACATAATAAAACTATTATGAGAAAAATGATGAAATATAATATGACCAAATCAAAGTATTATAAAGGTCATTGAAGACAAGATTTAGAGTTGCTTAAATAATATATTAAAATAACATCAAACTATTTAAATAAATGAGAAAAATTACAATGGGAAGTTGCTCTACAACATCAAATGTGTTAAAGCTCATGCCTACTAATGTGTCAAATTAATAAAAATATTTAAAAATATAGAAGTAAATATTTAATTTGATAGAGCTGATAGTGTTGTGGAGAAAGAATTTTTTTTTTCAACTTGATCATACTTTTTTTTGAATTACTTTTCATTATTAAATTAAATATTCATAAATAATAACAAAGTAATATTCTATCATTAAGTAAAACTTTATTAATAATGATGTGAGATAAATTGAAGAAATATAATCTAACCAAATAAATGTTATGTAAAATAAAATATTTAGTAAGACCTACTAAAACCATAGAAAATAAAATATTTAGAAACCTAGAGAACAATATTTTTTGGATATATAGAATTGACTTTGATTATAATTATTGCAAAACTATCAAAAGAAATAAGCATAAAAAATAATAAATTATTATTTTTGTGTTAAGTAAAACTATAATAATATTCAAAGAGCATAATTTAAGTAATGTAATATAATCAAATGAAAGAAATATGTTGGTCAAATGATATGACATTTTAAGTTGCATTGTAATATAATGATATCAAAGTGAAAATTTTATATAAGTGAGAAAAATATTATGGAAATTGAAATTCAAAGAAACTAAGAAGATCAAGTGTAACTTAAATACTTATCATACTATGTTCTAATTGAATCATATCATAAAGCATGTCAATATAAATGAGAAGTACTTAAACATATATAAACAAATATTGAATTAGATAAAGCGTCGAGCTGAAAGTACTGAAGTTTGTTTAATCTCTATCATCTATCAATTGGAATTAAGATGAATTTCAAAATTAAATAAGTGTAAAAAATTATAAATTATTATTTTTACATTAAATGATTGTATAATAAATTTAAGAGAGATAAATTAAATTAAGATAATATAAATAATTCAAAATGATGTAGAGGTCACATGAAAGGAGATTTAGAGCATTATAATAATATAGCAAAATCAAGTATAATATTGAAGAAATTAGAATACTTAAATGGAAATATTGCTTTCCAAGATACTAAGGATATCGAATGTAACAATCTAAGCAATCAAATTATATACAAAATGAAATATTTTGTAAAGCATAAAATAACTTTAGAAAATAAACTTCTTAAAAATATAGAAATGAATATTTATTTTGATAAAGATAAGGAAGATCAGTGCTGTGATGTTTTTTCATCTTTGTTTGAGCTGACTACAAATTATGCAGTGAAATTAGCAAAATAATTATAAATTATTACTTTAATATAAGTTGAATATATATTAATGTTAAAATGAGATCAATTTAAGCAAAATTATATAGTGAAATAAACGTAATGTAAGGTTCACACAAGTGGATAATTAGGGTTTTATAGTAATTATCTAAATCAAACAAAATATTTGAAGGAATGAAATAAATTATTCTAAAAAGTTATAATCCTAGGAAATAAGAAGATTAAGTATGGCACCTTCGATAGTCAAATTTTGCATTAATGAAAATTTTTCAAGAGGGTAGAAAATAGAATATTTAAAAATTAAGAATTAGATAGTTAATTGGATAGACCTCATTTTGCCTAATTGAATGTCATTTGTTTGTTTAAGTAATACTTAATTGGACTTACTTTTAATCACTAAAGTAAATAAGAATAAATAATACATAAGTTTGACTTAAATATTAAGTAAGAAATATTAAAGATGAAATGAGACGAATTGAGAAAAATTATATCAAAACTTTTGTAAAAGATGATGATCTCATTAAAGGAAAATTAGAACTTCATAACAATATAACCAAGTCAAAGGAAAATATTTGAGAAAAACGGATACATTATATGGGAATTTAGTAATCCACTTATTAAAGTGACTTAGTGCAACATTCGTGATCATCAAATTAGGTATGAATCAAAATAACTATTAAAAAATGCAAAAAATCCTAGAAAAATAAATATTCAAGAAATTAGAGACGAATATTTTATTAGTGTAAGCTAATGGAGATGAGTTTAATGAAGATTGTTTCACTTTAACTTGATCTTAATTTGAATTACTACAAATTACCAAATTAAATAAGCAAAATAATAATAAATTTTCAATTTCATACTAAGTGAATATCAATTAAAGCTTAATGAGATTAATTGAAGCAATATAATAAAACTAAATCAATGATATGTACGGGTCACATGAGAGGCGATTAGAGTCACATAGCAATATATCCAAATCAAAGAAAAATATTCGATGAAATGAGGTAAATTACATGAGAAAATTCCCTTCCAAGGAAAAAAGGATATCTAATGCATCATCCTAGATAGTAAAATATGGTATAAATTTGGATGTCTCATATAGCAAGCCAAAATCATATTAAAAAAATTAAAAAATAAAGAAATGATATTTAATTTTTTTCAGTACATCCAGTGGAGTAGAATCATTTTTTTCCTCTTGATCATACCTCAATTTTAATTTCCATGAATTGTTAATGGGAACAAGCACATGTAATAAGAATTATAATTTTAAACTAAGTTAATTATATATTATAATTGGAATTAGATAAGTTGAATTAAATCAAATTTATATAATGGTTGAACAGTAAGAGAATTAGAGTTTCATAAAAAAAGAAAAAATCAACGAAAATATTTTTAAAGAAATCTATTGAAGTTTATTGGTAAGTCAAAAAAGGAAATATAAGGGTCAACCTTGGCATCCTTAATAATCAGATAATGTAAGAATTGAAATGGCTAGTATAGTGTTACAAATCATAGGAAATAAACAACAAAAAAATTTATAATAGAATATTTAATTCGATACAGCTAATCAAGAAAAGTCTAAGGACATTTTTTCCTCTAAGTCAATTCTCATTTTGAATTTCTATGAATTACAAGTTCAAATAAGCATAAATAATTAAAATATTATATTTTTTATATTAATAAAATACTAAATAATATAAATTCATGAAATACAATATATCAAAAAAGGTGTTGTAGCATCACGTGGGAGAAGATTTCGAGTTACATTGTAATATTACAAAATTAAAAAAAAATATTAATCAAATGAGTTAAACAACACGAGAAAGTTGCATTCTAAGATACTAAGGGGATAGAGTATAACATTCTAGATCATTAAGTAATCTACAAATTTAAATTTCGTAAAAACTTTGTGAAGAAGTTGAAAATAGAACATTTAAAAATATAAAAAATCAATATTTTCATGAATTAAGTTCGTTGAAACAAGTCCGACAACAGGTCATTTGTTGCAATTATGGTTGATTTAGAATTATTACAAATTGCCAAATTGAATTACCATAAAAAATTATCACTTATTGTTTTATTATTAAGTAAATATTTATTAGAGCTGAAAATGTGATAATTTGATAAAATCTAATATAATAAAATCAAAATTGTGTATAGGTCATTAAACATGAGATACATAGCTACATATTAACATAGCAAAAGAAGAGTGAAAATTAAGAGAGATGATTTAATTTATTTTGGAAAGGTATGTTAAAGAAACTAAGGAGATTATGTTAAAGAAACTAAGAAGATTGAGTAATACAAAATTTAATGTTGATCTGATACAAATTGAATTATATCTTAAAAAGGACAGAATCCATAGAAATTAAAATATTTCAAAAAAACATTGAAAATGATATTTTAATGGATGAAGCTCAATTTAATATGATCAAATAAAGTCTTTTTTTCCTTGATCGAACCTAATTTAGTGTTACCTAGAATTACAAAAGTGAATAAGAACAAATAATAAAAAATATTATTTTTGTATTAAATAAATATATAATAGCAGTAAAAGGAATTAAATTGAAAAAATATATCATAAAGTAGTAAAAGAAATGTAAAAGTCGCACGATAAGATAATTAGACTTTAATAGAAATATAAAGAAGGAAAGAAAAATATTTGATAAAATTAGATAAACTTTACTAGAAAGTTCAATTCCAACGCATTATGAAGATCAAGCGTGATATTCTTGATAACAAAATCACTTAAGAATCAAAAAGACATGTAAAACTTGCCAAAGACATAGAAAATAAAATACATAAAATTTTAAAATTAAATATTTAATTTAATAGATCTCACTAAGATGACTCCCATGACGATTATTTCATCTTCATCAGTCCTCATTTGGAATTTCTATGAATTTCCAAATTAAATAGGCATTAACAATAAAAAGGCATTGTTTTCATATAATGTAAAAACATTTTAAATTTAAATTGAGACAGATTGAAGCAATTTTGTAAAATGAAACAAAGCTGATGACATGTCACATGATAGGAGATTTAATGAGATAATGTAATATTGTTAAAAAGAAAAACTTTTGTAGAAATGAGATAAATGGTCTAATAAAGTTGCATTCAAAGATACTAAGGAGATATAGCATAAAATTCTCAATAATCAAATTAGGTGAGAATTGAAATTTCTTATGAAAGTTGCCAAGGTAATTGAAAATAAAATATTTCAAAATGTAGAAAAAAAAATTTAAAAGGACTTGGTTCAAAAGGATGAGTCAAAGAAAATAAAATATTTAAAAAAATATTTTATCTAATAAAGCTCATTGAAATGAGTCCAATTACATTTTGCATTAAGCTATTCAAATAATTTTTTAAAATTTTTTTGAATTACAAAATTAAATATGCATAAATAATAATAAATTTCAATTTTAATATTAAGAAAATACATATTAAAACTAAAATGATGTAATTTCAAAAATCTGATGAAAGTTACGTAAAGCACACATTATAGGGGATTTAGAATTAACTACTAATACAACCAAACAAAAGAAAAAAGTATTTAAGAAATAATGAAACTTGTATGCAAATGTAGGAAGATGCTAAGGAATGAAGATAATCTTCTTTTATCTCCAACAAGATTGAAATTAAAATGTTTGGCAACATGTGCTAAATCTAAAGGAAATAAAATATTTTAAAATTTTGAAATGAATAATTAATTACATGAAGCTTATTATGTGCTTTTCGATGACATTTGATTAGTGTAGATCAGATATTATTTGGAATTATTATTATTTTTAAAACACAAACAAGTACAAATAATTATAAAATATTATTTTAAAAAAACAAAATTTGTAATAATGATAAAGCAAAAAATTTTTTAGTAATTTAGTGTAACAAAATTAAAGCGATGTAAGGGGCACCTAAGAGGGGATTTGAGTCTCATAGTAATATAATAAAATAAAAGGGGAACATTTCAAGAATTTAGATAAATGAAATTGAACAATTGCATTCTCGGATAGTAAAGACATTAAATGTAACATCATATATTCTTGAATCAAGTATAAATTGAAATGTCTTACAAAGTATGCAACAATATTTTTTTTTATCTCGTGTGGAGTTAATTGAATTCAAAAATTAATTAAAAATAAATAATAATAAAATTTAATATCAAAATTTAGAAAATATATGTTAAAGATGAAATTAAGATAAATTGAGGCAAACATACTTTCACAATAACAAAGCAATGTAATTGTAACATGAGAGTGCATTTAAACTCATGCAATAATATAATGAAATCAATGCAAAAACTTGTACAAATGAGATAAAGTGCATAAGAAATTTACTAAGATATTATGAAAACTTAGTAAAACAACCATGATTGTCAAATAATTTACTAAAATATAAATTAGCATAAATAATAAAATAATTATTTAATTAATAATAAAATATAAATTAAATATAATATTAGATATATTAAAGAATTATAATACAATAAAATGAATCTGATGTAAAGCACACATGGAGGAGAATTACAGTTTACTAGTAATAAAAAAAATAAATGAAAAATTTTGAAGAAATCAAATAAATTATAGTTCAAAGTTTCATTCATGATACTCAGAGATCAATTATAACTTTCTTCATCATTAAACTAGATATGAATTGAAACAAGTCATAAATATGTCTTATTTTTGGTTACTTACAATTACAAAATTAAACAATATTTAATAATAACAAGCTATTATTTTAGTAATATGTAAATACAAAATAATGTTAAAATAAGATAAATTGAAATAATATAATGTAACTAAACCATAATAATGTAAAGATCATAGTAGAACATAATTAGAAATTTATAATAAAATAAACAAATAAAAGCAAAGCATTTGTTCAAATTAGATAAGTTGTGTGACAAAGTTGCCCTCCAGGATACAATGGTTATCAAGTATTAAGTCCCCGATTATCAAACAAAGTATGTAAAAAAAGTCTAACAAAGTTTGCTAAAAACTAAAAAATTAAATATTAAAAATATATATATGATTTAATAGTTACTTGGATAGAACCCAACATGATTACTTAAACACATTTGTTTCATCTAAATTAATCTTTTTCTAGAATTTCTATGATTTACAAAAGTTAATAATAGTTGATAATAAAAAATTACTACTTTAATATTATGCAACTTTTTATAACAAAGCTGAAATGTGTTAAATCGAAGAAATTTATTATATAAAAATAAAGGTCATGTATATGTCAAACAATAGAAAAATTAGTATAACATTGTTATATGATGTAATAGAAATGAGATAAATTAGGTAGAAAACTTGTATTCCTAGATATTAAGATGATATAATGTAACTTTCTCAATTATCAAATCAGACATCAATAACAATATCACTTAAATTGTTAGACCACAAAAAAAAATTTAAACAAACAAAAATTAATATTTAATTAGATAGCACTTTTCGAGGTTATTATAATAATGTTTACTTCATCTTTATCATAACTTTTTTGAATTAAAAAAATTACAAAATAAAAAAGCGTAAGTAATAATAAACTTTTATTTTTACATTAATTAAATATATGTTAACTAAGTATAAAAAAAATGAGGCAATTCTATTCCACTAAATTAACAAAATGCAAGAGTTGCACGACAGGAGATTTGTAATTACATAATAATATAACAAAATGAAGTAGAAATATTGTAGGAAAGAGATAAATTTTGTGGAAAGTTGCATTTTGTGATAATAAGTTGTTTTGCATTAATATCATTGATCTTTAAATTTGTTAAGAATTTGAATTTCTCATGAGGTTCACAAATTATCATTGAAAAATAAAATATTTAAAAACCTAGAAAGCAATATTTTATTTGATTTAGCATTTTTAGATGACTCCAATGACCTTTGTTTCATCTCGATTTGGCCAAGTTTTTCTTTGCTAAGAATTAACAAACCAAATCAAAATAAATCATAGTAAAATATTAATTTAAGGATTTTTAATTATATAATAAAGAAAAAATAATCTAAGTTAAATACGAATGGAGGTCACATGAGGTGAGTTAAATGTTATGGGAAAGGTTCATTTAGATGAAGAAAGGATAACAAATTGGGCTTGAGGTGTTGTAAGTTGAATACAAATCAAAACACCTCATAAAGAATATTAAAAAGATAAAATAAATATTTTAAAAATATATAAAATAAATATATAATTCGTAAAAGCTCGTTTAAAAAAGTCTAATGACGTTTGTTTAATCTTAAATAGATCTAGTTATCATTTACTATTAATTTTTAAAATAAATAAGCATAAATAATTGTAAATTATTATTATTTTAATATTAAATCATATATTATAAATCTAAAGCGTAATAAATTGTTGAAATTTAATATTAACAAATCTAGAAAATATAATAGTGATATGGGAAGAGAATTATAGCTCATTGTAATATAAATATAATAAAAGAAGCAATTAGGGAAATTATATAAATAAAATGTGAAAATTACATTCTAAGATGTTAAATAGATCGAGTTTAACATTCTAGATCATAAATCAGGTACGACTATTGTCTCACAAAGTAAGGAAATACTTTAAAATATAAAATAATAATGTTGCGTTACCAAACGAAAGCTAAAATATTAATAAATTATAATAAGCACAAACATGATAAATTATTTTTTTAATATTATTTAAATATATATTCAAACTAAAATATGATAGATTGAAGCAATGTTACGTCACAAAATTAAAGTGAGGTATTGCATAAGAGAGGAGATTTATAATGATATAGTAATAAATTCAAATCAATTGAAAAAATTAAAGAAATTGGTTTGACAAAATCAGTATGATATAAAAGGTTATGGAATAGAAGAATAAGAGTTCAATACTAATATAATTAAACTGAAGTAAAATATTTCAAAAATTGACATAAATTACACTTAAAAGTTAAATTCCAACTAACATGGGAGGTAATGTGTAGCATACTTGATTGTCAAATAAGGCAAGAATAAAAATACCTTGGAAAACATGCCAAAGTCATTAAAAATAAAAGTTGAAAAAATTTTGAATTGAAATTTAATTGGAGAGACCACCTCGAGACTTTTGTAGACATTTATTTCATCTGAATCACATCTCATTTTGAATTTATGAGAATTAGTAAAATAAATAAACAATGCCAAAAATAAATTATTTTTTTAATGTTATGTAAATATATATTATAATTGAAATGAGATAAATTAAAAATCATATAGTATAAAAAAATCAATCTTAAAGGTTTTATTGGTGGAGATTTAGTGTTACATAGTATTACAAGAAAATAAAAGCAAAAATTAGAAGTACATAGATAAATTATATGAGAAAGAATCTTGTTTGAGATACTAAAAAGATTGAGTGTAGACACCCTGATTTCCAATAAGTTATGATCAAAAACCATGTAAAGCATACAAAAAAGGAAAAAGAAATATTATATGAAATAGAAATAAACCTTTAAATGGATAGAGCTTATTGAGTCTAGCATAGTGACTTTTTATCATACTTATGAAACTTTTTTTTGGGAATACTACGAATTAACTATATAAATAAGATCATATAATAATAAATTGTTATTTGTATCTTAATTTTATATATATATTAAAGTGATAAAGAGATAAATTTAAGAAATATAGTATAATAAAATTGAGGTGTTATAAAGGTGACATGAAAGCAAATTTAAAGCTACATAATAATACAACCAAATTATACAAAAAATTCTGAAAAATTAATGTTTATTATTACAAAACATTTTACCACAATATACTATGGTCATCAAGTAGAACATCTCTGACTATCAATTTTGGTATGAATTAAAATATTTTTCAAACTCTTTAATAGCCATAATAAATAAGATATTTAAAATATAAAGAATGACATGTAGTTTAAAAGTGTTTATTATGACATGTTTAATGACATATGTTTCATCTATATCAACGTTATTTGCAAAAAACAAAAGTAAATATGCATAAATAACAAAATGTTATTTCTTTAATATTTTGTATTTATATGTTAGATATGAAATTGATAAAATTAAAGTAATGTCATGCAACAAAAGCAAAGTGAAATCAGCATCACATAAGAGGAGAATAAGAATTTTAAATTTATTTAATAAAATCAGAGCAATAACTTTGAAGATGTGACATAAATTATTGAAAAAGTTTCAATTAAAGATACTGAGGAGATCAAGTGTAACATTCTTGATCATCAATCCAGATAAGAATTGAATTGCCTCGTGAAGAATACCATGATCATAGAAAATGAAATAAGTTAATATTTCATATTTAAGATTTAATTAAATAGAGCTCATCAAGTGATTCCAATGATGTTTATTTTTTCTCGATTAGACCTTTTCTGTGATTATTATCAAGCACTAAATTAAATAGAGTTGTGTAATAATAAATTTTTATATTAACATTAAAAAATATATATTGAAGTGGAAGATAAATTGAAGCAATGTAAAGTAACAAAGTGAAATGAATGTAATGGTCACATAGGATGATATTTCATTTTTTCATTATATTATGACAAAATTGATGCAAAAAATTTCATGAAATGATATAAATTGTGTATGAATGTTTGATTAACATATATAAAGAGATTAAGTATAGCATTCTTGATCATAAAATTTGGTATGAATTGAAATGTCTTATAAGGCATGGAAAAATCATAGAAAAATAAATATTTAATTTTTTTGAAATGAATTTGCAAATGTCATAGGGGTCATCAAGAAGGGTCAAACAAATTTCCATTAATCTTAATGAAAAAAAGTTTGTAGTTAATCCCAATAAGCAAATAAATTAGAATAAAAAAAATAAATTATTATTTTAATATTTATTTAATGTCTAGTGAAGTTAAAATAAGACAACTTCATGTAATGTAATATAAGTAAATAAAAGTGATAAAATAGTCCCATGAGAGGAGATTGAAACTATCATTATAATATAACAATATTTGAGGAAAAAAGTTAAAAAAATTAAATAAATTATATAACAAAGTTGCATTTCAAGATACCAAGGAGACCAAGTATAACATCTTTGATCATCAAAATAAATATAAATCATAATAGCTTGCAAGGAATGCAAAAAAATAAATACTTTAAACTTTAGAAATGAAGATTTAATTGGATAGAGCTTGTAAAGAAAAGCCCACTGACATTTCTTTTATCTTGATCAAATCTCAAATAGAATTATTATTTCTTAACAAACTAGATAAGTATAAATAAAAATAATTTATTATTTTCATATTAAGTAACTACAAATTAATGTTGAACTGAGTTGAATTGAAGATGTCTAATTTAACCAAATGAAGGTAACGTGAAGGAATAATTATCAGAGAGTTATAATTTTGTGTTAACAAAACAAAATAAATGAGTAGTTAAACAAATGACAAAAATCATGTAGGGAAGTGGGATTCAAAGACAGTAAGTAGATCGAGCATAAAATGCCCAATTAATATAACTTGTAAAATGTTAAAACATAATTAAATCCTCTAAAATATAGCAAGAATATTTAATTGCATAGATCACATGGAGATGAGTCCACCAACTTTCATTTTGTCATGAATGAAAGTTATGCAAATTTTGAAAGTGAAAAGATTCATTCCAAGATACTTGGAGTTGATGTGTAAAATAAAAATTTATCAAATTTGGCATGAATAGAAATAACTCATTAAACATGCCAAAACTTAAAAAAATAAAATATTTAATATAAAAGTTTTTTCGTTGAATAGAACTCATTGAGACGAGTCTAAAAAAAATTTATTTTGTGTCAATTAAAAATTATTTGGAATAAATAAGAACTATTACAAAAATTTGAAATGAGATAAACTAAGGTATTGTAAAACAGCTTAATCACAAGGATGTGATGATCACATGAGAGGACAATTTATATTTTATAGTAATATAACCAAATTGAAGCAAAACATTTTTGAAATTATAAATTTTCTAAAATATAAATTCTCAGTCGTAGTGATTAAAATATAAATTTTCTCAAATATAAATTTTCTAAAATATAAAAATTGAAGAAACAAATTTAAATTCCCAGTCACTAAGAAAAAATATTCTAAGATCTTAAATAGTCAAACTAGGTATTAAATGAATGATATTATAAAGAGTGCTAAAATCCTAGAAAACAAATTATTAAAGAGATATAGAACAGAATATTTATTTTCATTTAATTCATTGAGATGTTTTTATGACTTTTGTTTCATCTCAATTGAAGCTCATTTAAAGTTACTAAGAATTAGAATAATATAAAAAACAACATTATAATTAGTTATCATTTTAATATAAGGTAAAGCTGTAACAAAGCTTAATTAAAATAAATTGTCACAAATCAAAGTAATGTGAAGGTTAGACGAGATGAGAATTAAAGCTTCATAGTATTATAGCCAAATCAACACAAAAAGGTATAAGAAATAAGAAAAATTTTATGTGAGAATTTCTTTCCAACACACTAACGATACTAAGTGTAGCAATTTCAACCATCAAGTTAAGTACAAATGGAAATGTCTCTTAAGGCAAGTCAAAATCTTAGAAAATGAAATTTTTAAAAACATAAAAAAGCATATTTAATTGAATGGAGCTCATCAAGATGTACTATAAATCTTTTGTTTCATTTGGAATCATTGTGAATCTCCAAAGTGAATACGCGTAGATAATAATAAATTCTTTTTAATATTACGTAAATATAAATTATATATTTGAAGCGATAAATTGAAGTAATACATTATAATAAAATAAAAACATTGCAAATTAAGTTAATATAAGTAAATTAGAATGATAATTTTGAAGAAATGAGAAAAATTACTTTTTAATGTTGCATTCCTAAGTACTAAGGATATTTAGCTTGACATTACCATGAACAAACTAGGCAGAAATCCAAACGGCCAAAGTATGAGAAAACTTTAGAAATAAAACTTTTAAAATATAGAAATCTATTTTATACTGGAGAGATTTTGATGACATGAGTCTAGTGATGGTTTTTTTGTCTCCATTGGAACTCTCCTGGAATGACTATAAATAACAAATAAATAATCATAAAAATAGTAAATTTTTATTTAAATATTAAGTCGATATATATAAAAGCAAAAGTGTGTTTTATTTAAGAAATTTAATATAATAAAATAAAAACATTATCAAGGTCACGTGAAAGAAGATTTAGTAATACATAGTAATATAACAAAATCAAAGAGAAACATTTCATGAAATTAAATTAATTATATTGGAAAGTTACATTAAAAAATACTGCGAAGATCATGGGTAACACCCTCAATAATTAAATATGGTATATCGTTAGATGCCTTCACAGATCATTACAAAATCTTTAAAAATAATATATTTAAAAATATTTAGATTGAATATTTAAATGGATAGAAAGTAAGGCGAGATGAGTCCAATATTTTTTCATCTCAATTAGATCATGTTTTGAATTATTATGAATTACCAAAGTAATAAAAATAACAATATTTTATTTTTATTGTTAAGAAAATATATATTAATACTAAAATAGGTGAAATTAAAGCAATGTTATACAACAAAATCAAACCAATTAAAGCATCACAAGAGAGGACAGCTAATCTTTCATAAAACTTTTACTGAATAAAATTGAAGCTTTTGAAGAAATAATTTAAGTTGTACAAGAAGGATGCATTAGAAATACAAACAACAACCAGTATAATACCCTCGATTGTTAAATATTTTACGAATCAAAATGTTTCTTAAAGGGTGTTAAAATCTTAAATGATCAAAAATAAGGAATATAGATATCAATTTTTAGTTAAATAGAGCATGTCAAGACAATTTCAATAATGTTTTTTCCCACTTGATCAAACCACATTTTTAATTATTGCAAAGTACAAAATTAAATAAAAAAATAAATAATAAATTATTACTTTAAAATTATCAAAAAACTATATTAAAGCTAAAACGAGATAAATTTAAGTAATGTAATATAGTCAAATTAAAGTAACGTGAAAGTGACATATTGAAGGAATTATAGTTTCATTTTAATAAAACAAAAATAAATGTAAAAATTTTGAAGAAATGAGATAAATCATATAATAAGTTTGCACTATAAGATACCACTAAAATTGAGTCTAAGAACCTCCATCACTAAATTAGGAACAAACAAAAATGCCTCACAATGTGTGTTATAATTCTAAAAAATATTTCAACATTAAAAGCAAATATTTTACTAAAGATCTTACCAAGGCTAGTCTAGCTATATTTATTTTATCTCAATCATTTCCCATATAGAATTTTCGAGAATTATGAAAGAATAAAAGTAGAAAAAGTAATAAAAAATTAGTAATAATAAATTTTTCACTAAAGCAAAAAAAAAAGAAGTTGAAGATTGTATTGTTTCTAAATGTAACTTATGTAATGGTCATAAGAGAGAAGAATTACAATTAGACAGTAATTTAACAAATAAAATAAAATCATTTCAAAATTATCATTAAATTGTTTGGGAAACTTGTGTACAATGATACTAGGGAGATTAAACGTCAAATCTTCTATCTTGGAATCATATACAAACTAAAATGTCCCATTAGACATAAACAAATATATATAATAAATTATTTAAAAAAATAGACATGAATATTTAATTCTATAGTATTTATTGAGATAAGTACATTGACTAATATTAAAATTTGAAAAATGAAATAACTTTTATAGGAAAGTTACATTCTATGATACAAAGAAGATTGACTATAACATCTATCAACATTAAATCAAGTACAAATTAAAATTTCATATAAAATAAGCAAAAATCATAAATATTTAAAACATTAAAAAAATAAATTTGAATAATTTGTTTTATTGAACTCTCAAGTTAAATCTAGGATTCTTTGTGTTGTCTCAATTATGTGGCATTTGTAAATGTTGTAAATTCTCAAAGTAGATAATATAAATGATAGTAAATTATTATATTAATGTGGAGCAAATATGTTTTGAAGAGGAAGTGGGACATATAAAAATAACGCAAAAAAACTAGGTTAAAGAAATATAAAGTAGAGATGTGAAAAGATTTGGAGTGAAATATTGATATAACAAATTCGAAGCAAAAAATTCAAATAAATGAGAGAAATTATATAACAAATTTTCATTTCAATATTCTAAGGAGGTTATGTGTAAGGTTTGTAAGAAAGGAGAGTTAGATTTTGATAGGATTATAATAATATAAAAGAAAAAAAATTAAGAAATGAGATAAACTGTATGGGATAGTTGCACTTTTAGATGCTAGGGGGATCGAGGCATAGCATTGTTCATCATTGAATCAGATAAGAATTAAACTATTTTGCAAAATGGCCCAAAACTATAATAGATAAAATACATAAAAATTTTAACTTGTACATTCTTTTAGATTTAGCTCATGAGGATTGGTCTAATGAAGTTTATTTCATCTTGATTGGATCTAATTTTTAGAAATTATGAAATACCAAAATAAATATACATAAAAATGTAAATTATTATTTTAAAATTAACTAAATATATATATATAATGTGGTTAAAATGAAACTACATAAAGAACTAGAATATAACAAATTGACGAAAACTAATGGCCACAATAGGAGATATTTAGAGTTTCATATTAATAGAACAAAATCGAATAAAAACATTTGAAAAATTCAGTTTTCTTAATTGAGAAGTATAATTTATGCTTATTTATAATATTAATTAAAAAATCCAAATAAGGTCTTATCAAGATGTGACAAACATCGTTGGAGTCATATTGTTTAGCCTAATCAAAATGAAAATTCATTTTGAAATTTTAAATATTTTATTTTTTTACGATTTTAGTATGTTTTAAGAGACATTTGTATTCTTGCCAAATTTGATGTTTGAAGATGCTAAACTTGATCTTATAGTACATTGGAATGAAATTTTTTAGTATACTTTATCTCATCTCTTCTAATTTTTTTTATTTTACCAGTTATACTTGTATAAAACTTTAAATCTTCCCTCTTAAAATATTTACATTGCTTTGACTTGGTTATATTACATCTCTTTAATTGATCTCATTTTTGCTTTACCATTTTTATTAAATATTAAATTAATAAGTTGCAATTATTCGTGCTTATTTAATTAAGTATTTTGAAGTAATTTCAAATAATCTTAGTTTAAGATATAACATACAATACTACACATGATCATGTTTATACTATTAAATATTCATTTTTTATAATTTAAGATATTTTAATTTGTAGAGTTTTAGTAATCCTTGTATGACATTTTGTTACAAGGTTGATTTGATGATCGACGATATTATGCACCAACTCCTCAGCATAACAAGAATATAGCTTTCCTATATAACATATCTCTTTCCATCAAATGTTTTTTTAAAATTAGTTTTTTTTACTATATAGCAATATATCTCCTCTCATGAGATAATTAATCATTATTAATTTTTAATGAAATCTATAATTTATAATAATGCCAAACAAGGTTTTGTTAGGACAAAATAAACATCGATGGACTTCTCTCAATATGTTGTTCCAAAACAAATATTCATTTCTAAATTTCCAAATATTTTTTTTTAAAGTTTTGGTATGTTTTAGAAGATATATTTTTTTGTACCTAATTTAATGATAGAGAGCACTACACTCAATCTCTATTATCTTGTAAAATAATTTTTTTTACAATTTATACCAATTATTTAAATTTTTAAAATTTATTTTGTTATTTTATTTTGCTACTGTAATTATTTAATCATGTAACCTTTATATTGCTTTAGTTTGGTTATAACACATTACTTCAATTTATCTTGTTTCAACTTCATTATATATTTATGAAGTTTTAAAAAAAAAAAATTTTATCACTTACACTTAAATTTATTTTACTATTAATTCCAACGAGGTCTTGTTAAGATTCATTAGATTTGTTTAAATGAGCTCATTTAAGTAAATATTTCTTCTTATGTTATTTGATAACTTTTTTGAAGGGGTATTACAATGGTTGATGAGAATGTTTTTATTTCTCCATATTTGATGATCAAAAATATTAACTCAATCTCTTTAGTGTAGTAGAAAGCAACTTCCTCACACAATTTATCTCATCTCTTGAAATGTCTCTCTTTGAGATGATCATATTACTTTGAAACTTTAATTAATAACTCATCTAACCATTATGTTACTTAAACTCATATCACTTTAGCTTTAATATTTGGTTAGTAAAATTAAAAAATTAATTGATTCGAAATGATGCCTCATTGAAGCAAAAGAATCATTGTTTGAATTATCTTAAAAGATTTTGTCAAAAAAAATATTCTTTACTATATTTTAAAATATTTTTATTTTTAAAATTTTTGGCATATTTTATGAGACATTTTGAATTGTATTTGATTTAATGACTACGAATGTTACACTCGATCTTCTTAATAATGTGGAACAAAATTTTTCTATATAATATTTCTCACTCCAATTTTTCTATTTGATTTGGTTATAATACAATGAAACTATAATTCTCGTCTCAAGTGACATTTTGACCCCTTTAAGTTTTGTTATATTATATTTCTTCAATTTAATATTTTCAAGTGTTGATATTGAAATAGTAGTTTATTATTATATAAGTTTATTTACTTTGGTAACTAGCAGAGAATCCAAGCAAGATCCCAATGAGACGAAACAAACAAGGTTATACTTAATTCAAAGAACATTATTTTAATCAATATTAATTTTTATAATTCTAGATATTTTATTTTGTATGATTTTGACATGCTTAACAACACATTTTGAATCTACCTTATTTGATGAATAAGGATGTTACATTAAATCTCCTTAGTTCTTTCATAGCAACATTTTAGTAAACATTTTTAGATTTTTTTCGTAGGTTTTGCTTTGATTTTGCTACAGTACTACATACTATAAATCTTCTCTCATGTGACCTCTAGTTTAATTTTGTAGTATTATATTTATTTAATTTATCCTATTTTTTCCCTTATATACATTTACTTAATTTTAAAAAATAATAATTTATTATTATTTAAGGTTATTTAATTTGTAATTAATAGAAATTTTAAATGAGGTCCAATGCACACAAAACAAGTATCATTGTACTACCTATAATGAGCAATATACAATTAAATATTTAGTTCTAAATTTTTAATATTTTATTAATAATAATTTGGCCAAATTTTACAAGAGATTCAATTCGTATTTGATCTGACAAAAAAATGTCACACTTCATATCTTTACTGCCTTGAAGTTCAACTTTATTGTATAATTTGTCTCATTTCTTAAAATTATTTTCTTTGATTTGATTTCATTACTACGGAAGTCTAAATCTCTTATCATGTCACCTACACATTACTTTGATTTAGTTAAGTAAAATTACTTCAATTTATCTCATTGTAACTTTAATGTATATTTATTTGATATTAATAATAATTTATTAAAATTTATGCTTTTGAAATTAAATGACTCAGTAAATTCAAATAAAATCATATTAAATCAAACCAAATGTTGTTCAATTCATATCAACAAGTTCCATCTAATTAAATATCAATTTTTATATTTTTATATATTTTATTTTGTAAGGTATTTGTATGTTTTACTAGCCATTTTGATTTTTATGTGATCCAACAATCTTGAATATTAGACTTGATCTCTTTATTATCTTGGAATGTAACATTCTTGTATATTTATCTCATTTCTTCAAATAGTTTTACATCTATTTGGCTATGCTACACTAAATCATTTCTCTTGTGAGCTTTACCTTGCTTTGATTTCATTATTTATATTGCTTCAATTTCTCTTATTTTAGCTTTAACATATATTTATTTAATATTAAAATAATACTTTGTTATAATTTAAGCTTATTTAAATTGATAATTTGTCACAACTCTAAAAGGTTTTTGAATATGAAAAAAAAAGGTCGTCGGACTCCTCTTGCAAAGTTGTACCAAATGAAATAAATAATTTTATATTTCTTAAATATTTTATATTTTGTGGGTTTTACATTCTTTACATAGTTTTATTTGTGCCTTATTTAACGATCGAGAATGTTATACTCAATCTCCTTAGTATCTTCGAATGCAACTTTCATGTGCATTTTATCTCCTATTTTCTCAATGTTTTTATTATGATTTATTTACATTACTTTTAAACTCTAATTCTTCTCTCTTATAAACTTTACAACTCTTTGTTTTGTTTATTACATCACAAAACTTTATCTCATTGGAGGTTTAATATGTATTTTCATAATAAAAATGATCATTAATTTTCATTTATGCTTATTTACTTTGGTAATTTTTAATATTCAAAATGATTTTGATTTGAGACAAAAAAATGTCATTGAACTCCTCTTAATTAGCTTTACCCAATTTAATATGTTTTTTAATAATTTATTTCCTTTGGTTTTTTTATGCTTTATAAGATATTCAAATTTATGCGTGATTTGAAGATTGTTATTGTCGCACACGATCTTCTAAGCTTCTTCGAATACAATTTTCCTATACAATTTATCTCATTTATTCAAAGTTTTTACTTGAAATTTGTTATACTAATATATAACTGCAAATCTATTCATATGTGAAAATTATATTCTTTCCATTTAGCTAAATTATTTTGCTAAACTTTATCTCATTTCATCTTTAATATATATTTTCTTAATATTAAAATAATAATACATTATTATTTATGCTTCTCTAATTTTTAGTTTATAATAAATCCAAACATTATTCGATTGAGACGAAACAGTCATCGTTTGTCTCATTTTGATGAGGACTATCAAATAGCATATTAATGTCAATATTTTTAAATATTTTATTTTCTAAAGTTTTCGCATGCTTTCTAAGACATTTGGATCAAACCTAATTTAACAATTAGTTATGTTACATTAAATCTCCTTAGTGTTTTGGAATGAATTATTCAATACAAATTATCTCATTTTCTAAAAGTTTTTATTTAGCAAAGTTATATTATTATATATCTCTAAATTTTCTCTCGAGTGATATTTAAATTACTTTGTATTTGGTATCATTTCATTACACAAATTTAAATTAATATTTATTTCTATATATTAAAATAATAATTTATTATAATTTATGTTTACTTATTTTTTAAATTCATTGTAATTCTAAATAAGGTTAGATAAAGACAAAATAAATGCCATTACACTCGAATCAGTAACCTCTATCTAATAAAATAGTTAGCTTTATATAAATACTTTATTTTTATGCCTTTTAGTATTTTTTTAGGAATTTTCTTTTGTAGATGATATAATGATTAATGATACCATACTTGATCTCATTAGTACCTTGGAATACAACTTTGTCATACAATTTAATTCATTTTTCAAATATTTTGCTTTGCTTTTATTGTTAGAGCAACTTTCAATCTCTTCTCATGGTACCATAAAAACGATTTGGTTTAGTTACATTACATTTCAATTTATCTTAGTTTAACTGTAATATAAATTTATTTAATCATTAAAATAATAATTTAATTTTATTTATGCTTATTTAAATTTGTAGTTAACATTAATTCCAAATAAGACTAAATCAAACAGAAGAAAGCCTTTAGACTCGTCTTTATAGGCATTTACAACTAAAACTTTATTTCTATATTTTTTAGATATTTTATTTTGTTAATTTTTTAGGTGCTTTATAGAACATTTCTAATTATCTTTGAACTAAGGGTTGAGGATATTGTACTCAATCTCCATAGTATCTTGGAATGAATCTCTCCCTTATAATTAATCTCATTTCTTAAAAAATTTCACTTTGATTTTGTAATACTACATTGATTTAATATATCTCATTAGTCATTAATATGCATTTACTAAATCTTACAATAATAATTTATTATTATTTACATTTATTTATTTTGTTAATTTATTATAATTCTAAATAATGTCTAATTCAGACAAAATAATAGTCATTAAACTCACCTTAATAGACTTTATCTAATTTACTATTTATTTTTATGTCAATAAATAATTTAATGTTCTGAGTTTTAGTATGCTTTTTGATGCATTTTGATTCATACATGTTATGATAATTGGGGATATAATACTAAATCTTATTAGTGCCTTAGATTGTAATATTGTAATAAATTTATCTTATTCTTTTAAATTGTTTTCTTTAATTTTGTAGCAATATTTTGTATGTCTCAGTCTCCTCTTATGTGATCTTTAAAATGATTTGATTTAGTAATATTACATTTCTTAATGTAAGACATTTCAAATTTAATATAAATTAACTTAATGATAAAATCATAATTTAGTTTTATTTATGCATTTTTTATTTTGTGAATCACTTTAATTCCAAAGGAGGTTGATCGTGAGAAAACTAACATCTTTGCACTCATCTCTAAATGTTTTATTCAATTAAAACTTTCTTTCTATTTTATTAAATATTTTAGTTTGTCAAAAGTTTCAAGATTTATGAAACATTTCAAATCAATCCTTATTTTTTCATAGAGGATGTTTACACATTCTTATTAGTATCTTATAATGATGCATTCACCAATAATTAATCTCATTTCTTTAATTCTTTCATGATGATTTAATAATAATATATTGCTACAATTTATCTCATTTTTGTTTATATATGTATGTATAATCAATATTAAAATAATAATTTATCATTATTTATTCTTAATTTTTTAAATGCATCATATTTTTAAATGAGCTCCAATCAAGTCAAAACAAAAATGATTAGACTCATCTCAATGTGTTGTATCAAGTTAAATATTCATTCATGAATTTTTAAATATTTAATAGGTTTTAAATTTTTGTAGATTTCTTGAGACATTGTAATTCAAGATTGATTTGATGATTGAGAATTTCACACTCAATCTCTTTAGTATCCCAAAGTACAAATTTCCCACAATTTTTCTCAATGCTTCAACCTTTTTACATCAATTTGGTTACGTTGTTTCAAAACTCTAATTCTTCTCTATTGTATCCTTTACTTTGATTTAACCTGGTTAGATTATATTATTTCAATTTATCTCATTTTTTCTTTAATTTTAACCTATTTAAAATTAAAAATAAAAACTTATAATTAATTATGTATTTTTTGTGATAATTCCTTGTAATTTCAAACATAATCTAATCAAGGAAAAACCAATATTGTTGGATTCTTCTCAATGAGCACTATCCAATTCTATATTCATTATATATTTCTATATGTTTCATTTTGTAGAGTTTTAGCATGACATAATACATTTAAAGTTGTACATGAATTAGTGATAGAGGAGGTTACATCCAATATCTTTATTTTCTTAGTTTCAACTTACATGTAAAATTTATCTCATTTCGTGAAATGTTTTACAGTGATTTGTTTATATTATATTGAATCAATTTATCTCATTTTATTTAAATATATATTAACATAACATTAAAGTAATAACTAGTTATTATTTATGTTTAATTGCTATGGTAATTCACATTAATTACAAATGAGGACTATTGAAGACAGAACAAATATCATTAAACTTGACTCAATAATAGCTACCATATTAGATATATTTTTTAATAATTTTTAAGTAATTTATTTTATTATTTTTTGACATGTTTTGAAACAATTAGATTCTGCATGATATGATGGTAAAGTATGTTCCATTCAATCAATATTGCAACTTGTAGTGCAACTTTCTCAAACTATTTATCTCATCTTTCAAATTTTTCAGTTTGGAACTCTTATATTGCTATGAAACTCTAAATGTCTTATCATGTGACCTTTATATCACTTTCATTTTGCTAAATTATATTTTTTTAAATTTATATCTTTTAGCTTTAATATATTTTTTCTTAATGTTAAAATACTTATTTTTAATTATTCATTCTTTTTTTAGTTTTTAAAATTCTAAGAAATCCAAATCATGTCCTATCAAGACAATAAATTTTATTGGACTTCTCTCAAAGAGCATTATCATTAGTTTTGTCAAGCATGGTAAGAAGTTTCTATTCATGGAAGAATTGTTGTTGAGGCTATTGAACTTGATGTCCATATTTCTTAATGCAATGTTCATGTGAAATTTATCTCATTCCATCAAATGCTTCTCATTGAATTAGATATATTATGTTACTTCAATTTATCTATATTTAGCTTTAATGTACATATTTACTTACTACTATAATAATAATTTATTATTTTTTATGTTTCCTTAAATTAGGTAATTCATAGTAATTCTAAATGTGGCTTGATGAAGATAAAACAAATAGCATTGTACTCATCTTAATGTACTATATCCAATTAATTATACATTTTTATTTTTTAAATTATTTTATTTTCAATTTTTTTAGGATGCTTTATGAAACATTTTTAATCATAACATATTCAATTATCATGGATATCATAAAAGATCTCCTATAATCTTTGAATGCAACTTTGCCATATAAATTATCTCATTTTTTTCAAATTTTTTTGCTTTGATTTTGTTATATTACTATTTAACTCTACATCTCCTCCCATGTGACAATTATATCATTTAGATTTGGTTATATTACATTTCTTCATTTTATCTCATGCTAGCTTTATTATATATTTTTGTAAAATTAGAATGATAATTTAGTATTATTTTTTCTTATTTAAATTGGTAATTCATAAGATTTCATAACTGGGTTTGATAATACAAAACAAATATTTTTGAAATCATCAAGATGATGTATATCCAACTAAATATTAATTTTTTTAAATTTTTTAAATATTTTATTTTCTAAGGTTTTATTTTATTTTATGAGATATTTCAATTTGTACTTATTTTGATAATAGAGATAGTTACCATAATCTTCTTGTTATCATTGATGCAACTTCCCAAGGCAATCTCTCACTTAAAAAGTTTTCATTTTGATTTGGTTATGTTACCATGAAATTGTAATTCTTCTCTCTTGTAACATTTGCATCACATAGATTTTGTTAGATTACATTACTTATATTTATACTTTTATAGATTTATTATATATTTGTTCAATTCCAAAATAATAATTTCTAATACTTTATAGTTATTTATTTTAATAATTTGTTGTAGTTACACACAATGTTAAATTGAGAAGAAATAAATGTCTTTGGTCTCATCTCAAAGAGCTCTATAAAATAAAATAAATTTCTTTTGCTATACTTTATGAGACTTTTGAAGTCATAACTAAATTGATAAAGTTCCATTCAATGTTTTAAATACCTTTTAAAGCAGGTTTTCAATTGATTTATCTCTCTTTTTCACAATTTTAACTTTGATTTTTTATATCATTATGTTATTTTAAATCTCCTATCATATCAAATTTACATCACTTTGAATTTATTATAATATATTTTTTCAATTTATCTCATTTCTAACTTTAACATAAATTTATTTAACATTAAAATTGTAATTTACTATTGTTCATGCTTATTTAAGTTTATACTTCATGGTAATTTAAACTAGGTATTATTGAGAAGAAACAAATTTCATTGGACTTTTCTCAACTAGAATTATCCAATTAAATAATCATTTTTTATTTTTAATTATTTCACTTTCTTGAATTTTACGATATTTTTTGAGATAGTTCAATTCATAACTAATTTGATAATCTAGGATGTTTTAGTCGATTTCTCGTTATGTGTGGACACAAATTTCTTGTACAATTTTCCTCATTTATTTAACTTTCATATTTTGATTTTGATTTATTACATTAATTTGTCTTATTTCATCTTTAATATGCATTTAGTCAATAGTAAAATAATGTTTTCTTATATTTAATGTTTAATTACTTTTGTAAATCATAATAATCTAAAATAAGGTCTAATTAAGAAAAACGTTCTCAATAGACTGGTCACAATAAACTTTATCTAATCGAATATTCATTACATATTATAAAAGTTTATGTTTACTAAAGTTTTGGTGTATGTTAGACGAGATTATGATTCATAACAAATTTAATGATCAGTGATATTATACTCGACCTACCTAAAATTTTTGAATATAACTTTCTCTAATAATTTATCTCATTTATGCAAACATTTTACTTTGATCTTAATACATTATTATAATGAACCACTAAATTGTCTATTGTATGACCCTTAGAATTCTTGGATTTGGTCATATTACATTGCTTTAATTTATCATATTTCAACTTTAATATTTATTTAATAATATTAAATTAATAATCTTTGGTTGCTTATGTCACTTTCTCTTTTAGCTTGAAATAAAGTTTGACCAAGAAAACATAAACCTCATAAAACTCAACTTGATGAGATGTACAAAATTAAATATTTATTTATATAATTTTCTAATTTTTTTAATTTTATAGAAGTTTTGAATACTTTGTGAGACATTTTGATTTGTAGCTCATTTGACATTGAGTATATCACACTACATCACCATATTATCATGGAATGCCAGTTTCATATATAATTTATTTCATTCCTTTAATTTTTTTGCTTCAATTTTATTATATTACATTGCTTTAATTTATTAATTTAATATTTATTATATATTTACTTAATATTAAAATTATAATTCATTATTATTTGTACTTATTTAAATTACTAATTTGTAGTAATTCTAAACAAAATTGAATAATGAAGAACAAATGTCATTTGACTAGTCATGATAAGCACTATCTAATGAAATAATAACTTTTATAAATATTTAATTTTTTTTAGTTTTTTATGCTTTATGAGTGCTTTTGCTTAGTACATGATTTGCTAAATGGCAATGTTACACTCAATCTCTTCGGTATAATGGAACATAACTATCTTGATGCTTTATGAGTGCTTTTGGCTAGTACAAGATTTGGTCATTGGCAATGTTACACTCAATCTTTTTGGTATCATGGAACATAACTTTCTTACACCAATTTTCTTATTATTATAATTTTTTTTCTTTCATTTGGATCTCTTGTTATGTAGTTCATATTCTTCTCTCTCGTAACATTTTCTTCACTTTGATTTTGTAAGATTATACTACTTTAATTTACATTATTTTTACTTTAATTTTTATTTACCTAATATTATAAAATAATTTAATTTTTTATGCTTATTTACTTTGATAATTATTGTAAATATAACAAAGTTTGATTCAAATGAATTACACATGTCTAAGTAAGCTTTATCCAACAAAATATTTGTTTTAATATTTTTTTATATTTTATTTTGTTGGGGCTTGCATTGCATTCTAAGTTATTTATATTTGCACTTGATTTGATGATCAAGAAAAATACACTTCATCTCTGTAGTATCATAGAATAAAACTTTCCTATATAATTTATCCAACTTCTTGAAATTTTTCACTTTGGTTTCTATTGCTATATAACCCTAAATCTTCTCTCGCAAGATATTTACATCACTTTGATTTGTTTATATACATTAATTTAATTTATCTAATTATAGGCTTACTATATCATCACTTCATTTTAAAATAGTAATATATTATTATATAAGCTTATTATACCATTTACATCACACCAATTCAAACCAGGCTTGATGAACATGACAAAAAAGCCATTTGGACTCCTCTTGATGAGCTCACTTAAATTACAAATTCAATTTTACATGTTCAAATATTTTATTTTTTGTATTTTATCTAACTTTATGAGCGATTTTAATTCAATCCTAATATGATAATAGAGGATGCTTCTATCGATCTTTTTAGTATATTGGAATATAATTTATACAATTTATCTTATTATAATTTTAAAGCATATTATTATATTAAAATAATAATTCATTATTATCTATATTTTTTAAGATTGCTAATTCATAATAATTTCAAAAGAGATTCAATTGAGACTAAACAAATGACATTGGGCTCACCTTAATGAGCTTTATCTAATTTAATATTCATTTTTTATATTTTGAAATATATTATTTTCCTTTGTCTTGGCATGTTTCATGAGTTATTTTAATTTGTATATGATTTGAAGATCAGTAAACTTTCACTAATTTCAAAAGTATCTTAGAAAGGAATTTTCCTATGCAATTTATATAAAAACTTTTTCTTTAATTTTGTTATATTTCTATAAAGCTATAATTCTACTGTCATAAAACCTTTACAACACCTTAATTTTGTTTGATTGCAATGCCTCAGCTTATCCCATTTCAGTTTTAATGCTTATGTACTAAGTATTTTTGAAATTTGTAATTATTTATGCTTATTTTACTTTGGTAATTTGTAATAATTACAAATGAGGTTTGATGAAGATAAAAAAATAGTTTATTGGACTTGGCCCGAGGACCTTTATGGAATTCAATATTCATTTATGTATGATTTTTGAGATTTTTTATTTTTACCTAATAATTATCAGTGATGCAACACTCGATCTTCTCACTATCCTACAAAAGTAATTCAATATCATTCCAAATTTGGTTTAACTGACACTTAGAAAAATTGTTGGACTTGTGTACTAATATTTATTTCTATTTGTTTTAATTCTTTATTTTCTTGTGTTTTAGCATACTTTACAAGTCACTTTTGAGTTCCTTAGTAATAAGAAATGCATCTTTCTTATAGAATTTATTTTATTTCTTAAAGTATTTTACTTTTATAAGATTATATTATTATGTAACACTAAATCTTCTCTCATGTGACCTTTATATTACTTTAATTTGTTTATTTTATATTATTTCAATTTATTTTTTTTAATAAATTAAGATATATTTATTTAATATATAAAATTTATTTATCATTATTTATGATTATTTATTTTGTCAATTTATAATTATTTTGAACAAGCTTTGATCTAAGGAAATATGATTAATTTATTTTATTATTTTTAAATACTTTGTTTTCTAGTGTTTTAGAATACTTTATGGGTAATTTTGGTTTATAACTTATATGACAACCAAGTATGTCACACTTAATCTCCTAAGTGTCTTGGAATGTAATGCTTTTGTATATAGTACCTCAATTTTTAAAATTGTTTCTTTCACATTATTATATTTTCTAGTGTGTCAAAATGACCTTTTGATTGACCTTTACATCACTTTTATTTTGGTATATTTTGTTGCTTAAATTAATCATTTTCCCACTTTAATATATATTTAACTACTATTAAACTAATACTTTACTATTATTTACCTCTTTTTAAAAGTATAATTTGTAGTAATTCAAAACAACCTTTAATCCAAACAAGCTAATGTTAGTAGACTTATCTTTTGGAGCTCTCTATTTAGATATTAATTATTATATTTTTTTATTATTTTATTATATAAAGCTTTGGCTAACATTACAAGATATTTTGATTCATAATAAATTTAAGAATTGAGGATATTACAATCAATTTACATAATATTATAGAATATAACTTTTGTTAACAATTTATCTCGTTTTTTCAATTATTACATTTACTTTGGTTATAATACTATGTAATTTTAAATCTCCAATCATGTGAACTTTATGTGACATAAAATTAGTTATATACATTAGTTCAATTTACCACATTTCAATTGAAATTTTTTTTTATTATCAAATTAATAATTTATTTTTATTTGTGCCTATTTAATTTTGTAGTTTGTACTAAATGCAAATGTGATCTAATGAAGATGAAAACATGTCATTGGAATAAGCTAAATGAAATCTTTCTAATTAAATATTAATTTTTATATTTTCAAATACTTTACTTTAATATGTTTTGATAGGCATTCGAAGAATTTCTTTCATACATTGTTTGATGATCATGGATGTTGCAATTGATCCCCTTAATTTCTTGGATTGCATGTTTCACATAATTTTTCTTTTCATTTCCTAAATTTTCATTTTTTATTTCATTTTTTTAAATGAAACTCTCATTCCCACATTGTGCAACCTTTACATTACTTTTACTTTGTTACCTATTATTATCTCAATTTATTTCCTTCTTGTTTTATTATAAATTAATTAAATATTAAATAGTAATTCGTTGTAATATATACTTATTTTTTAAATTCTTACTAATTTAAAATAACGTTTGATTGAGGTAAAAGAAATATCGTTCATTTGACATGCCTTGGTGAGTTCCTTTAAATTAAATACTTTAAATTTTTAAAAATTTAATTTTTTGAAGATTTGTCTCACTTTACAAGATATTTTCATTCATACCTGATTTAGAGATCGAGGAAGTTACACTTGCTCTCCTTAACAAGTTAGAGTGCAGCTTTCTAGTATTATTTATTATATTTTATAATCGTTTTTTTTTGTTTTAATTTTGTTATATTGCCACAAAACACAAATTCTCCTATAGTGTGCTCTTTAGATTGCTTAGATTTCATATTATTACATTGCGTGAAATAATCGTTTTTCAGCTTCATTATATATTTAATAAATATAAAAAAATATTAATTTCTTATTATTTATATTATTTAGTTTAATAATTCATAGTAATTTCAAACAAGGTCTTATTTCTTCAAATATTTCAATTTTGTCTTTTTATATTACAACCTAACTGAAAATCTCCTCTTGTGTAACATTTGCATAACTCTAATTTGTTTATATTACTTTGTTTTAATTTATCACATTTCAAATTTAATATATAATTATTTAGTATTAAAATATTGATTCATTACAAATTATATTTATTTAATTTTGCAATCATAATAATTAAAAATATGGTCCCATGGAAAAAAAACAGTGGTCGTTGCACCCATGTCGGTGAGCTCTATCAAATTAAATATTCATTTGTATAATTTTAAATATTTGCTTTAAAGTGTTTTCTCATGTTCTATGAGGTATTTAAATTTGTTGATTTAGTAATTGGAGATGTTACCCTCCATTTTCTTAATATCTTTGAGTGTATCTTTATTGCACAATTTATTTGATTATTTCAGATCTTTACCATTGATTTTGTTATAATACAATAAAACTCAAAATTCTATTTAATACAGGTTTTAAATTACTACCATTATGTCATATTACATTGCTTTAATTTATCTTAATTCATCATTAATATATATATCTAATTAATATGAAAAATTTTCGTTTATTATTTATTTATCTTTTCTGTAATTCATAGTTTTTTCATTCATTGTGTGATGGAAACAAAACAACTATTGTTTAGTTCACATCAATGAGCTCTAAAAAAAATTAAAAAATAATTTTAATATTTTAAAATTTCATAGTTTTTTTTGTTTTGGTTGGCTTTATGAGAATTTTTGTTCTTAATGTTTTTTATTCATTTAGCACATTTTATGAGATAATTCGATTCACATTTGATTTAGCTTTTTCGGATATTTCAATAAATATCCTTATTTTGTTTAGGTATAGATTTACCATATAGTTTGGCTCAATTCTGAAAATCTTTTTCTTTAATTTTCTAATATTTCTACCGAAATGTATTTCTCATCTCATGTGTTGCTTAAATCCCTCCATTTAGTTAATTAAATTGCTTCAATTTTTTATTTTAGAATTAATATATATCTACTTAATTTAAAAATATTAATTTATAATTTTTTAGGTTTATTAATTTTTGTAATTCATAATATTTCTTAATGTTATGTCTTACCTCAATATGCTCTATCCAATTAAATGTTCATTTTTATATTCTTATTTATTTTCTTTAGTTTGGTTTTTTTCACTTCTTATGAGACATTTGTTTTGTAGCTTATTTGATGATCATGCATATTATACTCAGTTTCCTTATTATCATAGAATGTAGCTTTTGCATATAATTTATCTCATTCTTTAAACGTTTTTTTTTATTAGTTATATTACAACGCAATACTGATACTTCTCTTGTGTGACATTTATGTCGATTTAATTTTTCTGCATTACTTTTTTGCAATTTGTCTCAATTTTTTTAAGGTATATGTTTAAATTTACATTATATTCTTAGGGGTTTCTCATAAATTCCGAACAAGATCTAATGCACACAAAACAAATGTCAATAGTCCATATTCAAAGAGTTATATCCAAGCAAATATTTATTTTTTATATATCAAAATATTTAAATTTTTAATGTTTTGGCATGTTTGATTGTTTTATATGACTCGAATTCTCCTCCTGTGTGATGTATATACATCATTTTAATTTAATTATACTATATTGCTTCAAATATCTTATTTCAACAACATAATGTATCTTATTAATTCGAAAGTATGTTTTGTTATTACTTATGTTATTAATTCAGTGATTTGTTGTATCTCTAGACAAGGTTCAATTTTGTTAAAACATCCATCAATGGTCTTTTATTGACATTCTTTATTCGTTTAAATAATCATTTTCATTTTTTTAATTATTTTAGATTTTGGTAAATTTATTAAACATTTAGACTTGTCAATTTTTTCTAATCAAGGATGTTACACTTGATCTTCTTAATATCTTAGAATTAAATATTTCCTTATAATTAATCTCATTTTTTAAATTTGTTTTTGATATAAATACATTACTTTGTAAATTTAAAGGTTTTATAATCTGACATTTGCATCTTATAAATTTAGTTATATTACTTTGATTTATTTTAATTCATTTTGATTTATTACATATTTTCTTAATATTTAAATAAATAATTTATTATTATTTTTACTGATTTATTTTGTAAAATTTATTTTAATTTAAAAAAAGGTTTGATCGAGATGAAACAACATGATTAGACACAACTAGATCTGCTCATTATAATTAAATAATCACTTTTATATATTTTTTTAATTTTTTATTTTCTTTTATTTGAAAAGAACCATTAAAAATTTTGACTCATATCTATTTTCACTATAGTGGATGTTACTCTCAATGTTTTTAATATCTTGAATTTTAGTTTTAGCATGTATAATTTTTCATTTTTCCAAATTTTTTTTTTATTTTAGTATATCACTATCAGAGTCTCATTCTCATCTTGTGTGACTTTTTAAATATGTCGATGTTATTGCACTATATAACTTAGTTTTATCTAATTTTAGTTTTATTAAAAGTTTAGTAATTATAAAGATAATAATTTATTATTTTTTGTAGATATTTTCATTTCTAATTTATAGTAATTTCAGTAATGTTTGACCGAGATAAAAAATGTCGTTGGACATCTCCAAAGGAGTTCCTTTTAATTAAGTACACATTTATATTTTAAAATATTTTATTTTCATGAGCTTTTTCATACTTTATTAGATGTTTTGATTAATAACTAATTTTTTTTAACAAATATAAACTATATCACCTTAACATCTATTAGTGTAGCTTTATTATCCAATTTGTTATATTTCATAAATGTTTTTAATTTCATTTTGTAATTGTATTATAAAACCATAGTTCTCTTATCATGTGCATGTTAGATCATTATGATTTCATTGTATTATATAACTTGAGGTAATCTCTTTTCAATTTGATATAGTTGCTAAACATAAAAATAATAATTCATTATTTTTTATGTTTATTTACTTTTGTAATTTATAGTAATTTCAAAAGAGATTTGATTGATAGATTTTAATTTGTATCTAAACTGATGGGATGCTATGCATGATCTCATAACATGGAATGGAACTTTACCTTGTAATTTATATTATTTTTTCAAACATTTTTTTTATTTGTTTAAATTATTATGTAACTATAATGTTTCTCCCATGCCACATTTATATGTCAATTATTTGGTTGTATTAAATGGTTACAATTGAACTCTTTTTTTTATTTATCATACATTTATGTAATATTTAAATAATAATTTATTATAATTTATGATTATCTACTTTGGTAAATCACATTAATTAAAAAATAGGTCTTATCAAGATGAAACAAATGCAATAAGAATCATGTTAACTATTTGTGTCTAATTAAATATTTAATTTTTGTATTTTTTTAAGTGTTTAATCTGGCTCATCCTTGTAAGCTCTATCTAACTAAATGTTCATTTTTATAGAATTAACTATTTTATTTTTTTTAGAATTTTTTGATGCCTTTGTATACATTTTGATTCATGCATGAGTTTAACGACCAAACACATTAAACTCAACATGTTTAGCTTCTTTGAATGTAGGTTTCCAATGACATTTATCTTATTTCTATAAATGTTTTTCTTTTATTTTGATGTATTACAACATAGCTCTAAATTTTCTCTAAAGTGACATTTGTATTGCTTTGATTTGAATATTTTACTTTGCTTTTATTTATCTTATTATAGGTTTAATATGTGTCAACTGAATATTCAAATAATAATTTATTATTATTTATGTTTATTTAATTTTATTATCCATAACAATTCCTAACATATTTCGATGGAGACAAAAAAATCATCATTACATTTATCTTGGTTAGCCTTATCCAACAAATATTCTTTTTTATAATTTTAAATTTTTACTTTTAAATGATTTTGGCATATTTCATGAGTCATTCCAATTCATGATTTAGTAATCGAGGATGTTACATTTCATCTCCTTAATTTCTTTGAGTGTAGCAATACTACACAATTTACTTAATTTCTACAATTTTTTCTTTGATTTGGTTATATCACAAAAAAACAAAACTTTTTTTTGTATTCATTTTGTTATATTATATTTCTTCAACTTATCTTTATTTAGTACACATATATATATATATATCTAATTAATATTAAGTTTTTAAAAATTAAATTTTCAAGATTATGACATATTTTATGACATATTTTGATTTATAACTAATTTGATACTCAAGAATTTTAAACTCAATGTCTTCTGTATCTTTGAATGGAACTTTCCAATACAATTTATCTCATTTATTAAAGTTTTACACTTTGAATTTCTTAAATTATATCACTTTTATTTGTCTCATTCCATTTTTAACATATATATGGATTGATAGTTTATAGTGTTACACTTGATTTCTTTAGTATCAACAACTACAACTTTTCCCTTCAATTTATGATTACTTATATTTATTTATTTTAATAATTCATAGTGTTCGAAAACAAGGTTCAATGGAGTCAAAATATACATTGTTGGTGTCATCTGAACTAACTCTATCTAAATAAATATGCATTTTTTTTTTACAAAACATTTTTTATGGGTTTGTCTACTTTATGAGATATTTTGATTCATACCTCATGAGCCTTGATCTCTTTAGTATCTTTGAATACAATATTTTAAAAAAATGTGTACAATTTATTTGAATTTTTTATTTTGATTTGGTCATATAATTATATAGCACTAAATCTCATCTTATGTAACCATTAGATAATAATAATTTTTTTATATTAAATAACCTTGATCTCTCTTATTTTAAATTTAATATATATTTTATTTATGTTAAAACAAGAAATTATTATTTATGCTTTTTTAAATTTATAACTTGTAGAAATTCTAAATGATTTTTGATGAAGATCAAAAGAACTTTTTTGATTCACCTTAATGAGTTCTTTGTTATTAAATATTTCTTTTTTTAAAAAAAATAAAATTTCTTAGGTTTTGGCATATTTTTCATTGTATTTTCATTCATACCTAATTTGATAATCGACAATCTTACATTTAACCTTTAGCATCTTGGAATGCCACTTTCCAAAACAATTTATATCATTATTTTGAATTTCTTGCTTTGAATTTATTATTTTACTATGAAACTCTAATTCCCATTTATTTAACCATTACATTGCTTTTATTTTGTTAAATCATTATTTCAATTTATCTCTTTCCAACTTAAGGTACACTTAATTAATATTAAAAGAATTTATAATTGTTTGTTCTATTTCATTTTGATATTTAAATATAATTGCAAATCAATTTTTATCAAGATGAAATAAACATCGTTAGACACTTTTTGATGAGCTCTATCTTATCAAATATTCAATTTTAAATATTTGAATGTTTTATTATCAAGCATCTTAGCACATTTTACTAAGAAATTTGATCTATGCTAATTTAATTATCAAGTATGTTATACTTAATCTCCTTAGTATATCATAATATAACTTTCCAATTTAATTTACCCCATTCTTTCAAAATCTTCCATTTGTTTTAGTTATGTTACTATTTAACACATATTATCTTCTTTTGTGACCATTGAATTTATTTGTCTTTGTAATATTACATTGCTTCAATTTGTCTCATTTTTTCAATTATATATATTTTTATGATATTAAATTATTAATTTATTATTAGTTATGCTTAGCCAAGAAAACATTTATTAATTTTATGTTTATGTACTTCTAGAATTCATTGTAATTACAAAATAATTTCCACTTAATATGAAACATGCAAGTTGAATTTGTCTCAACAAACTCTACCCAATTAAAAAAAATTTTATATGACTTTTTATTTTGTACATCATATGAAGATCATTTATGTCACAAACAATCATTTTAGTATCTTGGAATGTAATTACAATATTTAATTTATAACATTTATCTAAATTTTTTACTTTGATTTAGTTATATTACTATGAAAGTCTGAATATCTTATTATTTTACATCCACATCAATTTCATTTGGTTATATTACATTAATTCAAATTATCTAATTTCAAATTTATTACATATTTTCAAATATAAAAATCTGATTCATTACTATTTATGGTTATTTAAATTTTTGATTCATTATAGTTGAAAAGGAGGTTCAATTTGGACTAAATAAATATCGTTACACTCATATTTAAGAGCTTTATGTAGTTTAATATTTATTTTTTTATTCTTAAAAATTAAAATTTCAATATTATGACATATTTTACAACATATTTTGATTTGTAACTAATTTGATACTCAAGAATTTTAAACTCAATGTCTTTTGTATCTTTGAATGGAACTTTCCAATACAATTTATACCATTTATTAAAGTTTTATACTTTGAATTTCTTAAATTATATAAATTTTATTTGACTCATTCCATTTTTAACATATATTTAATTTGTAATAATATGTTAATATATTATTATTTATATTTAATTACATTAATAATTTACAGTAATTCTAAATGAGGTGTAATCGAAAGAAGAAAGATGTTATTGTACTAGTCTTGATAAGCCTTCTCCAAATAAATAATTATTTCCATAATTTAAAATATTATGTTTTCTCAGGTTTTGGCATTCATTATAAGATATTATCATTCACAACACATTTGATGGTCGAGAAAGATACACTTAACCTTCTCAGTATCTTGGAATGTAACTCTTTAGTAAAACTTACCTTATTTCTTCAAGATTTTTACTTTCATTTTGTTATATTATTATTTTATTCTAACTCTCCTCATGTGTTACCTTTTCGTAGCATTGATTTTATTATATTATATTGCTTGAAATTAACTTATATAAACTTTAATATTAAAATGAAAATTTACTTTTATTTATACTTTTTTTAAGTTTTTAATTTGTAATAATTTCGAATTAAGGTTTGATCAAGATGCAACAAAATTCATTTGACTCATTGCGACCAGCTCCATTAAACTAAATATTTGTTTTTAAATTTTTGAATATTTCATTTTCTTCTGTTTTGGAATATTTTGTTAAAAAATTTGATTCATTCCTGATTTAATAATCAATGATAAAATACTTTAACTATGTATTTACTTGAAATAGCTTTGTCATACAATTTATCTCATTTATTTACGTTGTTTACTTTGATTTGATAATATTACTATAAAACTCAAAATTTTCTCCTATATGATATTTATGTTTCTTTCATTCTGTCAAATTATGCTGCTTCACTTTATCTTATTTTGGTTTTAATACATAATTACTTAATATTTGAAGATTAATTTATTATTATTTATGACTAATAACTTTTGTAATTAGTGTTAATTACAATCTAAGTCTCAGTGAGATGAAACAAATGTTTTCACACTTACCACTAAGAGATTTTTCTAATTAGTGTTCATTTCAACGTTTTTAATGTTGTTTTTTTTGGGATTTTGGTATGTCTTACGTTTCTTTGATTTTAGAAACTTGTAGTGGCATTTTCTTGTGTAATTTATCACATTTTTCAAAAATTTCTCTCAATTTTTATTATATCACTCTATCACCCTAAAAATTTCTCTTTGATTTTATTAAATTACATTGCTTCCATTTATATTATTTTTTATTTAATATATATTTTCTTAACATTAAAAAAATAATTTATCTTTATTTATGAATATTCATTTTTTGAAATTACTAATTATTGTAAACGTTACTCTAGTAAGACAAAACAAATGTTGTTAAAAAATTCTTAGTTAGCTCTACCCAATTAAATGTCCATCTTTAATTATTTAATATTTTATTTTTATTTGTTTTGTCATGATTTTCTAGGCCTTTCTATTCATACATGATTTCATGTTTGAGGTTGTTATACTCAGTCTCTTTGTTATCTTCAAATCCAACTTTTTATTACAATTTTTCTTATTTTTGTCGTATTGTTTTAACATTAAATTACTTGTTTTATATTGCATCAATTTATATCATTTTGGCCATAATATATATTACATTTTATTAATATTATTTATGTTTACTTAATTTTGCAATTCACTATAAAAATGTTGTTCAACCTTTCTTAACTAGCTTTGATTTGGTTACATTGAATTACTCACTCTAACTCATTTTAACTTTAATATGTACTTATTTAATATTAAAATAATAATTTATTGTTATGTGTGCTACTTCACTATTGAATTTGTCATAATTCTAAATAAACTTTAATGAAGATAATACAAAAGTCATATGACTCATGTCCATTAGTACCATCCAATTAAATATTTATTTCTATATTTCTTAAAAATAATTTCTATGCTTTTGGAAAGTTTTTGAGGCATTTTGATTAATACATGATTTAACATTAAAAAATATTACAATCAATCTTCATATTATCTTGTAGTGCCTCTTATATAATTGACCTCATTTCTTTAAAATTTTTTATTTTATTGCGTTATATTACAATGAAAATAAACTTCTACTTCCATGTGACATTTGTAATGCCTTGATTTGATTTTATTACAATGCATCAATATACATCATTTCGCCTTTAATATAACTTTATTTAATATTAAATAATAAATATTTTATTATTTATGCTTAAGTACTTTTGTAATACACATTAATTCAAAATATGATCCAATGATGACAAAACAAATGTCATTAGATTCATCTCAATGAAGTCTACCAAATTAAATATTAAGAATTATATTATTTTATAAATATTTAATTTTCATTTATTTTTTTATTCATGAAGAGATATTTTGATTTGTAACTTATTTGATGGTTAACGATGTTATACTGATTTTTCTTTGTTCTTAAAATGAAACAATCAAGTATGATTTATTTCATGACTCCAAATGTTTAGCTTTCATTTTGTTGCATTCCAAAAAAACTCTAATTCTCCTCTCTTATAATATTTATGCTACTTTGATTTGGTTTGTTTACATTTCTTTCATTTACATCATTTTAGCTTTGTAATCATTTTAATTAATATTCAGATAATAATTTCTAGTAATTGTAAACGTCATTCAATTAAGATGAAATGAATGAAGTTGGGCTCACCTCGATGATGGGACATCCAATTTAATATTCCATTATATATTATTAAACTTTTTATTTTTCCTTTTTTTACATAATTTATTAGATATTTTTATTTGTAACTTAACTGATAATCGACGATGTTGCAGTTTATCTCTATAATATCTTAAAATGAAACTTTCCAATACAATCTATATCATCTCATCAATTATTTAGCTTGATATGGTTATATTATTATGAAACTATAGATCTGCTCATTAATTCCCTTTATGTCTCTTTGGTTTGTTTGTATTACATTAATATAATTTCTCTTATTATTCATTTAATATATATTTTTATTAATATCTAGATAATAATTTATCATTATTTATGTTTATTTTTTTAAAATTTTTTCTAATTCTATATTATTTCTAATAGAGTCCAAAACAAGTTGGCTAACTCATGTTGACATGCCCCATCAAAATAATGATTCACATTTATATTTTTATCTTTATCATTTTCAATTTTAATTTATTTTTTAATATTAAAAAATAATTTATTATTGTTTATGATTAGATTGGTAATACTTTATAATTCTAAAAGAGTTGTATTTAAAAGGAAACATAAGTTGTTGGATACACATCGATGAGTTCTATCCAATTAAAATTTTTTATATTTAAGTATTTTTTATTTTATTTTTACATGATTTACAACATATTTTTAATTATATTTGATTTTGTGATTGATGAAGTTGCACTCAATCACTCTAGTAATTTTGAAAGCAACTTTCCTATGCAATTTATATCATTAAACCAAAGTTTTTCTTTGATTTAATTACATTACTATCCAATGCTAATTCTTCTGTATATAACCTCTACATTGCTTATATTTTGTTGGATTACATTGCATAAATTTATCTCATTTTAGTTTTAATATATTTTACATAACCTTAAATTTAAAATTTATAGTTACCTATACTTAATTCGACATTGGAACTAAAAATAATTGGTAAAGATGTCTGATCGAGATAAAAGAATACTTTTCTTGAATCATCTTAATTAGCTCTATCATTTTGACTTCTTCTATAAGAAATTTCGACTTATACCTTATCTAATTTTCCAATTCAATTGATCTCATCTCTTCAAAATTTGTTTTTGAACATTTTCTATTACTTCAATTTATCTCATTCCAACTTAATAATATATTTGTTTAAAATTAAAGTAATAACTTATTAATTTATGCTTATTTAAATTTTCAATACGTAATTATTCCAATGTTTTTATTGAGTTGAAACAAAAATTATTTCCCTCTTCTCAATATCCTTTGTTCAATTTAATATCCAATTTTTATTTTAAAATATAATGTTTCTCTCAAGTTATTCCATGCATTATGACTTATTTTGACTCAGATTTAATTTAGTGGTCTAGGATGTGACACTCGAACTCTTTTGTATATTGTAATAGAACTTTCCTATATGTTTTATCACCTTTATTCTAATTTTACACTTTGATTTTGTTATATTACATCACTTTAATTTATCTTATTTCAACTTTAATATATGTTTACAAATAATAAAATAATAATTTATTATTATTTATATTTAATTACTTTCACAATTAATAATAAATTCATATACGGTAATCAAGAGGGAGAAAAATGTTGTTAAACTTACCTTGATGTGCATTTCCTAATTAATTATTGATTTTTTATATTTTAAAATATTTTTTAAGACTTTTACATGCTTTGTAAGACATTGTAGTTCATAACTGATTCGATAATCTAAAAAGTTATGCTAAGCCACTTTATTATCCTAGAATTTAACTTTCTAATATAATTTATCTCATTTCTTTAAATATTTTATTTTTTTTGTTATAATACTATGTAACTCTAAATCTTCTCATATGTGACCTTTCCATTAGTTTGATTTGGATATATTATATTACTTAAATTAATCTTATTTAAGCTTTAAAAATAAAATAACAATTTACATTTATTAATGGTTTTTTTAACTTTCATAATTTTTAGTAATTCTATATGTGGTTTGATAAAAATGGAATAAAAGACACTTGATTCATATCAAAGGGCTCCATCTAATTAATTATTCATTTCTTCATTTCCAAATATTTTATTTTCTTGTGTTTGGAAGGGTTTTAAGAATTTTTATTCATGTCTAATTTGATGATGAACAATATTACACTTGAGCTATTTATTAGCATGGAATGCAACATGGACATACAATGTATTTAAATTATTTAAATTTTTTACTTTTACTTGGTTATATTCGTATGAAACTCCAATTTTATGCTTATTTGACATTTACATCATTTTCATTTGATTATATTATATTTCTTCAATTTATCTTGCTTAAGCTTTAAATAAATTTACCTTAATATATTAATGTGAAATTTTTTATCACAAAAATAACAAAGTAACACAAAACATAACACACTAAAATGCATTACATATCAAATATTTTAATTCATATTTGAAGATGTAGTGACAAAAAGTAATCGAGGAGAAAGGGACAAGAAGCTAAAGTGAGGGAGAGAAAGAGTGAAGCGAGATAAAGAGATAAAGTGAAGAGTGAGATAGAAAGGTGAATGGTGGATAGAAAGAAGATAATAAAGTTAATAGTTAATGTTAATAAGTAACAGCTAAACTCTAAATTACAAAATAACATATGTGATTATGTTCTTTATTAGTAAGAATTAACATATAATTAAAACAGCCATCGTGCTCTAAATCCTTATCTACCATTTTTTATCTCCATATCTCTTCTTACTCATTTGTCTTTTTTATTATCTCTTCTTTTGTTATATCTCTATGTCTATTTCAATATTTTTTCTCTCTTAATGCACCCCACCCCAATCTCTTCCTCTTTTACCCTTTTTAGATGGTGTCCCTTCATCTTTACCACTTTTCTTCAATTTAACACTCCCTTTCTCTATTTTCAATTTCTTTCATAAACATCATGCTTCCTCTTATATCTCTTATTACCTCTCTCTTCCTTCTATTGTCCCTCTCTTAGTCTCAATTCCATTTACACCTCTCTATTCTCTCTCAAAATCTATTCCCATAAATATTTATCATTATCACTATCTATATGTCTATTCTCTATTTTTTATTTCTCTTTCTCTTCCTTTTCTTGTATCTCTATTATTCCTTTGTCTACTACTAATACACTATAAGACGACAAAGCAAGAAAAAAGAAAAATATTGTAATAATTTATAATTTTTTATTGCTTTTAAATATTTTTAAAAAAATGTATATTATTAATTTTTGCACATCTTATTCCTTTTTTAAAGTATTTTTAGTTAAATTTATTTTATTTATTTATTATTTCTATATTTTCAAGCAATTTTTTTGCTCCCCTTCACTTAAACCTATCCAAACAAAATTCTTTGGCCTTCTCACACTTACATATTTTATGTGTAGATTTGGAGATCGAGGATGATCCAGATCTTAATCACTTTCTTTGACATAATAAATACCCAATGATCAATCCCTTTCTTTGCTCAATTTGGCTTAATTTTATAATTCCTAAATTACTGGAATTCGATTAAATAATTTTGTCCTTTATGACCTTTTCTAGTATGCTAGCATCCTATCACATTTCTGCTATTCAAATGATCAACCTATATATAGAAGCCTATTTTACTGACTAAGCTAGGCTATTATCTCACTCCCATATTCCTCTCCTTCTACTGCACGCGACAATAACTTATGACAACCCAAGCAATAGTAAAGGATTAACAGAAAATATTGAGAATCAACCATACTAATAACATTATTATATCTGAAAATGAGTAGACATCTTTTAACGGAACCTCTACATGACACACAAAATTCTAATATATCATTCTCACAAAGTGGGAAAGAATTCAATTTGATCAATTTAAGGTGAAATCCCAAATATTGACCCACATTCCTAGGATTACTTGGGGAAGAGCCTCCTTAGGGATCCAATTATCATTAGAGGCCAGACTCGCCACTATACAACAAATCTCTACTGTGTTTGCTCTAATATGAGAATTATTTGAACATCTAAGACTTGCTCCACTTAGTGTCTCATCTCACTAGATTGGATATTGGTGGGATAGATTCATTTCACATTCATGGTAATGGCTGAAAAATGCTCATTAGAAATTTTCTGTAGTTTCGCATATGGCATGAGATCTCAAATATTAAATATAGCATTGATTCCATAATCCTCATGTTACTCCATTACAAATGCAATAATTCTTTATTTCTTCATAATTCTAAATCGTCCAACAACATTGCCATGTACTTCTCTAAGGCATCTTAATAAAATCTCTTCAACAAAATTTAGGCGATCACGTAGTTTCTTTTACGAGATTTCCTGGGTTAGCTATGAGCATATGCTAGTCCTTTATGTGTTTGGTTTCTTTACTTAATTTTTATAGCAACATGCCTCAATAATGTTGAAACATGTTGACAATAAAACTTAGTGGACCTAGAAGCATGAAATTCACAAGGTAAAGGAAAAAGGTCAATAGGACTCTAATGACAATTACATGAAACAAATTGAAAAGGAATCGAATTGTTGTCTGAATAATGGAAATGTTTTAAGAAAAGTTTGCATACAATAGTAAAAGATCATAGGTAAAAACATCTTTGCTTACTAGGCTATGAAGAAGGTTGCAAAATATTTGATTCACTAATTAAGCTAGCATGTGTTCACTGGCCTCATCATTTGGTCATTACCAATAATCTTGTTTGTAAATACATTTTTCTGTTGATTCAAAAGGAAGTTTTTCAATTCTTCAGAATCCAATAACATTGTGCCCATCACTTCTAAATGTCATCTCAACCCCATAAGTATGGATTCATAAGTACAAATTAACAGACGTCTAGATGCATTATTTTGTAGAAAACCTCATCAATGTTGGGATTGGTGATAACAAGCATCATGTCAAACTTTTCTTCAACTCTTTCCTCCTCATATTTATAAATGCACCACAAATAATAAGGTCGAAGTTGTGGTGCTGTCTCTAACTTTAATCTTTCCCCAAGACTTTATAACAATAAGTTCTTTTCACTTCTAGTGTCACTAATTGCACAAATAAGCTTTTTCATCACCTGTATTCAAATGTTGAGTTTCTTTTCCCTTCACTTCATGTAGTACCTTCTTTAGACTTACCATATGAGATAAGGTTTCATTAATTTGTGAAGATGTTAGAAATACCTTTTTAGTTTGTACAATAATATGTATTTAATCCTTCTTAAATGTTTTTGGAAAAAAGTTTAAATTGGAATTCTTGCATTTTTCTCCTATGTGTCTTATTTTCTTATATTTATCACAATAGTTTCAATTTTATTAGTAGAAGCAATGTTTATAGTTGTTTCTATAATATATTTTATTTTAGAATACTTTTTCTTCTGCTTCTAAATTTTAGATCGTTACTTATACCTCCAATATCCTATCCTACTCATTTTCTTCATTTGGATTCAATTTTTTTGAAAGCCATAGCTTATGTAATGGCTTATTTGAATGTTTACTTTTCACTTTATGAACTTTAAATCTCTCTCTCCTATCAAGCTTTCTCTAATTCACTTAGTCTCTTTCATCTACATCTGCATCTCTTCTTAGTCTCTTTTCTTTTCTCATTTCATGTCTCTCCATAGCTCCATTTCTTCATCAACATCACTTTCTCACTCTCTAGCCATCACTTAGCATTACAGCTTTCTTTTATCTTTATCACATGTCATCCAATTTCTTTGTGCTTGTCTTCCCTCTTCATAAATCTATTATTTTTAGCTCTTCTTCTCTCATTGTTTTCTTAATCATCCTCTCCTCAGATCTTCAATTCACTTATCTTATTTTTACATGCCTTCACTTGCCTCTCTCTTTCTCGCTCTCATTCTCATTTTAATTCCCTTTGTACCTCATAATCACTTTCTTTGTGTCTTCGTTGTTCTCTTTCTCTTCTTCCTCCATTCCATAAATCTCTTTCTATTTTCTTTAGGAATCTTTGTGTCACTTTCCCTCACTCTTCTTCTCTTTAGTATTTTGATTTCATTTTTCTTTCCCTGCTTTTTTATCTCTATCTTAAGCTCACTTTCAATTTTTTATTCACTTTTCCTCTCTTGCTCTCTCTTTCTCCACTATTTCAATTTACTCTTTATCTCACCCCTCTTTCTTTCTCCTTACATGCTTTGTCACCCTTCCATTCTCTCTTCTCATTTACTCTCTCTCTCTATCATATAATCTTTATCTCACCATTCCATGTATCTCAATCTATTACACTCTTAGACTATCTCTATCTTTCTTTTTTTCTCTGTCTTCTTATAAACTATTTTACTTTATATCATTATCCCTTTATCTCTTACACTCTTTATTCAATCTCTCTTTTGCTTATATCAAATCTTCTACTTTATCACTCCCTACTTCTCTATCTTAAATATCATTATCCATTGAATCTTTTCTTTACTTTTTTTGATTGATATATACAATTACTAACAACTAGAGGTACTGTAAGACAACAAATGGTCATGTGATACATCTGGCACTTACATGATGTGTAAACTCTAATTAATGGTTTTGTAATATGATAATTCATTACATGTTTAAATTCTGTTACATTTATCTATAACCTACTTCTCCATGAGAAGTGATTAATCACTCTATTTTGATGTACTAGAGGTTGTGCAAACACAATAAAGTGATCTTGCTCCATAAGATGCTTGTAGAATAATTTGTTTGATGCTATTCATATTATCAACTTGTAAAGCAACATTGAAACGTAAAAAGGATTTTTACAAATTACAATTCATATCAGAGTGAAAAGATCGTCATCTATGCCGAAGTGAATGACACAATGAACACCTTATTGGTAACGTCTTCAGACAAAAGTGGATGGTACTTATTCGACAGAGCAAAGATAGGTATTGGATCAAAAAACTTTGGAGCAGAGCTAAGAATCAAAATATTATCTAGTAAAAGATGAATAATGTGAGCTTTTATTTATGTTATGGCAGAGTGAATCTCCCAAACTCTGAAGTAATGCATTTGTTCATAGTATCAAAGAAGTCACCTTCATGAAAATTATTCTTTTAACTTAACAATTCAAATACATAAATGCATTAGTTTTGGCTACCAAGGACGGAAATGAGATTTGGTATATTATAAAACTCATATTGCTCTTTGAAGTGAGACCACTTTACAATCAATGAATTTAAACATCCCTTTAATAGTCTAATATAATGATGGGTTTCTAAACCTAACATACTTGAAAAAAGGCAATTAAGTCTTTTCCATGTTGATCGAATTATTGATTTGAGATGGAATATGATGGACATTCAAAGTCACTTCTTTCCTCATTTTCTTTATTATTTTAGTAAGGGTTTGGGTTGCTTGTTTTTCGTCCATGTAGTCCATTTCCAATTCAAAGAGAGCAATGTAACTGTCACCTTTGTTTGTTATAAAAAAAAAAAATATTAAAATACAATTTAATTCTTAATTGGATCAGATCAATTAATGTAATGCGGGCAAGCTCTATGTTAGCTATAGTATAGTTTCTTTTCATGCTCCATTTTAAGAATTTTTTCTTCATGGTGAACAAGAAATCTACATATGAAAATGATCAATAGAAAGATTGATGAAATGAATTACATTACAATCAGGATCTCTAATAATACCACTTGCATTACAGATATTCCTTATATAGTGCCGATGTATATTTAATTTCTCTATGTTAAAAAATGAACGACTACATAAAGTACTTTGAACATTCAAATTTTTATTTTTTTGGAAGTGGGAGTCAAACCCTTCTACACAAAACTATGTTGCTTTACCAAATATTTCATTACTTGAAAACCATTAAAAATATTGTAAAACTATCAAATGATATTGTTTTTAATTGTTGTCTTTCATTCACAATCTTTTATAGCTGGGCTTCCAAATTACAAAATATTAATTGTGTGATTAAGATTTTCATAATGTATTATACTCCTAAAAATCTACCACCATTAATTTTTGAGGGTGGTGTTAATATTTTTTGTTAACTACAACATATTTGTTAAATCTCTGCAAATGAAATACCACATCTTTTGTGGTAAATGGCAACTTATGAAAGAATGGTCAATGGAATCTTATCATAGTAAGGAGAATTGGAGGCCAACTAAATACAATTTCTATAAAATTTGTCTGGGAAATGTAGTAACTTATTTATAATTTTCAAATCAAAGTCTAAAATCTTTCTAGGAAGTTTTCCATTCAAAATGTTTTCCTTAATTTTAGTTCAACAAACTCTCATCTAAGCGCAACTCAAACCATATGCAAGTTGAAATTTCTATCATTGTTAGTGGTCTAAAGGCAAATGCTTAAAATAAAACAATTGTGTGTGTACTTTAAAACAAAAAATATTAACTATTCGATGTGTCTAATTTGATGACCTTTTGACGACCATTCAAGATTTCAGCATTGATGAAATTGGCTAACTGTGTTTGGTTAGTTACAATTTTCAAATTAATCTTTGTTAGGGTATGCCACTATTATATACCTTCTGTTCCTTAATCATAATCCTTTTTCTTGTAATAGTGCACATACTTTAGCTCGAGTCATCCAATTAAATTTTTTAATGAAATTATAATTCCTCCATTTAAATCTATCTTTTCAAGTTTGTTTATGATTATGATTTATTCATCCATCATCACTCATCAGTAAGTTGAAACAAAGCCAAGGACATTCTTTATCAATTTTAATTTACCACCCATTGTCAATAACTTTTATTCTACCTTGCCATCTTGTGATGTAAATTTTCAAGTAACTATAGAAAGAAGTCTTCTTTCTTTTTACCAAAAAATGTAAATCTTTCCTAGAATGTTATAACGAGAGTGTACTATTAAAAACATTTGACTTAGCAAATTTTTTTAATTATCAATTTCTTTGGAGTTTTAATTTTGTAGAATTTTCTCTTTTATCTATCAAGTTTTAGACCTAACTAATCTTGAAACATTTTGAGGAGACTCTTAAGGCAATTCAAAAATCCAAAATTCCACTTTATTAGAAGATGATATCCTCAACAAAATGATAGTGAGAAACAAACTAGAAAGCCTTTATTTTTAGCACAATGAAGTATCTTTCCATCCACAAATTGACCCTTTTAATGCCATTTAGAAAGGACTCCATTTATTGTATAAAGCACAATGGATAAAAGGGATTAATTTTCATAACCCCCATGCTAGCTAAAGGAATCATTAGGCATCTCATAAAATCTTGATGGAAAGTTGTATGCTACATGTAAAGTTCTTCGTCAAACAATTGAATTGAGTTAAAAAGTTAAACTTTACAAATAATATATTGATACAAGCTATCTAAAGCATTTTTATGTAATTTAAAGGACGTTTTTTTATCTTTGATAGCAATTTGTTTATCTAAAAAATTATTAGATCATCGTGTAAGAGGTTTATAATTATAAACAACTAAAAAATAATTTTTTCTACTTAAAAATTCTTGTGAGAAATACTTCATATTTTTCATTAGTAATATTAGAATTAATTATATTTATTTTCATAATATTAGAAAAAAACTATTCAAATTTTTTTAATAATTTTTTATTGCATAAGCAATTAATAATTATTAAAAAAACTAAAAAGGAGTTACTTCAAAATGCTAATAACTTTGCTCAATGTTTTACTTTTAGTTATTAAATTACCTTGTTTAAAAAATATTGTTTGGAATGAATAGCTAAAATAAATTTAATTTCTTAAAAATAATAATTAATGTTTTTAATGAATTAATCATACTAACAAAATGCCAAATTTTCCTTATCAATTATTATATTTTAAGAAATATAGATAATATTATTAATATATAAAAAAAAATTTATTTTATCATAATTATATATATTAAATATTATTATTTTTATTTTTAAATTATAACCAAAGAATTAAAATTTCTTTGTTATTAAAATTTAATTACTTATTATTTTTACGACCATTAAAAATAACAAACAACATTGATGATTTGAATTAATATGATTAATTATTAATTACTATTATAATCTATTAATGCTACATTGAGAAGAGTGTCACATAAATGGTTTTAGCTTTTTTATTTAATGGAGCAGCCTAGATAGGCATAGAACAACACAAAAAATAATTAAAAAACTAAGAATAAGAGGGAAAAGAGGAAGAATAGGGCTGTAAAGTTGATCTTTCTATGATGGTTCTCACCACAAGCCCTCAATAGCAAACTTACTTTTTTGTGTCGTGCTAGCAAAAATGAAAGTGTTAGAAAGAAGAAGAGACTATTGAACACAGGAAAGAAAATAAGGTTTTTGTCATAGAGAAATCTATTATCCAATGAAATTTTTCTTCTATGGGTTTTTAATTATAAAAGTAATAAATTTAAATAAAATACTTTTTAATTTTGAACAACTGCATTCTTCATTCCAATCATATTATATAAGAATTTGGAATAATATTTTTTTTACAAAATACATTATGTTATAAATTCTAGCATTAAAAATTTTACTTTTATACAATCACAGCAATTCCACAAATTATGTGAATTTTATGCCACAAATTACCATTTCCCAACAACAAACCTACACCCCATGCCTACGTTAGACACAGTTCAAGTACATTATAACTATTTTGATGCACAAATAGACCATCATGCATGCATTCATCGATAATGATTGAACATGTTGACAATAAAACGTAGTGGACTTAGAAGTCTAAAATTCCCAAAATTAGGGAAGAAGGTCAATAGAACTCAAATGATGATTACATGAAACAAATTTAAAAGGAATCAAATTATTGCCCAATTAATAGAAATGTTGTAAAAATCATTTTTGTGCAACAGTAAAAGATCATAAGTAAAAACATCTTCATTCAATAAACTATGAAAAAGGTTGTCAAATATTCAGTTCGTTATGTTAGGATGTGTTCACTACCCTCTTCATTTAGTCAGTAGCAATGATTTATTTTGTCAATAAGTCTTTTGCTTGATTTAAAAAGAAGTTTTTTGAATCCTTCTTGATCCGATAACATTGTGCTCATTGATAGTAAATGGCATCTCGGCCACATAGGTATGTATTTACTTGTACAAATTGGCAGACTATTAGATGTATGATTTTGTAGATAACCTCATCATTGTTGCTAAAGGTGATAACATGCATAATGTTAAACTTTTTTAAACTCTTGTCTCCTCATATTTATAAAGGCTCCAGAAAGGGTAAGGTCTTAGATTTGGTGTTCTCTCTCTTATAATATGTATTTAACCTTTAAAATTTTTTCGAAAAAGTTCAATGTGGAATTTTTGCATTTTTCTAAAAAATGATGCAATTTGTAGCCAATTTATAACTCATTTTATTTTTACTAATTTATTTTTTTATTATTTTACATTTATTCATTTTTTTATATTTATTTGATATTATTTATTATTTTATATTTATTTTATATTATTTATTATTTTATATTTATTTTACATTTATTTTATATTATTTATAATTTATATTAAATTTATATTAATATTTCCTTTTATTTTACATAGATTTATTTTATTTTATATATATTTATATATTAATATATTTGAATATTAGATTTTTATATTTATATTATATTATATATTAGTGTACATTAAGTATACATTAATAATTTAAACTTTATATTAGAATATTAGTTTTAGTTTTAGGAGTATCGATTTGGTAGTAGAATTGATATAGATTTAGTATTAAGTGCATCAATTTGGTAGTAGAACTAATAAAAAAAGAAATACAATTGAATTGCGTATGTCCTAGTTGTAGCTATAATCTTTAGGAAGTACATGCTAATACATTGATAACTAGATAGTTATCCATATAGCATATCTTTTATCGTAATTGAGTTTAGTGAAACACAGCATATGTCTATTTTTGAATTATGCAAAGCAAAATCAACAATCCAAATGTGCTTAATATATAACAGAATAATAGATAACCCTGAGGTCGGTGGACACGTATAAAATCTGGCTCAAGCTTACCCTTTTCTTGGGTTTACATATACGCATATATTTGATTTTTATTTGATTTGATTATGAATTTCATAATTTTTAAAGGAAAATGATAATGAATAACTATCATTATTAGTCATAAATTAATTTGAATTTGCATCCATTAAGGGGATGCAGATAGAGATACAAATTTCATAACAATTCCCAAATTGAAAGTAAGAGTCAGAGCCAAGTAAATGAAAAAAGAAAAGGAGAAGTACATAGTCCATGACGGAAAGAGCAAATTCTTCTTAGTTTACTTAAATTTGACTTGATGCTCTGTGACTAGTGCTGGGAAATCTTCTATTCAAGATATAGAAAAGAGATGTTTTTGAGAAACGCATGTGTTGAGATACAATCAATCGAATAAAAAAATTCCATATTCAGTAAAAAATAGGAGTGGAATAAAAAAATATTTATGGAATTTTTATTTTTTTTATGTAATTTGGCGACATGGCCGAGTGGTAAGGTAGGGGACTGCAAAGCCTTTATCCCAAGTTCGAATATGGGAAATATTAATAATAATATTATTATTATATTCATAATTACTATTCATGTTTATATTTTTATATTTTATTTTTTTATATTTTTAATTTTATTCTTCTTATTTATATGTATGTCATATTATAATTATATTTTTATATTATTTTAATATTAATATATTGAATTATATTATTTTTATGTTGATATATTGAATTATTGAATCAATAATGGACTAATTACTTAATTTCATAGATTTCATAAAGAATAAGGGGCATCATTCACATGGATAAGGTTATAGTAAGTCTGGCATGGGCTGCTTTAAATGTAGTCTTTACGTTTACTCTTTCACTTGTAATATGGGGGAGGAGTGGGCTTTAGAGCTAAGAAGATTATTAATTAGAATGGAGTGCTTTATGAGTACTTTAAAGTTTAAAAAAGGAAAGATGTATAATTTTTAGTATTTAAGTCAAAGTATAAAGTAAAGTATTAAGTAGATGAGAAAAAGTGTCTTTCTATTTTTTGTATAAAAGAAAACTTTGTTTTAAGAAAAGGAAGATGAATATAATACTAAAATCTATTGTGTGATCGAAAGTATAGTCTGGTAGAGAGTGCTATATATGGCTCTCTCTGTAACACTATCTCAGATACTTCTGATTTTGACCTAATCACTTCATTGAAGTCATTTAACACTTAAATAGAACTTGAAACCCTTTCATTTTGTTCATAATTGATAAAAAATGAAAAAGGAAGAGTCCAAGTTGAATTCAAATTAATCATTTTGGTTGGCTATTTTGGCGTATGTAATAAGTAAAGATGTTGTAGAACTAAAATAAACAGCATAGTAGCAATAATCACAAGAATATTAACTTTCATAAGCTCTTTGTTTTTTTTTTCACAATAATTTTAGATCTAATCCTGTAACCATAATGATAATAAAGTAAACTCCTATCAATCTAAAGGTACGAATTAATAATACTATCCCATATAGATATGGTGAATCGCATATCTAATCTATCAAATAGACTTATCTTCGGGAAGGGAATAATATAACTAGAACATAGGATAATATAAAAAGATCTTTTATTCATACTAAAAAATCAGATTCTTTCTTTTTTTTATGTGATGCAAAACGAAAAAATATAAAATACAAAATATGTAAGGATTCAAAGATGAAATTTCATTCCTTGTCCTTCACTTAACGGAAAAAGAAGAGAAGAATTTATAAATTCATCGGATAATAATATAATTCTAGCTCAGGACTTACAGGACCCGAACCCACATCTTTCGCCTTGGTCGGGCAGGACTCTGACCGATTGAACTGCAATCCCAACCATCTATATGGTATACATATACATAGTTGTATGTGTATGATTTAATTTAAATTTAAGAAAAGCATTCTATTAAATAGGTTCTACAGAATAGCAAGGTGTGGATGAGAAAAACTAGAGATAGAGAACAAATGAACTCTTTTCTTACTGATTTATATTTTTATTTATTTATATGGATGTGGCATTACTTTATTCTAGGGTAAAATTTAGTTAGATCATATTCGTGAAGCGACGAATTCTTGGATTAGCTGGATTCAAACCAACGTAGACTTCTTGTCAACGAATTTATAGTCCATCCCCATTAACCACTCGAGCATCGATCAAGGAAGACTAAATTCTAGATTTATGAATAATGGAATATACTAATATGATAATCCATAATCAGCTACCTCCCATAGTCCCTAACCGTAGAGGAAGTCGAATCCCCTTTGTCTCCTTGAAAGAGAGATGTACTGAACCACTAGACGATGGCATTGCTCAACCATCATCATACTATAACTATATATAGAGTATCAGTAGTTTTTTTGGAATTGTTAAAATAGAAATTATATTTTTGTTTTGTATTAATATTCAATACTATTACTAGATCTGAAGAGTCTTTCCTACAACGATCCAATAGCATTATTTATTTAATAGCTCGTTCATGAATGAGCTAGCTCGTACTCCCATAAATATTTTCTATCTTAGAACTCTGTCTATCAACTGGAAATAGAAAAAAATTGAATTTGAATAGAAAATGAAGACACCTAAATTTAAAAAAAAAACAAGCCCTTTCAACCAAACGGTAGAGTAACACCATGGTAATGCATAAGTCATCGGTTCAAATCCAATAAGGGGCTTTTTTCATTTTTAATTCGAACTTGAGTCTTCATTTTTTATGTTGTATAGAATTTGTGATATTTGTTTTCTAAAATTCTAAAATAAAAATCTAAAAAAAAGAAAATGAACACTATTATCCATTTTGATTAGAATGAGCACTTTTTATTCGGTGTTATAGTTAGAAGATTCAACATTTCTACTCTATCTAATTCTAACGATAAAATGTATAAGAATGACTCATTGACTGATTAGGAGAACTCTCTCCCATAAAGTCATAGTCATCCTATTCAGGTCTCATTACATTATTCAAATTCTCTTTTTTGTCCTAAGATCTAAGATATGAAAACCCTGATTATGATTCAAAACAAAAGTATTCCTACTCCCTTATTGTTATTAAACGCACCAAAGAAATAAGTTGACCTAACCTATTGAATAATCACCATAATTAATTATTTTGATATTGAAATTCTATATAGATTCACCCAGTTGTAGAAATGTTTTTTTTTATTTCTTTCTTATTTCTTTAGACCAATAGACCATTGTACCATATAACGCAAAAATTTGTCAAAATTTTTTATTTCATCTTGTTCTTACTGGATTCTCCATAGAACTTAATCGCTAGTCTTTTCCTTTTCGATACATATAAACATATACAACATATATGAAAGATTTATTGAAAATATGGATTTTCAATATCTTTAGTTGATTTCAAAATCAAATATTCCTTTGAAGTTATGCCAATAGAATATAGAAGAAATCTGTGAAAAGCAAGTTTACTTTCTAATCTACCATTATTTATCATATTTAGATATTATTTATATTATATTATATTTATTTATATTTAATACTTATATTCTTATTTGTTATTTTATTCAACTCTTTCTATTTATTATTGATTGTTTTTAATTTAATTATATTTCTTTTTATTTAATATTATTATTTTAATATATTTTAAAATATTTATCTATTTCTATTTTTTATTTTATTTCCATTCTTTTGTTATTTACTATTCTATATATTTATATGGTCTACAGAGGCTTGTCTTATAGATTAGGCACTTTTGCTATTTTTGGTTTCATCGCTTGTTGTTTCATCTCGTCGAATAATACCACTTATCCTAGTGGATTTTATGGACCTATTGGTCCAGAAGCTCCTTAAGCTCAAGGATTTACTTATCTAGTGAGAGACCAATGCCATGGGGCTAACGTAGGATCCTCCTAAGGATCCACTATGTTAGGTAAATATCTAATGCATTCTTCGACCAGAGAGGTTATTTTTGGGGGGGAAACAATGCATTTTTGAGATCTTCGTGCTCCCTGGTTAGAACTTCTAATGTTTCCAAATGGCTTGGACTTATGTTGGCTAAAAAATACATACTACCTTGGCAAGGATGACATTCAACATAATATATGAGTTATGCTCCTTTATGTTCTTCAAATTCCATGGGTGGTGTAGCTATCGAGATCAATGCAGTCAAATTATGTTTCTCCTAAAACTTTGTTAGAAACCTCTAATTTTGTTCTAGGATTTTTCCTATTTTTTAGGCATTTGTGTCATGTTGGGAAGGGCACGTGCTACTATAGTAAGATTTGGAAAAGGAATTGATCATGATTTGGAAACTGTTCTTTCCATGGCCCCCCATAGTTGATACTTTTTTCTTTACCTTAGATCTACATCTAAATATCTTGATAGATATTTATTGTATATATTATTTCTGGCTTCCAGCTATCACACCTAGTCGAGTCATTCCCTTTATGAAAAGGATGAGTGCATGGCCAAACAGTGGCCAAACAAATAAATAAGGAATTGGAATTTTTGAAGTGAATCAAGTAAAAGGAGAGAGAGGGATTCGAACCCTCGATAGTTCCTTTTCAAGGACTATACCAGTATTCACGGCCATGGCTATCTGCCACTCACCAATCTCTCCTAGATAAAACAAGAAATCTATTTTCTTTTATTTTTATTTTCTTTCTAAAAAGGGAACATGACCATGTTAGGTGATACTTTCACTATCTACTTGACTTTATGTCTTAATAATTTTTTTTTATATATTTAATATTTATATATATTTAATATATAAATATAATGTAATAATAAAATATAATAAGTTTTAATTAAGAAAATCATTTCTGTAAAATCCCTTCATGATATATTTTTTTTTAATTTGGACTAAGCAGGGAATCCAGGTAACATAGTTCATGTTTTGGTAGTACAGGATTACAAGCATGACTATTGCTCTCCAATTCACCCCTTTTGCATTAGTTACAACTTCATTAATCTTACTGATTAGTGTATCCACTATATTTGCCTCTTCTAACAGTTGGTCCAATAAAAAAATGTTATATTTTCTAATACAACATTATGGATTGGATTAGTATTTCTTGTAGCTATCCTAAATTTTGTTCTCTTGAACTTCATTTGAAATTTCTCTGATCCAAAAATTTTGATCCTCCTAAGAAATTCTAATTGTGAGACACACTAAGAGTCCATATGAGTTCAAAATAAAAATGACATTTATTTTTTATTTTTATAAAATTACACAACTAAGCCTAATTAGAATCTAATTTTACTTTATTTATTATAGTTTAGTATATATAATTTAGTATAATATAACCCTATAGCTAGAGTCTTTTTATCTGTATCTGGTCCTATGCAAATATGATCCAGACACATATATGATATGATATATCATATATGTGTCGACTTATGTGTACGTTTTAGAGATTAAGAAAATGAGAATGCGGATATGGTCGAATGGTAAAATTTTTCTTTGCCAAGAAGAAGCAGTGGGTTCGATTCCCACTATCTGCCCATGGTGGGTGAAGTAATGTCCACCCTATAACCCATGAAAATTCATAGTTTTCTATTATGCTAACTATTATGTTAATAGAAGTTATTCTAGTATAGTAGTTAGTAGTTAACCTAATAGTTTTATTTTCCTTTTACCTTTCTTTTCGCTTATACAATATATATATAAATTGAATAGTCTATTTATACAAAATAGTAAAGAGGCTGCCACTATTCGATGATCATATATCATAGAGATCTATCCAAATAGGAAATAAGATTTTTTTTCCTTACCAACTTGATCTTGTTATGCCTGGTAACAAACATGCATGCACCATTTCTCAACTATGTATATAGAAAGTCAAAAGTCTCGATAGTTCACTTTTGGTCATCTGGTTAAAAAATAATGTCGATGAAGATGTACAAGTGCACTATTACGTTGTGGGGATTACAATTTTCCATGAATTTTACTTTCTTCACTCAACAAAGGAACTTTTCTTATTTCTTTTTTTGATGATTGATAAATCAAATAATATTTCTTTTCTAATTTTTGACGCATCTTCTCCCTTCGATTCAAACATTTTCTTGCCATAATGAAAAATATTTAGTTCTTATTTTCATCAACCATACAATTCAAATCTTAGATGAAAAAATCTTAGATGGTAGGTAATTGCACTTCATGAAAAGAAATGAGATTTTTTTATTTGGATATATTTATTATGGTATATTTATTCGGGTATACAAAAAAACCAAATTAGCCAAATTTTCCTAATGTGGAGGCAATTAAGAAAGCTGCATAATTAAATATGTAACCTACGAAAAAGTGGACTATTCCGATAAATCTTGCTTGCAGAATACAATGTACTATACAATGTAATGAACCTACAATTATCAACTATTAATTCCTTCGATTGCAACTTCACCATTATGTTATTTGTGCGTGATAATATGTAATGCTTCTCTTGGGTGACACCATTCTTAGCTTGATGTTATTTATAAGTTAAAATTATTAGTAGTGTACAATACTCAACTTGACAAACTTGGACCACTTTTCTGCTCTTATTTCCATACTTGTTTGTCGCTTCACTTCATAATTGTATGACCATAATATCACCGCCATTCGTTTTCACTAATGCCTTTGTATTTTATTGCAATTAGCAAAGTTAACCAAGTTTTATAATTGAACACCTTTATCTCCTTATTATACTAGATCACATGGTATGTTGTGTTCTGGTCATGTTGTAAAGAGCCATAATGCACATGACATTATCATACTTATATCATAACCATCTCGTATTGGTATGCGTAAAGTTACCTTAATAGTTTATTTGCAATTGCATCTAGATTACTTTTGTTAACTGATTGTCATATAGGATTAACCAACATACTAGTGTACAATATTCATTATTTGGCCCTCAATTATCTTTTTCCTACAATGTCTTATTTCTCCTTCTACCATCATACAATTGATTCTCTATAAAGGCACAATTAGAATTAAACTAACTTATTTACTGAACTTTACAAGAATTTATGCATAAAAAAGAGAAAATAACATATATTTATGAACCAAACAAGAGGTGTACCTTGGTCATGATATGTTTTGAAAAGGAAAAGATCACAAACTTTTTAACATAAAGGAGAATATGCAAAATGAACCACAAAGTATTTCATTGTGATGTTAAAAAGTCTCAAATAGTAATAAGAAATTTAAGTGACGATATGAGCTTTTGGGAAAAAGAAGCAACTATTTTTCAAAATATGAGGATTCATGTGCTTTGTTCTTCTTTATTAAAATCTTATTTACATTGTTTACATCTGTTAAAATCATCCCAAACTCATTCAATTAAGTTTCCACCTTTTTAGTGATATTTTTTCATAAATATGTTGATAAGAACATTTACATTCAACAATTTTCAGTGGCATTCTTAATAAAATCAAAATCTTTCATTGTCATCACATTCCTCCATGGACAAGATTTACCACAGTGGATATTCCATTATCATATAGAAGTGTGCAATGTAGTTGATTGCATCTGTGTATGTTACTTGACACATTTTCCACCTTGCAAAAATGTAACAAAACAAACTATACATCAGTATTTCTAGAAATATTTGTATATATCTTGTTGCCTTTAGCATCATATACAAATCATGGATTGACTTCGAATTGAAATTCAACTCATGAATTTTAAATCAGAATGGATGTGTTATTTGGGAGTGTTAATTTGAAAATCACATACTTTATGCACTCTATCCTCTTTTAAAAAAATGAATGTTGTGCTATAAAAAGAAGGGCAACATACAATGCAAATTGCAAGAATTTTGAAGCTCTTACTTTTTACCAAAGTCAAAATAGTAAATGCACAAAAATCTTTTTAGGACACCATATAAATGCTCACTATTTGAGGATGTTTTAAGTGAAAAATAAAGAAATAATAAAATTTTGTCAATTTGATGGTAAGTTTTATAAAAGTGCTCATTCATGAAAGTTTTTGTAAGAAGGTTAGGACCACACAAGTATGACAATAAGAAAATAAAATTATTCTAAATTTATCAAGTAACATGAAATGTGTTGAAGATCGAATAGCACAATTACAACAATCGTACTGGCACAATATAGCTAAGAAAAGCAACAGATATAGTGACTCATTGGATTACAATGTGAGAATTTGTATGTCATTTCATTATAGAAGTAAAAGTTTTAGAATAATATCAACTATGAATTGTGTTGTTAGTAGTTGGTTAAGTCATATTCAGCACATCATATAATAGAGAAATTGCAATAGTACTAGTACAATATGAAGAAATGGGATAAATCTAGTTTTTTAATTGAGTTATTTTTTATCTTAAAAATTGCAATTGAAGCATCTAAGATATAAGAAATGTAAACAACTTTGATAGGGACAAATAAGGGAAGATAAATTTAAGTGAAAGACCAAAACTAGAATGCACGAGTCCTTAATATAAAATTAATGGTTATCTTCACTGTTCTAATAGGATATTAAAAAATTTAAGGATTATTGTTTTTTGCTTTATAAGAGCTTAAGATGTACTAGGGCCAGGCTTTTTTTTACCTTCTAATCAATGGCTCTTCAAAGATCACCTACATTAGAAAAACAGAGGGAAAATATGCAAATAACAACAAAAAAAGGGATATAAAGCTTTCTTTAATAAGAAAATAATACCCCCATTTTGGGTTGTTCTTAACTTAGTTTCAGGGTTAGGTAAGCCATCTTTAGAATAAAAAATTAGAAGTATATTAGAATAATAACAATTAAGACAATGTCCATGAAGTATGTAAATAACATTTTAAATATGTTCTATTGCTCATTACCCTTTGAGCTATGATTTAGCTTGTTGAAATTGCCCTAACATGATGGTATCCAAATCATGATATTTCAATTTGATAGCTAAAATGCTTGTTCATGTTACTTAAAATTGCCTTCTTGATTTAAGAATGAATTTCATCAATTTAGGTAATTAAAATTGTGTGGCATGCTTGACTAAAACTGTATGATGCTGTTGTGAAATTATGATTGCATTATTAATCTACTTATTATAATAAAAATAGTGATCATGTTTTCTATAGATGGTTATGAGAAGAAATTTCATTGTTGCAATTATTGTATTTTGGAATGGAAAGAAACTGTGGCTAACACTTGCTATGTAAATATGTGCCATTTCTTTGCTTTGCATGGTGAAATATGAAATCTTAAATGTCAAAATTATTCATGAAGTTACTATTTTGGATGTTAAATGTATCTTTTTGTTATGTAATGTTCCAAAAATAATTGAATTTTTATGATCATGAAAATTGACCTTTACTATTCCTTAAAACAAAACTTTTATGGGATGTCTACTTCTATAAATAAATTAGATCACCAAATAAATGGAATTTTAATGTTGAGATATTTTTTTACAATCATTAGTACTTGTGATGATTAAGTAATGTAAATTGAAATTGTAATTTTTATTGTAAAATGAAATTAATGCCAAAAATATTTCTTTAACATCATTGCTAAAAGGTTTTCAATTAAGCTCTACATTAAGAAAATCATGAGTGAATATAGGTATTTTCATGTTTAAAAATCTAAGTTTTAGGTAATGTTTTTGATTTGCAATATTGTCAAAACCAGTAATACCATGAAATATTGTTGCTTTATGTTAGTTAATATAGAGCATAAACAAGAAGATAAGATTTGAATTTTAGTTTTGAATGTTACTATTATAAGTCTTGTGGTTATGCTAATTATGTTAGAAACTAAGAATTACCATGCAAAGCCTTGAACTACAAAGATTGAGGGGCTTTTATAGACCACAAAAGAAGCCAAAAGTTTGCCCTTTCTTCGGTGCAATGACGAACAAATTATGAATTAAAAATTAAAATAGCTAACTAGTATACTTTATCAACTCAAACTAAGTCTAAAGGCCAATCTTGGTTGCCCAGGGAAACCAGAGGATTGGTATTGGATTATTACGAATTTAAAATTAAAATGACTTAGGTTTGAAATCTCAATGTTATTTATTAAAAAGTTAACAATTTAAGATTTAGAATTTAAATACTTAAGGATTGAAATTTTAACCATGGATAGGTTAAGCACCAAAGTAATGCTATTAAGGGTTAAAAGTTAGTATTGACTTAAACATACATTGGATGGGTCAAGGATTGCATCATAACTAAGAATAAATAAAGTAATATAACTCTTCTACACTACAACATTTGTAAAAAAAAGATAAAAATTAGGAGAAGACTAAGGATATCCAGTAGTTAGTAAGTCCTTAAGAGCACTTAGTTTTTGGCTATGTTTTGATGCGGCTCTCAATTAGATGGAAAGTTAAGGATACATGAAATAGAGTGCTTAGGTTTGGCCTTAGTAGGGTTTTTAATAGAGGCTAAGGGGGGCTGATGTTTCTATTTGATTTTGGCTAAACCTTAGTTTGTTTTTAATGTTTTGCAAATCATGATTAGCCCTAAATTAGGCTCTTAGGACACGAATTGGTATGATAGAGAGTAATTTGGGTGGCATATGTGACTCATGATGTGTCGTTGGCATAGCGGCTTATGTTGTTCAATTAGGTGAGAGAGTCACTAGTGAAACTCATGACAGCCAACAATTGAAAAAAAGGCATTGAATCTACATAATTCAACAAAGAATTTTTAGCTTGAGTGGGTGCTAAATTGATTTTCAATATAGTTTACAAGATTTTAGCATGGGTTCTCAAGTAGGATCTATTGGAAACCCTAAGTTAGCTTATGTAGTTATTAGACTTTTGAGAAAACCATAGATGATCTTTGATAGATAATTAAGGTTTTAGAGAAAGCTATAATCCTATCTTAAAAGGAAAGTTAGAGTTATAGAAAATATATAATAAACCCTCAAAAGTTCGAAGATCAAAATATATGGAGTGTTGTTACTTAAAATAAGAAAGTATGCATCCATGATGACATAGCTTACCATGCAGTAAAGCCAAGTTGATAACGCAACAACAAAAGTTAAGTTAGTTAGATATACTATATGATAAGAATCCCACTAATTTTTTTGTTTTGTTGAGCACCATATGCTAGTTTAAGATGAACAGTAGATCGTAAACTTAGTTCTCATATAGTTGAGAATTCTTATAATTTTTAATGATTCCTAGAGTAATATGTAACTATTCTTTAAAGGGTAGAGCCTCATGGATGGGAATTTAGAAAATGTGGGATCTCGGGGTTGCTCAATCCCTCTTATCTATAAGACATTACAAGAGACTTTTCTATGAGTAACATAGTCAAGATCTATGTGGTTATGGGGTGCACATAGAGAAACATGGGGTAGTAACAATTTATTGGACTTTTTATAAAAAATCATAAATTTTGGGTTGAGATTGGATCCCAAAAAACGCATTGAGGATAAGATGGCTATGCAGGGAGTGTCAACAATTTGAAAGTCGCAGAGCATCCATTATGCTTTTGGTCAGTTTGGCAGATTGCAATGACTTTTCCGATATCACTGTCTATACAAATAATTTTTTTTAACAAAAATTCTATTATGTTGTTACAATGTTATTTTTATTGGAAAACTTGAGGATTACATATTGAGCATTGCTGATTCCCCTCACTTATACCATCTATAGGTGTGAATGCATAGGAGCCGACATAGGAGTTCAAAAAAGGGCATTACAGTAATAACTTTAAAAGATTATTCATTAGTTGGTAATTTATGATGCTATAGTTTTCTATTCATACACAATATTATCATTTTTATTTATTGGATTTTTTATTATGAAGGGGCTATTATAGTGGACCTTGAAATCTTTATTTTTATATTTCATGTGATCAAATTAGACTTTTGGATGGCTTAAGGATTATGCAATGATTTATTTGATACCATTGATTTATATAGATATACTTTATCATAGGATAAAAAGTTTTGTTTCATGCCATAGACAAGCTAGTTCTTATTGAAAGGTTACTTAACATAGGGTGAACTATTTCTTGAGTTAATCAGGGGTGGCTAGTTAGTTTGGGGATGAGGCTAAACTTGGGAGTGCCCATCTCACTTGCTTTATTTATATTGTATATGAGTCCTTAAGTCATGGAATAAGGAACTCACATTCTTGTGATAAAATGGACAACTTCTTGACTACAAGATGTTGTGCTCTTGTGACTCTTATTTGAGTTGGCATCATCTTCTTCACAGTAGTAAGGAAATAAATGAAATTTTTAATACCTAATTCAAAAAATGTTAGGTAAGAGAACTAATGTACAAATAGTAGATGTATTATTTTTCAAATATCTTGGAATTAAGGTCTTTAATGGGTGAAATAAAGTATCAACAAGCTAATCTATCATTGATAACATATAAATAAACTTGATTAGATCAAATAACAAATAGCTATCAAAAGTGTATTAAACAATGTACCCACTGACCTCTTAGTGTGTTGGATCCACCAAACACTTTTACAAAAAGAATAAAACTTTCAACATTATAGTTCCTCTAGAAAATCCCAAATAAACTTAATGGTTTCCATTAGAGCCCTTTGATGAAAATATTATCCCATTCGAAAAAAAACAGCTTTGATGTTAAAAATGTTGCACTAAAATCAAGGTATTGGCCTACAAACTCTGTAGATTATTCATCCATTCAAATTCATTATCAGAAACATTCACGAAATATGGCAGAAACAGACCTTTTACAATTGGCAAGTTGCAGCAAGAATAGCTACCACATCATTTGTTGCTTTGTGAATATAGTAAAGAATGTTGAAGTTATAGATCATCCTAACCAATACAAATAACACTATGATTGTAAGAGATGACATTAAAGTAGACAAAATCATTCAATGTAGACCACTCCACAAACCATAAGCTAGATTAGAAAACTAAAATTTCAAGTAGTAGCTTTAATGTGCCAGTGCTATACTTTGATTAGGTAAAATGCTATTACATCTACGCAAAGAGTTTATTGGAAATAGCAAATGAATAGTGATTTATTGAGAAAAAATGAAGCGTAATATTAAACATTGATTAAAATATTCATAATTAGATGAGAATCAATCTTTACAAATGATAATAATGATTCACTAGAACTTTTAAGATATGTAAAATTGAAAGTCTCTTAAAATATACCAAAACATCAAAAAGTATAATTCTTCAAATAAATTAAAGTTGAAATGAGATAAATTAAAGTAATTTAATATAACTAAATAAAGTAATATAAAGCTCAAATGATAGAACAAATTGTTTTTCATAATAATATAACAAAGTTAAAGTAAAAAATTTAATGAAATGAAATAATTTGCATATGAAAGTTGCACTTCAAAACAATAAAGACATAGAGTGGGCCATCATCTGTTATTAAATCTAACACAAATCAAAACTTAACATAAACATTATTAAATTGTCAAAAAGAATTTTTATAAAAATGGAAAAATAAACTTTTAAATGGATAAAGTGGTTTCGGATGAGTCTTACGACGTTTATTTCGTCCTTATTTGACCTAGTTTGGAATTATTGCGAATTCCAAAGCTTACATGCATAAAGTATAATATTTTATTTTAATATGAAGTAAATAAATTATAAATGATAAATGAGATAAATTAAAAAAATATAATATAAAAAAATAAAAGAAATATGTTAGTTAAATTGTCGAGATATGTTACAACATATTCAATTACAAAATCTAACATGAATTGAAATTTGTCATGACACATGATAAAATCATAGAAAATAAAATATTTAGAATTATAAAAAAGAGTAATTAATTTTATGGAGCCTCTTAGGGCAAGTCTCACGATGTTTACATCGTATAAAAATATGTTTTAAAACATACAAAAACCATAGATTTTTATTTTAAAAATTTCAAAATAATTATTTAATTGTATAGAGCCTATTGAGAAAAGTCTAACGATATTTTTTTAATTTTTATTAAATGTTGTTTGGAATTATTACTAACCAACAAATTAAAAATTATAAATAATAATAAATTTTTACTCTAAATTAAGTACCTATTTATTAAAGCTAAAAATAAGATAATTTTAAAAAAATGTAATTTAATAAAATCAATAGATATATAAAAGTTAAATGATATAAGGCTAAGAGTTAGATAGTAACTTTGCCAAATTAACTTGAAAATTTTAAACAAATTAAGTAATTGTATAAGAATGCTAAATTTGTAAATACTAAGGAGATTAAGCATAACAACTGCATTCATTAATTCATTTATAATAATAAAATATCTCATAAAACATGACAAAATGTTTGGAAATTAAATATTTAAATTTATACAAATGAATAGTTAGTTGAATAGAGCTTGTCGAGAGAAATCCAATGATTTTTTAATCTCCATCCAACCTCACCTGGAAATACCGTTAATTACAAAAAAATACTAATAATAATAATATATTATTTTTTAAATTTAGTGTAATAATATATTAAAAATTAAATAAGATAAATTGAAATAATATAATATAATGACATTAAAGCATTATAGATGTCATACTATGAGAGAAAAAGAGTTTTGTTAAAATACATCCAAATCAAAGTGAAACATTTTAATAAATAAGATAAATCGTATTGAAAAGCTATATGCCAAGATATGTCACAAAAACATGCAAAAAATAAAATATTAAACAACATATAAATTTCTTTAGTTAGGTTAAACCTATCAAGAAAATTCTAATGACATTTGTTTCATGTTGATAAGTCCTTGTTTTGTTTTATAATAATTTACAATATTAAATAACAAAAAATAATAATATTTTTTTAAAAATGTTTAATTAAAAAAATATTAAAGTTGAAAAAGATAAGTTGAAGTAATGTAATATAACCAGATCAAAGATATCTAAAGTTTAAATGATATGAGGATTAAAGTTACATTGTAATATAAGAAAACAAAGCAAAAAAGTAAAAGAAATATGAAAAATTATACAGAAACTTTGCATTCAAGTATATTAAGGAGATTGAGCATTATCCCTGATCATTTGGTTTGATACATAGAAAAATGTCATGTAAAGAAAAAAAAATCCTAGAAAAAAATACTTTTAAATATAAAAGTGAATAGTTACATGAATATGACTTGTCAATGTGGGTCCATGGAAAGTTTTTTCATCCTAGTGGAACCTCCTTAGGAATTGCTGTGAATCATAATAGTAAATGAGCAATAATAATAATAAATTATTATTTTAATGATATGGAAACTTATATTAAAATTAGAGGAAGAAAAATTAAAGCAATATAATTCACTAAATCAATGACATGTTAAGGTCAATTGTGATGAAATTTGGAGTTTCATAGTACTATAACAAGCCATTGCAGAAATATTGAATGAATGAGGTTAATTGTATGAGAAAGTTGTATTCCATGATGCTAAGAACATTAAGTCTATCATTTTTCATCATTCAATATAGTACATATTAAAATGACTCAGAAAACATGGAAAAAATTTTCAAATCATTATTTTTAAAATTAAAAAAAATTAATATCTAAATGAATAAAGATTATCAAAATAAGTCGAACAACATTTGCTTCATCTAAATTGGACCTCGTTTGATGTTATCCTGAGTTACTAAATTGAATTATAGTAAATAATAATAAATTCTTATTTTGATACTTCATAAATTTATATTATACTTAAAAAGAGATAAATTGAAGTAATGTATAAAAACAAAATTAAAAAAAATTTAATGGTTAAATGAGAGAAGATTTAGAATTACATAATAATATAATGAAGTAAAAGTGAAAATATTTAATTAACAAGATAAATTGTATAAGAAATTATACTTAATGATTCTAAGTAGATTAAGCATACCATCTTCAACTATTTAATCTTGGCATCAATTGAAATAATGCATAAATCATATAAAAAAAAACAAAAAATATTTGGAACATATTAAAATAAGTTTAATTAAATAGAGTTGGTCAAGATGAGTTCAATGGCATTTGTTTCTTCTTAGTTAGACAAAATTTGAAATTACTTCAAATTATATAGACAAATAAGCATGAAGATTAAGAGATTATTATTTTGATATTAATTAAATAATATGAAAACTAATATGAGAGAAATTAACTCAATATATTATAAAAAAAAGCAATGACATGTACTAGTCAAACATGATGAGATTTATGGTTATATAGTAATATAAGAAAATTGAAGTAAACATTTAAAGAAGTGATAGGTCATACTAGAAAATTACATTACAATATTTCAAGAACATATATTGTAACATCCTCGACCTTCAAATCAACCTTGTTACAACATTAGAGTCATGGTATTACATTCTCATGTTGTAATTCCAATAAAAATTTTGACATTTTTGAATTGCTTGTATACCACTTTTCCTTCAATTTTATCTTTATAAAATACTTGATTATTTATCAACACTAAGTCACAAAATTTTTGAGATTCAAATTCAAATGTATGGATAAATTGAATGAGATTTTCATAAATAAGAAACTTTATTTTACTACAACATGCTCATGGAATATTAAATAAACGAGCATACTTACATCCACTTAATTGATCTACTCCTTGGATCTATGTTTTAGGGATCTCGATTTTAGGTTTACTTTCCATCTTTATCTTATATCGTAAGAATATGTCCTATTATGTTTTGGCAATTTATCTTATTGGCTTCATAATTAAATGAATGCCTGATACCAATCCTTGTTCGCTTATTATCTAATGATCCTAAATTTTCTTAAGTATTTACAAATTAAACAATAAATAATTTCAAAATAAATAATAATAATAACTAACATTTAAATAAGAATTTCCTAATTTCTTAACTCCATTACAACTCATATTTTTCACAAATTGGCCCTTTTTCCCATGAATAATTTCCCTTCTCACATATCATACCATGTATACGTCAACACTAAATAGAAGATTTCCAATGGATAGGCCTCGATCAGTAGGTATATCTATCAGGTGGCATTATATTAATCATCATAGTTTGACCTAAGAAACAAAACATAGCTACCCCAAAAAACGAATGTTAAGCCACCAACATCTCTAGCATGGATCACACTCATGCCCAAACACATTACTTGTCAATTGATTGCTTGTGACAACCCTATAGAAGGAAAAACATTACATCATATGGTGTCATCTTATATCATAGTATAGTGTACAATTACACACAATTACCTTGCAAAGTGTGCTAACTATAAAACATAGTTTCGTCATGGTTACTGCACTTGAGTTATAGGATAACAAGTCATTAAAAAGCATATTTTCTATTTTTTTATCATGTCCATTAAGTTTGTCAATATCTTGCTAAAATTCACATCAATAATTATAAATTTCATAATTACTTGCATAGCTATTTTCTTTTCATTTTATTTTGAAATAAATCCTGGTTATTTACCAGCACTAAGTCATTGAAATAATGTGATTCGAATTCAAAGGCATGAACAAGTTCCATCTCATTATCATAAGAAAAAAATATTTTATTACAACATATTCAAGGAATATGAAATAAATAAGAGTACTTATACCAAACTTAACTAATTTATGACCTCATTTATGTGCTATGGAATATCTTCCAAAATTAACTTCAATTTTCATGATAAAAAATAATTATATATCCAATAACATTTCTTATGACCTCCCAAAGTTATTTCATCATTAAGGTAATACTAAATGAAAATCTTAACATGGTTAATGTCCATTACACTAAGCCATAATAAATCCTCCAAGTTCTAGATAGCCCTTTCTAACTATCCATCTGTTTAAACATGACACATTGTACTGAACTAAATAGTGGCTCCTAATACTTGATGTAAATATTTCTAAAACTAAGATAATTACATGAGAAACACCATGTAGACATACTATTTATTATACATAAAGGTGTATTAGTCTTTTTACTAAGTTTAACTTCCTTGTAGCAAAACAAATGAGCCAATTTAGTTAATTAATCGACTACAACAAAAACATTTTCACATCCTTGTTCGGTCCTTTGTAATTAGGAATGAAATTCATAAAAAGCTCATTTTATTTCCATTTAGGTATGACTTTTGTAGTAACCCCAAAATGTTTTTAATGTTTAGCTTTTTCTCCATCATAGGATAATCTTGAGGTTCTTATAAATTTTACATTACACTGGATGGATTGCAATTCTTTTATCATGAGCCTTTATTGGAGAACTATCTCTAAACTCTTTGTTATAAGGAGCATAACACAACCCATGATATGTCAACATTCCATCCCTAATAATATTGTCCTAAGATTTCTTCTATAGTGGTAAAATAGGCAGTTTCGAGAGTTTAGGTTCTTCTTAGTAAATTGTACTTAGCTAGTCCTTCCAATTAGCACAGATAAAGAGAGCACTAGGACAAGAAAACAAATCTTATAGTACTGATCAAAGCCAAAATCCAAATCATGGGTTAGATAAATGTGGTCAATCTGGTACAAGTTTCTAGATGAATAGGACACAGTATGACCCTTATGCATAAGAACAACTCCTAAACTTTTGATTGAAGCATGAAAATAGGCCAAATAAGGCTTTCTCTACTTCAACAATGTTAAAACATGAGTTAAAGTTATTATATTCTTAAGCTCAGAGAAGCTTTACGAAGACAGATCACACCAAGAAAAGTTTTGCCAATGCTAGTGAACAAACAATAGCTAGCAGAAATTTAAGGAATTTGGCAAAAATATATTGTAATAGCTTGCAAGACCCAACAAATTGCAAATAGTTTTTTTGTTAATGTTAGTCATCTTTAGTCAATAATGGGTTTGACATTATTAGGGTCAACAAAATTCCCTTTAGTATTATCAATATGCCAATATGGTGGTATCATGTCAGGACAAAAGGATCAATTCAAATATTTTGCTTACAGCTACTTGCCTTTAAGTAATTGCAACACTTTTTCATGCTGTCACATAGGCTTTTCTTCACTCTTCGAATAAACCGAATATCTCATCAATGAACATTTTCATGAATCGATAAGAAAATATTGAAAGATGTAGTTCACAAAATCCACAAATAATTGTGGGTCATTGGATAGCCTTAAAGACAAAACTATAAATTAAAAAGCTGATACATTGTAGTGAAAGCTTTTTGGGGACATCCTTTCCGTAATTTTTAGTTTGAAGATAACATAAATGAAGATCAATCTTGAAAAAAGTTGACATGGCATTCAATTTATCATCCCCATCAATTTATGATTACGGATAGTAATTTTTAATAGTCAGCTTGCTTAACCCATAATAATCCATACACAATGAAAAGTTACCATCCTATATTTTGAGAAATACCACAGAGGCTCCTCAAGGTTTGGCCTAATCAATCCCTTGCCCACAATGTCTTGTACCTAAATCTTTAGTTCTTTTAACTCAAGTTGAGCCATTTGATGTGGTGCCATAACAATTGGAGTAGCTCTTAACTCAAGATTAATATCAACTTACTCTTAAGCTCGAATGACACGTGAGTTAATTTATTTGGAAAACAAATCAGAACAATTTTACACCCCAAGTATATATCATGCAAAGCCAAGTGCTAACTTTACATAATTTCTATAAAAACAAATGATGATTTTGGCTAATAAGAACCACCTTTGATGTCTAAATTGCGAATTCATGGGTACCTTTTGGTAGATTACAAAAAAGACTATATCAATCGAGTTAAACACTTTAATATAGATCTTTTTTCACCAAACAATCATTCACTATGCTATGTCAAGAAGTCCATTAAAAGTCAAACAAATGTCAAAATCACGCATAGTAGCTCGAGTGAGCTCTTCCTAAAAACCCTTCTCAAGGATACGTAGATCTACATGCACTCTAGATTTCAGGAAATTCCATCACTAGAAAAAAATTTTACTAGTAATTGTGATGGAGGTAGCTTGTCTCACCATTAATTTTCTTTTAAGAAATCTCATGGATCAATAAATGAGAAGTGTCAATCTCAAAATGTTTTATAAAAGTAGCTTTATAAAATTAGAGCATGCTAGTAATGGCATTGAAAGCCTAAATACCTTATGACTAAGCAAATGAAAATGTTGTTCATGAACTTCTGTGTGACCAAGGCACAAAATAGGAAACATTTAGCATAAACTAGTAGGCTCCTCCATGTCGTCTACCATATTGTATGCAATTGAAGTCTCAATATTTGTGCTACTTTAAAGGTTGCTTACTATCTTGAAGAGCGATACTCGCCATAGTTTGATTATCTTAAGATGACTTTTTGCACCATTTCTTACAATGAAATTTGTCATTCCTCTTGCCTTTAAAATAATCAAAAGTTCTTTGCTTGGTTTATAGCTTTCTTATGACCCTCTATCTAACAATCCTTCTACTCAATCAACTTGGCATCCTTGGTCAAGTTACGATATCAAAACAATCAAGAAACCACTAGGTGCTTGTATAATGATCCTCTCCATAAAGAGCTTAAACAAGTGTGCTTTAGAAGTCACCTTCTTTGATGCTTAACAAGCAAGATAAATCAATCTATCTGAAAAGTTCATTATGGACATCTTCCTTTTGCTAAAATGAGAGATATGTTCAGGGATTTAAGCCATGGTTGTCTCTATCACAAAATAATCTCAAAACGTAGCAATGAACTAACTCAAAGGAATCTCACTACTTTGCACTTCCCCATATATGTTATGTTGCTGAACATGCAACCAATTAGATGTTTTTCCATAAAGAACCAAACCTACTAATGGCACCATCGTTTTTGGCTGAAACAAATATGATTGAAATAAACTTCTACATGTGTGCAAGCCAATGATCTTCTATGACTTGATGCATTGCACCTAAAAATAATTATTGTTTTAATACAATGAAAGCCTCAAAGAATTGCTCCATTATAGCCACAAGTAAAATATGGGGTGTCTCAACCATACCTGGAAATTTTAATTATAGCTCACTTTGCATTAGTTTAGTGTCTAATGGGTCTATTAAGGAAGCACTACTAGCCTTAGCCATCAATTACAAAGAGAGCTGACGTACTTATACAACTTTGGCAATAACTAAAAAATAAAATAACTTATATAACTTAAAAATCAACTCACAAGTTATTTCTCCCCAAAACAGTGGGGCTAGAGTCTGGTTGCCAAGAAGTTCCTAACTCCTATGTAAACTAACCTAAACAAGGATGTTCTAATAATGCATTTGATTCCAAAACTATTACACCATTTTTAATACAATGATTTTTCTTGGGATGCACTTAGACTACACACCATTTAATGTCTTCGACTACTACCATTTATATCTTTGTCTTAACATTTAAATTGGATGTCACAATCCTTTAATTTGAACATCATGCTCATGACATGCCATTCAAAATGAGCAACATCCCTTTTTCTTATTAGATCTCAATTGAGCAAAGAACTAGTCCACCAGAGTTTAGGTAAACTATTAGTACAATAGCACGATACAATGGCAATCTTTACCTACAAATAATCATGTCCACATAATCCATGATATGCATAACAACCATAATATCCGAACAATGATAATCACAATAAAGTAAATTGCAAAAACCACATAAAACTATATTTTCTCATATGGACTAAATTCCAACATTAAATATCTTGCATAGCTTAACATATTGCATTTGGACATACTTGCCAAAAATAAATGACATTAAAACAAAAACATGACTAAATGCTGTTGTAATTGTAATCCACTAAGATTCTCACTCAAACCCAAAATCTCTAGTGATATCCTATTGTGGCACATGGCCAACATGCACTCCTCTACTAATGATCTTATTTTGCCAACAAAAGATTTGTAAATCATGTGCTTCACACTTTAGTTAGAGAATTTTTTAACATGTTGTCTTAAACCACCATAAGCTCTCACATGCCAATGATCTATCAAGACAACTTTGAAATGAGGCATGTAACCACCATATCTAATGGGAGTCCAACATTACGATTAACATTATAGCCAATGTCATCATTAGAGAACAATCTTAATTAATGTTATGATTTTTTTACTTGCATTTAACTGGGGATACAAAACCCTTATCTATCATCAATTGTTTCTTCAAGTCCCTAACCATTAATCAACTATCCAATATTCTAATAACTTTACTCTCGCTTCTGGCTAACCAAGTGTTTTAATTAATGTTTACCCTATCTCTTTGGGCATCTTCCCCATTGAAATGTTATGTATTTGGGTCCAATCCTCACCGATAATTTTTAAATCCATAGAATAATCCATTTAAGTCTTAGTTTTTGTTCTTTAATCATGATGCACATGAATTTAGGTACTAACACTCACTATCCTCATAGACTTGAATCACTTTACTTTCCCAATTGCCTCTGTTAAGTTACTTTCACCTCAAAAACCATTATCAAATGCGTCAATCCTTTGCCTGGCATCATAAATCATGGCTACTCATGATCTCTCCTATCAATAAAGTCAGATCAAGATTTAGCAAAAATCCATGTCATCATAGGTCGCTTGGCAAGGCCTACCACCACTCTTAATGCTAAAATAAAGCCCTTGACCTTAATCACCCTTATTTATTTCACACAGATAGCATCATCAAATAATGACCTCATTTATAGTGTGCTAAGGTCTCGCCAAATACATTATAATCTTAATTTTACATTAATTCTTATTTTAAAAGTTGTTACAAATAAAACAATAGTCCTTAGAAATTTCACTTATAACAGTCCTAATTGATTTTAAATATCATGTAAGGCACTTTTTGGTTCGTATTCAACTTCAACAATACTTTGGATTTCTAAAACTTAACTTATGTTCGAGTTTCAAGCCAAAGAAATTTAAAATTTAAATCCTAAATATTGAATTTTAAATCTAGGACATATAAATAAAAATTTAAGTTGTTAAAATTTTAAAACATACTTCATATAATTTCTAAATGATATGTTATCTTCTTCCATCCTATAATTTTCCAAGTGTAATCTATGCCAAGTAATTTTGTTTGTGTGGTTAAGTTCCTTATTTCTTATTATTCCTCAACAAAACTAAGAGCTTTTGTTGAACAAAATGAATACCTAATCATTCCTAAGCCTTCTTTAGTGGTCAGTTGAAGAACTCGAAATCCTCCCATAAGAAAACCCAAGTGCTCGCTTGCCTTGGAAGTCATCTAAGCTCATTTCTAGGTATTTCGTTGAATTCCATGTTCGTCGTCGAGCCTTACTATCAACCATAATGCAAAACGTTGAGTCATTCATCCAATTTTTTTTCTAAATTCCATTCAAAGATCTTCTTTTCTTTCGATGAAATCTTGCTCAAGTCATAATAATAATTTGAGGTATAATTTGAGGAGAACATTCCTAAGTCTTCAAACTAGGTTTCATAACATTTCTTCCTTTGTTTTCTTAACTAATTGGAATTTATCATAACTAAATTCTTCATCACAGTGTGTAAAAATCCCAAATATTTCCAAGAAATATTTGTTGCATATTTATAGTAATAGTTTTAAGAAAGCATATATCAACCAAAAATCTCGTATTAAGTTATGAAATCTCCAAAAATTACAAAATAACATTCATGGCTAGCATTATCCAAACATCATACATCCAACAAACATCTTGCTATTTTGGCTACAATCAATCCTAAAATGATACAACACCTTATCCTCAACATAATAATTCTCTTTGGCGTAGAAAGGAATAAAAAGTTGATAAAAGATGCTTACGTTGCATATATCGTTACTCTTTGAACTCAATTGAGAGATTTGCATGCATTTTTAACAATACAATCCATGCAATACACCATATTCCATAAATCTAAGAACTATTAACTTAAAAAAACTTTGAATAGTATTGATATTCTTATTAAATCCAAGACTATAACATGCAATGCTTTTTTATGGAGGTTTCATAAACGTTAATTGACTCTTCTTAATGAGCCCTCTCAAACTAAATGTTTATTTTTATATTTTTAAATGTTCTATTTTTTTTTGGGTTTTGGAATGATTTATGAGACATCTTAATTCATACGTAATTTGATGATCGAGGATATTACAGTCGATCCCCTTAGCATCATGGAATGCAACTTTCATTCCTATCTAGCTCTAAGTTTGCTCTCTTGTGACCTTTACATTCCATTGATTTGTTATATCAAATTTCATTAATTATCTATTTAAAATTTTAATATATATATTTACTTAATATTAAAATAAAAAATTTATTATTATTTACTTGTATTTAATTTGATAATTCATAATGGTTCTAAACAATATTCAACTAAGATTAAATAAATATTGTTGGACTCATCCGGACAAGCTTTATTCAATTAAATATTTATTTTTATGTTATTGTATGTTTTATTTTAAATAGCTTTTTTATGATTTATGCGACACCTTTATTCATACCTGATTGAATGATATAAAATTTTACACTCATTCTTATTAGTATCCTTGAATATAGTTTACCTATATGACTTATTTCATTCCTTCAATTTTATCATTTTGATTTTTTATTTACTATTTAACAAAAAACCTTTTCATATGTGACTTTTGCATCGTTATGATTGCTTTATAATGCATTACTTTGATTAATCTTGTTTTAGCTTTAATAGATAATTTTTTTTAATATTAAAACATTGATTTATTATTTAGTATAATAATTCATGATAATTTTAAATGAGGTCTAATTGAGACAAAACCAACTTCATTTGATTAATACAATGAGCTCTATCTAATTGATTATTTATTTGTATTCCTTAAATATTTAATTTTTAAAAGTCTTGGCATATCTTATTAGTTCTTTGATATGTATATGATTTGATGATAGTGTATAGTATGTTTGATATGTTAAATATCATGGAAAGTAACTTTATTATACAATTTATCTCATTTCTTCTTATATTAGACTTTGATTGAGATATATTATGATAAAATTTTAATTCTCCTCTTGTGTGACCTCTGCATCACTTTGATTTTGTTATAATACATTACTTCAATTTATCTATGTTAACCTTTATTATTTTTTTAATGTCAAAATAATTATTTTCTTTATTTATGCTTATTGATTTTGGTAACTCAGTATTTCTAATCTTGGATCATTCAAAATGAAACAAATTGTCATTGGACCCATCTTGATGACCTCTATCAAGTTAATTATTCATTTTATCATTTTTAAAAAGATTGTTGATTCTTTTCCATGAATTATGAGACATTTTTTTGTAGAAGATTCAACTATTGAGGATGTCATACTTGATCTTCTGGTCCTCTTAGAATATAGCTTTTTAGTACAATTTTCTCTTTTGCTCAAATATTTTCTTTATAGCTTTAATTTTTTCTTTGTGTGACCATTACATAACTTTGATTTGATTATATTTTATTAATTCTTTTTATGTTCTTTTAACTTTATATTATAATTTCTCAATATTAAAATAATTGTTTGTATTTGTTTATTCTTATGTTCTTTGATAATTCACATTAATTCTTCATATGGTCTAATCATGAGGATATATATCTCATTGGCTAAACTTTGATGAGCTCTACTATTTCAATAATTTTAATATTTTTAAATATTTTTTTAAAATTTTGTATGTTTTATGAGATATTTTGGGTTGTAGCTTACTCGATGATTGAGGATGTTACACTTGAATTACATAGTACCTTGGAATGCAACTTTCCTAACAAATTTATCTTACTTCTTCAATTTTTTTCCTTTGATTTGGTTGCATTGCTTTGTAAATCAAATTCTCTTCGATGTGATCTTTACATAAATTCTTTTTTTTGAAAAACATTTAATCAATTTACATTATTTAAGCCTTAACATATCATTATGCAATACTAATTTTTTACTATTTAAACTTATTTACTTTGGTAATTCATAAACATTCCAAAGTAAGACTAATCGAAACTGTACAAGCATTATAGGACTCGTCTTAATATCCTTAATCAAATAAAACATACATTTTATATTTATTTAAAATAGTTTATGTTTTGAGGTTTCATTATGCACAAGGAGAAATATCTATATGTTGATGATTTAATGATAGAAAATGGTACATTCAATCTTCTTAGTTACTAAGAATGTCATTTTCTCGAAAATTTATCTCTTTTTTTTAAAAAAATTTATTTTATTTACTTATATTATTATGACAATCTAATTCTCCTATGTTATGGCCTTTACATCACTTTATTTTAGGTATGTTTCATAACATTAACTTATCTCAGTTCAACATTAATATTATTTTTCTTAATTTTGAAAAGGTAATTTATTTTTATTTAAACTTCTTTTCTCTTGATAACTGAAAAAATTCTAAACAAGTTTTGATAGAGATATTAAAATTTTTTGAAATCATCTAAAAAAGCTTTATTCAATAACATCTTTAATTTAATATTTTTCAATATTTTATTTTCTATTGTTTGGCATGCTTTACGTCTCATTTACATTCATATTTAATTTAATGATCGAGTAAGCAATAATAGATCTCTTTTTTTTCTCAGAATCCAACTTTCACGTACAATTTGTTTTGTTTCTTTACTTTTTTGTTTTCATTTGGTGAGATTAAAATGAAACTTTAAATATACACTCATGTGATCTTTACATTACTGTTATTTGGTTATTTTATATTTACTTAATTCATATTTATTCAGCATTAACACATATCATTGAACTCATATGAATGAGCACTATATAATAAAATTTTAAATTTTGTATTTTAAAATCGTGTTTTATATTTTTTACATTAAGGATGAGATATTTTTGTTCATACTTGATTTGATGATTGGAGATGTTATACTCCCTCTATAACATCTTGGAATATAGCTTTCTTATACAATTTATCTTTTTTTTGTAAATGTTTCACTTTGATTTGGTTATACGACTAAAAAATTTAAGTTCTCCATAATTTATCTTATTTCATGTTTATATATATTTTCTTAATATTTGAAAAACAAACTTATTTTTATTTATTCTTATGAGCTCCATTCAATTAAGAATAAAGCTTGAATTTTTGAATATTTGCTTTTCTAATATTTTAGTAAGTTATACAACATATTTTAATTTATACCTAACTTGATGATTGAAATGTTGCACGTCGACTCTTTGTCATGTTGGAGTCAACTTTTCTAAATAGTTTATCTCATTTCTTCCAAGGTTTTTTTTTACTATAGTTATACTCTTGTAAAACTCCAATTCCCCTATCTTGTGACTTTTACATCACTTTGAATTAGTTATGTTATATTTATTCAATTCATCTCCTTACAACTCTATTAAATATTTACTTAACTTTAAAATAATAATTTAATATTATTTTTATTTTTTTTGTTTTGTGATTCGCAATTTTTCCAAACTTTGTTCAAATGAGAGGAAACAAACATCATTGCATTCATCTCGACGACCCTTATATAATTAAAAATTAATTTTCATTATTTTAAATTATTTTCTCAGATTTTGGTGAGCTTTACAAAACATTTTGATTCATACTTTCTTTTATAATCAAGAATGCTGCACTCAATCTTTATAATGCTCAGTAAGGAACTTTCTCATACAATTTATTGCAATTCTTTTACTTTTTTGGCTTGATTTAGATATATTCTTATGAAACTTTAACTACCCTTTTGTTTGATATTTATAATGCTTTAATTTTATTTTATTACATCTCTTTATTTTAATTCATTTTAGCTTTATCATGCATTTACTTAATATTAAAAAAATAACATTTTGTTTTTTGTGCCTATTTGCTTTCATAATTTTTAGAAATTCCAAAAAATTCTAATTAAGGTGAAATAAAAGGCATTGGACTCACCTTTACAAGCACAGTTCAATTAAATATATTTTTTCATATTTTTAAATAATGTATTTCCTAAAGTTTTGACATACATTACGAGACATTTTTATTCCTTCTTGATTTCATTGTTAAAGAACTTACACTCAATCTCTCAAATATTTTGAAATGCAACTTTGTTGCATAATCAATTTTAAGTTTGAAAAATTTATTCTTTATTTTTGTTGTATTTTTGTGAAATTTTAATTCTACTCTCTTATCACATTTGCATCACTTTGATTTGGTTATATTTCTTCTATTCAATTTTTCTTATTTCAACTTTAACATATATTGACTTAATTTAAATATAATAATTTATTTTTTATGCTTATTTTATTTGTTAATTATCTCAAATTCCAAACATTTTCTGTTAATACTAGATTTTTATTTCATTTCCCCAAATGCTTCACCTTGTTTTGGTAATATTATTATATAACTCTAAATCTCTTATAGTTTTACCATTATATCATTTTGATTTAATTATATTATATATCTTTAATTTATCATATTTCCTCTTTAGCAAATATTTATTTAATAATAATAAAATTATTTAATTTTTTTTATTCTTATTAACATTGAAAAGATGTTTAATGTAAGTCTTTCAAATTTTTAGACATTTTCTTTTCAGTTTATGTCCCATTATGAGGCATTTAAAGATTGTAGATCTTGGACTTGTTCAGCTTAGTATCTTGGAATGAAACTTTTCCATACAATTTATTATTCTTATTTTTATCTTTAATTTGACAAAATTACTTGATAACTCTAACTATACCTTTGTGTGTCCTTTACATAGCATTGATTTAGTTATATTACATTGCTTTAATTTATCTCCTTTCATGTTTAATAGATGCTTACTTGATATTAAAATAATAAATTATTATTAGTTATGCATTTTGGTAATTTGCAATAACTGAAAATGAGGTTTATTCAATGAAATGAACTTCATTAGATTTATCTCAAAAAGTTTTATATAATTAAATATACAATCTTTAACATTTGAAATTTGCTTCTTTTATTTCGGCTTGTTTTATGACTTTTTTATTTATTGCTAATTTGTTAGTTAAGGATACTGTACTTGAATTCCTTAGTGCTTTAAATTGTCTCTTTATAATAATTTTTCTTATTTCAACATTGATATATATTTGCTTAATATTAAAATAATAATTATTATTAATTATCTATATTTATTTTTGTAATTTATAGTAATTCAAAATGTGGTTATGCCCATATCAAACAAACATTTTTAACTCTTCTCAATAGATTATATAAAACTAAAAAATATTTTGTATTTTTAAATATCTTATTTTCTTTCTTTTTTGCAACTTTTTCAAGACAATTTGATTCTTACATTCAATTAATTTTGAGATTGTTTTGCTTGAGCCCATTAGTAAGTTGGAGTGCAACTTTCTTCAAATATTTCTCTTCATCAAATTTTTTCTCTTGATTTTTTTATTAAATTTCTCCCAATTATCTCATTCAATACATATTTACTAGATTTTAAAATAACAATTCATTTGTTTTTACTTTTTTATATTTTAAATTCACTCAAATTTGAGGTGAAGCCTTATGTAGGTCAAACGAATAAAATTGTCTTGTCCTAATGAGATCTATGAAATTAAATATTCATTTGTATATTTTTAAATTTTGAATTTCTTAAATTTTTGTGACACTTTTTTTTTGTTAAACTCTATCTCATTAATTTCATGGAATATAACTTATTTGATCTATTCTTTTTCTCAAATTTTAACATTTCAATTTTGTTATACTGCTATGAATCTCTATGTCTTATGTAGTGTTGACAATTGGATGACTTTGGTTTGTCTATACTACATAGCTACAATTTTTTTAATTTAAACTTAGTGTTTATTTAATCAATATTAAAATAAAATTTTATTTTTCTTTCTTTTCTAGTTTATTAATTCGATGTTCTTCTAATTAAATGCCATTATGATGAAACAAATATCATTACACCCATTTTGGCATGCTTTATCCAATAGAATATTTATTTATATATTTTAAAATATTTTTATTTTCTATGAATTCGAATAGGTTTTTAGACATTTAAATTCATATCTTTTTTCATGATTGAGCATGTTACACTGATCTTCTTGGTATCTTAAAATAAAACTTTCCTAGATAATTTATCTCATTTATTAAAATTTTTTGCTTTTATTTGGTTTTATTATTATGAAACTTTGATTTTTTTCCATCCATACAACTTTTAAATTATTTTGATTGTTTTATAGTATATTACTTCAATTTATCTCATTAAACTTTATCAATATTTCCTAATAATTTACATAATGATTTATTTATTCTTATTTAATTGGGAAATCAATAAGAATTCCATATGTTGTTTGGTAGAGATGAAACAAAACTCATTGGAATCAACTTACGATGCTATATCTAATTAAATTCTTATTTTTATAATCCTAAATGTTTTATTTAGTTATATTGAATTATTTAAATTTTACTCATTTTAGCTTTTAAACTCATCTACTTTTGTGATTTGTGGTTATTCTAAATGTGGTTAGATCAAGATAAAGTAATTATTATTTGACTTATCTTGATCAATTCTTTCAAATTAAATATTTGTTAATATATTTTTAAATTATTTGTTCTAGAAGATCATTGCACTTTTCTTGAGACATTTTTATACATGATTTAATGGTCGAGCATTTTTCACTCGATCTCCAAAATGACCTTGAATGGAACTTTTCTAAATAATTTATCTCATTTTTAAAATTTTTTTCTTTAACTTGGATATGTTATTATGTACCTTTAAAACTTCAGCTCTATGATCTTTACATCATTCTTATTTTGCCACATTATAATGCCTCTTTTTATTTCATTTCAACTTTAATATTTGTTCCCTTAATATTGATAAATATTTAATTATTATTTATAGTAATTTACTTTTTTAATTTTTCGTAGTTCAAAACACGGTCTAATTGAGTTGAAACAAACATGTTTACACTCATCTCGATTGGCTCTCTCCAGTTTAATACTTTATTATCTATATTTTAAAATGTTTTACATTTAAGAATTTTGACATAGTTTATTGGACTTTCTAAAGTATACCTTTTCTTGATAGTGTCCTATAAATGCAACTTTTCCATGTAATTTATCTTATTTACTAAATTTATCACATTGATATTGTTATTTTAGCATAAAACTCTACTTCTTATCTTATTTAACTATACATAATTTTTATTTGATTGTATTAAAATTCTTCAATTAATTGCTATTTAGCTTTGTGATATTCTTATAGAAATTTAAAGTAATAAACTATTATTATTTATTCTTATTTAGTTTTGTAAATTATAGCAATTTCATATGAGATTCAATTGAGATGAAGTAAATATCGTTTGACTCAGATTGACAAGTTCCATTCATTGAAATATTCATTTATATATTTTGAAAATTTTTATTTTCTAAGGTTTTTTATGTTGTGTTACATATTTTGACTCTTACATTATTTTTCTAATCTTGGATGTTATAGTCAATCCCTTAAGAATCTTGCAATGCAAATTTCTTGAGTAATTTATCTTGTTTTCTAAAGTTTTTTGTGTGTTCATTAGATTAGAACAAACTCAAATTTTTCTCTTTTGTGACTTAATATCATTCTAAATTTTTCACATTATAATGATTCAATTTTTCTCATTTTTGCATTCTTATATATTTACAGAATATTGGACAATAATTCATAGTTATTTATGCCAATTAAATTTTATAGTTTACATGAATTTCAAATGATGTCTTAAAGGGATGGAATAAATATTTTGGACTCGTTCCCATAAGCTTTAAGCAACAAACCACTCATATAAGTCTGATTAAATATTTCTTTAGGTTTCTGGCATTCTTTACAAGACTTTATAACTCATAACTGATTTGATGATTGAGAATGTTACATACAGTCTCTATAATATCGTTCAAAGAATTATTCTCATATAATTTGTCTCATCTCTTCAAATTTTTTAACTTTTTTTCTATTATGTCCCAATGTAACTATAATCTTCTACTATGTGACCCTCACATGACTACGTTTTGCCCATATTACATTACTTCAATCTATTTATTCCAACTTTAGTATAGTTTTGACTAGTATTTAACTAACAAATTGATATTATTTAATTTATTTAATTTTTTTGATTCCCACTAATTCTAAACAAGGTCCAATCAAGGTGAAACAAACATTATTAGAATTTTCTTGATTTGCTCTATTTAGTTAAATACAAATTTATATATTAAAAATATAATATTTTCTATTGCTTTTAGATGCTTTATTGGATATTTCAATTCCTACATTATTTGATAATCATGGTTGCAACATTTGACCTTCTGAGTAACTTGGAATGTAACTTTCTTATAAACTTTATTCCATTTCTTCAAAAGCATCATTTTGATTTTAATATACTATTATGAGAATCTAATTCTACTATGGTGTAACCTTTACATCATTTTCATTTGGTAATATAGCTTTGCTAAAAGTAATATCATTATAGATTTAATATATATAACTTAAAATTTAAATAATAATCTTTTTATTTATGATTATTTTGTATAGTAATTTTGATTAAATATAAAAAAGGTATGATCAAAATAAAATAGGCAATGTTTGAGTCTCGCAACCAACAATTTCAAAAAAAATATTTATTTTTATATTTTTGAAAATTTTATTTTCCCTAATTTTTTCATTCTTTTCTAAAATTTGTGATCTGTATTTGATTTTATAATCAAGAATGTTATGCCCAATCTTATAAAGATCCTGTTATGCAACTTTCTTATACAATTTATGACATTTCTTAAATTATTTTTAGTTGAATTTTATATAATACTTTGATACTGTAATTTTTTCCTCATGTGACCAATACATTATTTTTATTTTGTTATATTATAATAATTTAAGTCATCTCATTTAACATTACATATATACTTTCTAAATATTAAAATAATAATTTGTAATTAATTATTCTCACTAAATAAAAAAATATTTAAGTTCTTCTTATCAATTAATTTTTTTAAAATTTACAAATATTTTATTTTTCATTTTTGTCATCATTTAATAGAACTTTTACACATTTATTAAGTTGATTATCAAGGCTATTACACTCAACCTTCTTAGAGTTCTTAGAAGGTTACTATGTCCTATAATTTATCTCATTTCTTCTAATTTTTTATTTGATTAGGTTATGCTATATGAAGCTCTAAATCTCTAATAATGTGATCTTTAAATTATTATGATTTCATAAAACTACATTACTATCACTTATATTATTTTGGATTTCATAGAATTTTACATAACATTACAACAATAATTTATTGTTATGTATGCTTAATTATTTTAGTAATTTAATGTAGTCCAAATGAGGTCTCATCAACACAAAACACTGTCGTTAAAGTTGCCTTAATAATCTCGATAAAACTAAACATTTGTTTGCATAATTTGAAATATTTTAATTTCCAAGATTTATTAATGGTTTATGAGATCTTTTGTTTCATGTCTTTTTTAAAAAAATAAGGACATTGTGGTTGATCTCCTTTATATCTTGGAGTATAACTTTCTCAAACAATTTATCTTATTTCTTCAAATTGGTTGTTGATTTGATTATATTACTATGCAACTATCATTTTCTTCTTGTGTCATCATTACCCCATTTTTATTTTGTTATATAATATTTATACAATTTATTTCATTTCAACATCAATATATGGCGCTTAATATTAAAATACTAATCTTATTTACATTTAAATATTTTTTTCATATAATAATTTTCTTTATTTCAAAAGACATATGATTGAGATGAAAGAATTGATGTTTGAGGCATCTCAATGATCTATCATAAAATAAATATTCACTTTAAAGTTTTAAAAAATTTTGTTTTCTATCATCTTGACATAATTTACTAGATATTTTGATTTATATCTTATTTGATGATTGAGAATGTTATAACAAATCTCCTTTGCATCTTGGAATGAAACTTTTAGATACCATTTATCCTTTGTTTTCACTTTTTTCTTTTTTATTTCACCATATTATTTTGAAACTTTAATTCTATTTTTGTTTGACCATTACATCGTTTTATATAATTAAATTACATTGATTGAATTAATATCAATTAAGCTTTATTATGTAATTTTTAAATATAAAATATTATTTAATTTTTACGTTTATTTAATGTGATAATTCATAAAATGCAAGTTGATTGAGTTGAAAGAAACATTGTTTGAATTGTCTCAATGATCAATATCAAATTAAAAAAATACTACACATGATTCCCGTAGTATGTTTGTGTCCATCTTTCTCTTATTATTTATTAATTTTTTTACCTTTATTTTTTTATATTATTGTATTGTTCTATATATCATCTTCAATAACATTCACATCACTTTGATTTATTAATATTTCTTTACATTAATGTATATAATTTTTTCTTTAATATATATATGTATATATGTGTAAATATTTTCAATATTTAAATAATAATTTATTATTATTTATCCTTATTTACTTTGGTAATCATTAATGAATCTAAACAAGGTCTCATTAAAACAAAGAAATGTCATTTGACATCTCTCAACAAGTTCTATCCAATAAAATATTACATATATTTTTAAGCATTTTATTTTCTATGGTTTTGGAATACATTGCGAGATAGTTCCATTCATAAATAATTAGATATTTAAAGAAGTTCAACTCAATCATATTAATGTCTTAGAATGCATCTTTCACAAACCATTTATCATGTTTCATTAAATTCTTCATTTGAATTTGTTTTTTTTTTGTTATTTAATCTTAGATCTGCCCTCTTGTGTTCTTGACATTACTTTTATTTGGAAATATTAAGTTGTTTTATTTTGTCTTTCTTTAGCTTTAATATATATTTGTTTTGTATTCAAATAAAAGTTTTTTTATTTATGCTAATTTAGTTCTTTAAATATTAACAAGACGAAAAAAAGTTTTCATCAAGACTAGATAAACATTATTACACAAATCTTGACATTTTTTCCCAACTCAATATTTTTTTATGTATTTTGAAATATTTATTTTTTTAGGGTTTTAACTTGTTTTATTAGAAATTTTAATCACACCTCATTTGATGATCAGGGATGTTGCACTCAATCTTTTTAATACTTGAAATTAACTATTCTCAAATAAATAATCTCATTTGTTCAAACTTTTCACATTTATTTCATATTGTTACAATGAAACTTTGGTTCTTATTTTATGCAAGCTTTACATCATTGTAAATTTTTTATATTAAATTTTTCTATTTGTCTCATTTCAACTTTTTTTACTAGTTAATATCAAAATAGTAATTTCTCATTATTTATTGTTCTTTCATTTGTAAATTTATAGTAATTCCAAATATGGTTTTATTGAGATTAAAAAAATGTCATTTCAAATATCTTGACAAGCTATACTACATTAAATATTTGTTTATGTATTTCGAAATATTTTGTTTTCCTTATTTTATCATGCTTGACAAGGCATTTGATGTGTACCTAAGTTTACAATCATGGTTGTTACACTTGATCTATTTAGTATTCTAGAGTGCAACTTCCTTATACAGTGTATATTCTTTTTTAAAACTTATTGTTTGTTTTGGTTATTTTACCATGAGACTTTCGTTTCCCTCTCATGTAGCTTTCAGTATTCTTTGATTTAGTTGTGTTAAATATCTTTAATTTATCTCACTTCAACATTGATATTGATTTATAATATTAAAACAATAATTTATTATTATTACTTTCATTACTTAATTTTTGTAATTCATAGAAATCCAAAATATGGACTGATGAAGCCAAAAACAAGTCGTTTGAGTCATCTAAATAAAAACTATAAAATTAAATATTAATGATCGTATTTTTAAATATTTTATTTTTCATAGAATTGGCACACTTTATGAGACATTTTGATTCATAATTAATTTTATGATCGGGGATGTTAAATTCTTTGTCCTTACTACCTTGGGCTATAATTTTATTATATAATTTATCACATTTCTTTTATTTTTTTCATTTTGATTTTACACTACTACTATGAAACACAAAATCTCCTCTATTGTGAACTTTATATTCGTTTGATTTTAATATACTTCTTCACTTGAATTTACCTAATTTAAATTTTTAATTTATATTTCATTAATATTCAAATAATCATTTTCTATTATTTATGCTTGTTTACTATATTAATTCCATGGAATTGTAATCAAGATTTGACTAGGAAGAAAGAATCTTTATTTCACTTTTTTCGAAGGGCTTTTTCTAATTAAATATTTTTTTAATATTTTGCTAATGTGAGACTTCTATATAGTTTGACTTTATTATATTGCATTGGTTCAACTTATTTCATTTCAAATTTAGTATACATTTACTAAATTTAAAAATCATAATTTATTATTATTTATGCTTATTATATTTTGTAACTCGTACGAATCTTAAAAGAGATCAAGATGAAACAAAACTAGTTTGAATGATCTTGATGACATTTTTATAATTAAATATTTTGCTTTACATTTTTTAAAATATTTAATGTTTAATTGTTTTGGCATTTTTTATGATGCATTTCAACTTGTACTTAATTCTTTTATTGATTTTATTACACTCTTACTCCTTTGAATATATTTTTGAATGAAACCTTTCTAGAAAATTTATGTCATTTTTTCAAATTTTTTTATTTCATTTGTTTTTTTTACTTCTAAAGTATTATTCTCAACTTTTGTGACATTTCTTCACTATTATTTTTTTTTATTTTGTAGTTCATCAATTTCTCTCTTTTCAATTTTTTTAAACTCTACTTTTAATTATTATAATAATTTATTTTATTAAATTTTTATGATTTTTTTAATTTTCTCTAATTCTAAATTAGTCCTCAGGTAGATGAATGGAACATCTTTGGATTCATCTCTATAAGGATTTTGAAATTAAATATTTATTATTGTTTATTCTTTCTTAATTGGACTATTAAGGATATTACAATCAATCTCCTTAATATTTATTCTTTCTTTATTCAAGTTTTTCTCTTTAATTTGGTTATATTATTATATAACAATAAATCTCCTCTTATGAGACATTTATTTCATGACTTTAATTAATTTTATTTTAATTTTGTTATATAATTTCTTAACATTAAAAAAAATATTATTTTATAAGTTTATTTACTTTGATAGTAGTTAGAATTCCAAAGGACGTCTGATCGAGGCCAAACAAACATAATTTTACTAATGTTTATTGGCTTAACAAAATTTAATATTCTTTATTAACCTTTTATATATTTTATCTTCTTGAGTTTTGACAATCTTAATCAGATAATTCAATTTGTAACAGAATTAATGATAGAAGGTTTTGCACTAAAACACCTTAGTAACTTTGAATGCTACTTCGCATACAACTTATCTCATTTCATTAAATTTCTTGCTATGATTATGTTACATTACAAAGAAACTCTTATTCTCCTCTCATGTGACCATCAAATAGATATTACATTATTTTACTTTATCTTATATTACCATAATAAAATTTCACTTACAGTTTATATAATTATCTTTAATTATTTATACTTATTAAACTTGGCAATTCACAATAATTCTGAAGATAGTTTGATCAAGATAAAACAAATGTTGTTAGACTCTTCTAGATGAGCTCTATCCAATTATACATTCATATATCTATATTTTAAATATTTTATTTTTTAGGACTTTTGTGCATTTAATAATATATGTTGATTTGTACATAATTTGAACATCAAGGTTGGTACCATGGCTCCACCAAGTATCTTGGAAAAAAACTTTTTGATACAGTTTATCTTAGTTTTTTTTTTTTAGTTATATTACTCTATATCTCCTCTCATATAACCTTTGCATTGGTATGATTTTATTTTATTATATTACTTTAATTTATCTCATTTTACCTTTCAAGTGCATGGACTTAATATTAAAATAATAATCTATTATTATTTATGTTTATTATGTTTGGTACTTCTTTGTAATGCTAAATTATGTCTCATGGAGATGAAATAAACATTGTTAGACACATCAAGATTAGTTTAATTAAATTAGATATTTGTTTTTATATTTTTAAATAATTAATTTTTAAGGATTTTGGTACATTTGCACTTGGTCTTCTTAATATTATGGAATATAGCTCCCTAGTAAAAGTTCCCTTTTTCATCAAATTTTTTCCTTTAATTTGGTGATATTCCTAAGAACTTTAAATATGCGTTCATGCAACTATTACATGCTTTTAGTTGGATGTATTATCTTTGTCAAGCTTGTGTCATTTTAGGTTAATATATATTTACTTAATATTAAATTTGTGATTTATTAACTTTTATACATATTTAATCTAATGATTTGTCATAGTTCAAAACTAAGGCCGATATAGGAAGAACAAGTGTTGTTGTACTCCTTTTTGATAAGCTATATCAAATTAAAAATTTATTTCTATATTTCTAAATATTTTTATTTTATTATTTTGGGAATCCTTATGAGATGTTTCAGTTCGTACATAATTTTATGAATAAGCATGTTACACTTAATTTATTTAATAACTTCCAATGCTTTTTAAGAGTGCAATTTTCTTCATTTATTTCAATTTATCATTTTAAATTTAGTTATATTACCATGAAACTCTAGTTCTCTTCACTTGTAACTTTTAGATTAGCTAAATTTGATTATATTGTATTACACTAATTTATCTTATTTCAACTTTAATTTATGTAATTTCATTGTATATAAATAATGTTTCATTATTATTAATGATTTCTTATTTTTTAAAATTTAGAGTAATTCAAAACATGGTTTGATTGAGATAAAAGAAATATCATTTGGCTTGTATCAATGAGCTTTATCAATTTAAATGTTGATTTTTATGTTATTAAATATTTAATTATCTATAATTTTAAAATATTTCATGAAACATTCAAATTTGTACCTTAATTGATGATTAAGGATGTTACACACAATCTTATTAATGTCTTTCTATTCAACCATCTTATATAATCTATTGTATTTCGTTTTTTTCATTTAGTTATATTACTATGGAACTCTAAATCATGTCTAGTTCAATAATCAAATAATTTTGATTTTGTTGTGTTATTTTGCATCAATTTATCTCACTTATCCATTAAATATATTTAATTTATTTTAAAAAAAAAATAATATCGTTTATATTTATTTAGCTTAAGAATTCATTATAATTCCAAACTATACCAAATTGAGATGAAACAAATATTGTAAGATTCATTTTAATACGCACTATCAAAATTAAAACAAATTTTTATCTTTTAAAATATTTCATTTTTAAGAATTTTATCATAATTTATAAGACATTTAAATTTATACATGAGTTCATGAAAAAAGATGTCGCACTCGAAGTCCATAGTGTCATGCAATTCAACTTTCAAATACAATTTGTCATATTTCCTAATTTTTTCCATTAAGTTATATATATTGATATGAAACTCCAATTATTTTCTTATGTGACTATATCACTTCCAACAAGTTATATTACATTACTTCAATTTATCTTGTTTAAGCCTTATTATATTTTTTCTTAATATTAAAATAATAATTCAGCTTTATTTATTTTTGTTTAATTCAAAAATTTGTTGTAATTTTAAATTTAATTCAATTAGAATCAAGTAAATTTCATCATACTCATTTTGATAATCTCCCTATAATTATAAATACATTTTTATATTTTTAAATGTTTTAGGGCTTTCGTTTGTTTTACGAGGTCTTTTTATTTCTATCTCATTTTACTATAAAAAATTTTATACTAGACATTCTCAGTATCTTAAAATGAAATATTTTATTACAAATTATAAAATTTCTTCAAAATTCTTACTTTTATTTGGTTATATTATTTTGAAACACTAATTTTCCTCTCTTGTGATCTTTTATGTTGATTTGATTTCATTACATTTCATTATTTCAATTTACCTCATTTTAGCACAAAATGTATTTACTTAATATTTAAAAAAAAATTATTATTATTTAAGCTTCTTTATTTTCGTAATTTGTTGTAGTTCAAAAAGATGTCTTATTGTTGTTAAATAGAGATCATTTAAATATTTTATTTAATTTTATTTTGAAAAACTTTATCAGACATTTTGATTCATACCTGATTAAACGGTGTCTTATTATTTATACATGGCACATTGGAATAAAACTTTCTTATGCAATTTATTTAATTTCCTAATAGTTTTCACTTTGATTTGCTTTAGATAATTCAAGGTAACACAAAGTCTCAACTTATGCGACCTTTAAAACATTTAAATTTATTATATTACATTGCTTCAACTTATCTTATTTCGAGTTTATTATATATATTTGGTTAAAATTAAAAAAAAACAACTTTTTCTTTTTTATACTTATCCATTTTGATAATTTTTGGTAAATTCAAAACATAATTCGTTGGACATGAAGTATTGTGATATAATAGGAATTTCTTATTTTACATTGCTTCATTTAGTATTAATTCACCTTCAATATACATTTACATAATATTAAAATAACTATTTGCTACAACTTATTCTTATTTAATTTGGAAACTATTAGTAATTCCAAACTTGATCTGATTAAAAATATACAAATGTCATTAAGCTTATCTCGAAGAGGACTATCCTATTTATGATTCACTTATGTATTTGAAATTTTTAATTTATAGCAGTTTGGCATGTTTTACGTGGCAATTGGATTGATGTTAAATTTCACAATTAGAATGCCACACTAAGTATTAATAAATTATAATACTGCTTTCTCATATAATTTCTCTTGTTTCCCAAAATATTTCACTTTGATAATATTATATCACTATAAAACTCCTTTTCTCCTCTTTTGTGACCATTATATTTCTTTAAGGTGGCTCTATTTTAGTGCTTCAAAATTTCTTATTTCATCTTCATTATGTATTTACATAATATTAAAAATATAGTTTATCTTTTAATAAAGCAAACTCAATGGACTCATCTAGACTTATTCCATAATACTAAATTTTTTTTATGTTTATGAATATTTTATTATCTTAGCATTCGCTAAGCATTATGATGTATTTAGATTACAATGTGATTTGACTATCAAGGATACGACACTCAGTCTCGATAGTATTTTCGAATGATATTTTCTTATACTGTTTATGAGAATTTTTCAAAACATAATTTCAAAATAATATTTTAATATTATTTATGATAATTTATTTTATTAATTTGTTGTTTTTCCAAATGAGGTTTGATGGAGATGAAAAAAGTTAAATTAAAATAATGTAATGAAACAAAATCTAAGTGATATAAAGGTCACATGAAAGAAATATTATAATTTTGAAGTAATATGACCAAATAAAAGAAAAAATATAAAAAATTAAAAAAATTGAACAAGTTAAATTTATGTCCTCCATTTTGAAATTAGGCACTAATCAAATTATCTTAAAGCATACCAAATCCCTTAAAAATTAGAGATGACAATAATAATGGTTTTGTTGTGGAGTATCTCTATATTTTAGGAGCTATGGGCAAGTTAGTTTATGTGACTCACAAAAATTTTGTGGTCCTTGTGTTATTTTGCCTAGGTTAGAAGAACAAATTTTTCTAGACATTGTTTATATTACAAAATATTTATCATTTAGAATTATTAATCAATGTATACAACTGTTGCATGATGAATTAAAATATTATGAGCAAGTAATTGTCATAGTTTCTTCATAACATGCTTTGATGAAATATAAATCAATGATGATAGGATTTATCTTTAAGAATGGAAATGTGCTAAGTTTTACAAGTTTTTTAAATCATAGTTGACTTAAGAATTGAATATAAAATAAAATGAAAAAATCGGTTATTTATGATGTTGAGTTTCAATTAAATTTAGAATTATCGAATATTTCGAGATAAATTATCTTAATAATTTTGGAATAAAACTACAAAGAATTATAGATCTAAGATTAACATTGATTTTCATAAATTTACTTTACTAAAATTTTATAAGAATATAATTTATTTTAATGGTAATTAATTTTAAAAATAAATTTTGTTGTGATATAAGCAAGGAGTATAGAATATGATATCAATTTATAAGTCCCACATAGGATAGCATGCAAGTGAGTATAAAGGAAAACAACAAACACTACATATAATACATTGACTTAAAACTGACATGATAATTACTATATATATGGGGATTACTTTTTAAAGTTTTCGATATTAATATGAATTTAAGAATGATCATGACCATTCATCATTTGTATTAATTATTTTCTTTTTATTAGAAAACATTCAATAAAAAATTTTGTCAATTTGCATCACAAATTAGAAGGATAGTAACTTAGATATCGTGTTTGACGAGCCCTTTTAAAAGTAAATAACAACAATATTTAATGAGTATAAAAAGTCATTGATGAACGTAGTGTTTAAAAAGGAAGAAATCAAATTAGACAAAAAATAATTTTCATAATATTCTAAAATAACATTAAATTAATTGTAAAATATTTTTTAAAAATTTGTAATATTCTTAGTTAATAATAGATCTCAAAACTATTTTATATTCTATCACTATTAGATATTATATATTATTGACTATTTTATTTAATAAATATTACAAATTGTTTTATTAAAATGTAATTTTTATTTAATTATTTTGATCACCTTTACTCTTTACCTCAATATCGTTCATATTCTCTCGCTTTCTTCTCTCTCATATTATCATCATTTTGTTTTGTCTCAACACTATCTACCTTTTTGTATTCTTCATGTGCCCTCTTTTTTCTCTATCATTATATAGTATTTTATTTCTATTATTTTTTCATTAAATTATTTATTATCTTTATTTGTTCGATGTTCTCCCTTTTTTTCTCTTCATTGAATCATCTCTCATTAAGCATTAGTACGTTTTCTTCCTTATTTTCTCTTGTCAATCCATGTTATTCTCTCCCTAGTATAATAGTTACCTCTGTTTATCTTATGTATTTTTATATCATAAATTAAAAATATTATAGAAATACATCATGTTGATTTATTTAATGTATAATATTTATGATAAATATATATTTTATTATTTATATTTTTACAAAATTTAATTTTTATTTATAAGAATAATAACAAAAAATTTGAAAATCTTATCTATTAATGGCTATGTTATAAAAAGTAATATTTTAAATAATTATTTTAGTTATATATGAAGACAATATTAATATTTGATTATTTTATGACATATATATATATATAAGAATAAAGTTTTTTAAAATGCATATGAACGAGAATTTCAAAATGTTTAGAAATTGTTTAAATCTCTTCAACACAATATTGACATAATTATGATTTTATTTTTCATATGCTTCTGTGACCACACCAGTTTTGTAGCACTTGTTGTTAATAGAACTCTAAAGTTAAGCCTGCTTAGTACAGAATAGTATTGGGGTGGTTGATCTCTTAAGAATTCCTCTTGTTGCAAATATTTTTCATAATAATTTTTTTTCAAATTAACAACAATTGATTTCAATAACATATTAATGCTAAAAATTTAAATCATTATAAGTGATTATTTATAATTATGATTTTAGTATTTAGTTGTAAATAATAATTATATAATATTATTAGTAATTTCATCTAATAATAAATTTGATTTACTTAATACTTATGACACTAGATATGTGATGTGAATAATTATTTTTTAAATATAGTAATATTATATTTTAGAATATTAAAAATTTTAAATTAAATCATTAATATTAAATATTATTTATATTAATTGTCAATATTATGTCATACAAAAATAATATATTTGAATTATCATATTACTCATTAATTAATAAATTTTTAGGATGTTTGTTATAAATAATTTAATATAATATTAACAGTAAAAATATTTTTTAAATGTTTCAAATATTCTAAAATAGAAACAAATCTCAAAAACTTCATATATTTTATATTTATAAAATATTATATATTATTAATATGTTATATTTAATAGATATCATATGTTTAATTATTAAAATTTAACTTTTGTTTAATTATTTCTCTCACTTTTTTGTCTTTATCCTAATGTCTCATATTCTCTCACTTTCTTTTATCTCCAGTTAGCATTCTCTATTTGTCGCTTCATTTGCTGTCTTTAAATTTTTCTACTTTATCCATCCTTCTCAATTCTCTCTCCTTATTTATTTATTCTCTCTTAATCGTTTATATTCTCTCTTTTCTTTCCATCTTCATTAAATATTCTTTCATCACTGTCTATCATTATTTCATTTTCTATACTACTCTTATCAAATTGCCTCTTTCTCTCTTTGTTGCATAATAGTTATCTTTATTTCTATTATCTCTTCTACAACACATAAAGTAATAATATTTAAGAAAACTCTTATATTATATTATTTAATGTATAATATTTATGATAAATAATTATTCTATTATTTATATTTATTGTAAAATTTAATTTTTTTGTAAAAATGACAACATAATGGAATTAAAGATTACATATCAATGTCTACGTTAATTTGAAATAATTGTTTATGTAATTTTTTATTAATTTTATATGAAAAAAATTATTAGAATATATTATCCCATATATAATAAGCTATTTTTTTAAAAATTTCATATTATTGTGAAAATTAGTTTGTTAATCTCACAAAATGGGGGTGAATTATGGTTTAAACTATTTTTCTTTTTTTGGTTGTATTATTTTCAAAATTTTTTTGTAAAAGTAATTTTATGTTTTTATAAAACTATTATTTAAAAATTTAATAATTCATAAAGTTTATAATGAAAAAAAGAACAAGTTGTACCAATAAATTTGTAGGTGGCTTCATTCAAACAAGAACCTAAGTGCAACCATAACTAACATGAGAAAAAACTTCACTAGTAAAGGAATTACAATGCAAAGTTTTTCCATATGGTTTACCTCAAACCTACTTGTATTTTGCAAGTTCAACTATTACCTAGGCTTTTAAGATGTCAAACCTAACTCGATTTATTATGAGATCAAACTGGTCATAGGAATTGTAAATGTATGCCTACCCAACACAAAAGAAAAAAACAAGAAAGAAATTTTTGATAAAAAAATAAAAAATTTCTTATGCTTTTTCAAGAATGTATAATTGCACGTAGAGCTCAAAATTAAGAAAAGAGTTGAGAAAATTAAATCTTAGAAAAATTAGGCTTGGTTGGAAAAATTTGGAATTTCAAGTAGTGATAATCCATAGCGACTCGACAATACCTACACTAGGAGAAGTTTGTGCCAGTAAAAAATGATGTAGCACGATTTTGACATGTTAAAATCTTGTTCACATTTATTGGTCGTTAAATTAACAATGTTTTGGTATTTTTAGAAAAATGTTTGTTATAGTCGTTAGAAAGTTACTGAAAAGCTATTACAAAAAGCTTCGAAATAGCTTAAAGTGTTCTTAAAATATTCTATCAAAATGGTCACTATGATGACATAATAATAGCTAGTTATTTAGCAATTATAATAGAATTACTAGAGCCACTAGATGAGCATAGAGGAAATCTCACTCATCAGATAACATGTCATAAAGGTGGATGAGTTGTAGATGGTTGGATAAAACTTGATTTGATCGAGGCCTTTTGATAAAGTCAAGTGAGATAGATTATTTCAAATGGAAGAGATCTAGGTCATCAAATTAAGCATACATTATTTGAAAATATTGAGATAAAAATAACCATCCAATAAAATCTGATGACATAATGGCTCTTGGATGGATCAATCGATTGTAGCAGATGAACCATTGAGCAACAAATAAGCTGGCCAAATGGTGATTAGATCAATTAAGATCACATTATTATGATGTAGGTGATCTTAACAAAGAGATCTAAAAAATTTGTGATAAAACAGTGCGAAGCACTGTTAGTTTTTGACTGAGACTATCATAAGGGATATAGTCCCACATTATAAGAGTGGCAACTTATTTCACCTTCAAAAGCACAAACATGGGTGTAACCCATTAACGTAATGTTGGCTAGCTCCCAATTTTTTTGCTCGACATTTAATCACTTAGAAGGACTTGTATCTTATGAGTATATTTGTATTCAACCCATTCCAGGTTATATTTTTGTTTACCCTATGCCAAGAATACACTTTTCTCTAAACTTTTACAATGGGAACAACTTCTAATGTGGCACAAAGTTTACTTATTTATTTCATTATTAAAATTTCATAAAAAGTTTTGTGATGTAGTAAAGCTTTAAAAATCAAACTAACAAAGAATTTGTCAAAACTAAAAAAATCCTATTCTCGAGCATATGCTTAGGATGAGACTTTTGCATTAAGTCACAACTTGAGATGTCACACAAATATTTTTTATTTCTATAATTATGAAAATTGAAGTAGAATTATTTTTTGTTGTAATCAATATTTAACAATCAACCTAACAAAGAATTTGACAAAAATTTAAAAGTATGACTTAATGAAATAAGAATGATTCAAAAATAGAATAGTGTTAAATCAACAAATAGTTAAAGTAGGATTTTAGCCAAGAAAAGAATTAACAGAATGAAAAATTGAATCATATTCATTTTCTAAATTTATTAGATGACTATACAATTCAGATGCCTGAATAAGTTGTTAAATTGATATGAAATAAGAGTGCCACAAAATAAATAAGCTAATATTACATTTTATAGTAAAAAAAATCTTATCAAGGTCGATGTGCATCTCTTTAATTTTTTAAGCTTACTGAACTCTTTAAGTTGAGTTGAAGACAACTAGTTCATGATATTCAAAATGTATAGCTTGTTCTTTATGTGTAAATCTATTTTACACTAAAGAAGCTCATTAGAGTAAATGGCTAAAAATTTAGGGCTTGATGGTGACACCACATATGCATTTGATAATTTAGAAAAGTTTTGAAATTTTTCATTATCTTCAACACAATAATCACATTATTATTATTCTTTCATTTATATGAATGTGTGACCACACCTATATTATAGCAATATATCTTATTAGAACTATAAAGTTAAGCGTACTTAGGTAGGAGTAGTATTGGGATGTGTGAGCACTTAAGAACTCCATGCTTTTGATCAATTTTTTTATAACATTTATTTTCTTAATGATTGATAATTTATTTTAATAATATAAAAATGTTAAAAAAAAAATAATTAATAATGATAGCTTATGATTACTATTTTAGTAATTTATGATTTTTCATAACTATATAATATTATTGTTACTTTTACAGAATAAGAAATATAACACATCATATGAAATAATAAATAAACAAAGTCAATATATTTTAATATCTAAGAAAATAAATTATATTAATTATGATGAAATAGAATTAAATTATCTTTAAAATTTCGTATATATAGTTTGTGTAGAATGTTTTAAATATAGTAATATTTTATAATAGAATATTAAAAATAAAAAAAGTTGTCATTTTTGTTAAACATTATTTATCTCTATCATTTATATTATAGCATATGAAGATAATATATTCGATTAATAATATAATTTATTTTTTAATATCTTTCTTAAGTTATATAATTAATTAAATGATGTTAAATTAATAGTTAAATTACTACTTAAATATTTATAATATTATGAAACAATGAAACTCATAATTATTTTTTAAATTATATTATTAGAAAAATACATATGTTTATTTCGTTATATAAAATAAATATTATAAGTATAAATAGTAAGATTTAACTTTTAATTAATTATTTCATTTACTTATTTCTCTTTATCTCGATATCTCTCATAATCCCTCACTTTCTTCTCCATCAAATGACTTATTTGTCACCCCATTCTCTAATTTTTTTTGTTTCATTCTGTTTCACTTATTTAATTATTCTGACAATCTTTCTTATATTCTATCTTTCTTTTTAATTTTTCAAATCATCTCTCTATGATATTATTATCCTCTATATTTTACACTTATTAATTAATGATTTCTTTCTCTTCTACAATAGTTATCTCCATTTTCATTATCTATTTTTTGTCCCATCAGTTAACAATATTTTTGAAATCTCTTATGTTGCACACTTTAAAATTTAATATTAATGATAAATATATATTTGGTTAGTTATATTTGTTGCATACTTAATTTTTTTAATCGGATTGATATCGTAATAGAGTAAAATTCCTTATATTAATGTCTACACTATCAAAAATAATAGTTTATATAATTATTTTTATTAATTTACAATAAAAAATATTGATATTAGAATATATTGTGAAATATATTATACAAATACTATTTTTAAAAGTGTATATGCTAGATAATTAAAAAAATTACCAAAAGTTCATATTCTAAAAGACAATAACCTTATGACAATGTCTTTTTTCTTTATATGCATGTGTGGCCACAATAGTGTCATAAAACTAGATCTCATTACTGCTCAAAAGTTAAGCATGTTTGGGCAAGAGCAGTAATCTCCTCGAGAAGTCCTCATGTTCCACAAATTTTTTATAGTATTAATTTTTCTAATGAAATAAAATTTATGTTAAAATGTTAATGTTTAAAAACTAAACTATTATAAAAGACAGCTTATTATTAGCATTTTAGTACTTAATTGTTAAAGAAATTTATTTCATTTTCGTCAATTTCATATAATATTAAATATGGCACATCACTTGGTATAATAAAATAAAACCTTTAGCATAGTTTTACATTACGAAAAATAGTGGATATAATTTATAATAAAATAAATTTAAATTATGTTTATAATAGAAAATATATATTGTGTATAATTTTTTTAAAATTTAGTAATATTATGTTATAAAAACTTAGAAGTAATAAATTATATTATCAATGTTAAGTATTATTCATAGCTATTACCTTTATTAAATCATACAATGATAATATATTTTAATAATTAGATTGTGTAATATTTAATTAACTTTTGTTTATTAATGAAATAATAAAATAATATTAAATTATTATTAAAAATATTTTTAGATATTTGTAATATATCTAAAATAATAATGAATCTTAAATAATTTTTATATTTTATTATTTTAGAAAAGTATAGATGATTATCTTCTTATATTTAAGAAGTATTATAATATATATTATTAAGAATTAATTTTTATTTATTTATTTCATTATGTTCTTTTCTTCTTCTTAATATCACTCATATTTTCTCACTTTATTCTCTCTTCAATTACCAATTTTTATGTCTCTTCAATCTTTATCTCATTATATTATTCTTGGTCTCTCTCCCTCACTTCTTTCTCGACATTCTTTTTTTCACACTATTTTAGTTATTTATAAATTCTTTCAACCCTTTTTATATTCTCCTTTTTCTATTTCAAAAAACATCTCTCATCTCCCTCTATTTATATTTTGCTTTATTTTTCTCTTATCAATTCTTGTATTACTCTCTGTTCTATAGAATTGTTTTCTTCACCTCCCATATACCCCTTTCAGCCAACCCATTAACCTTATAATGGAAACCTCTCATGTTGCATAGTTTAATGAATAATATTTATAATAAATGCATATTTTATTATTTATATTTGTCACATAATAAAAAATTTTATTTATGAGAGTAATAAAATATATCAAGAATATCATATGTATTAATATCTATGTTATTAAATATAATAGCTTACATAATTGTTTCTTAACTCTATATTAATAAAAGATTGATATAAGATTATATTATGTCATAAATATAAGCATGAAGTTTTTTAAAAAGGCATATGATTGATAATTTAGAAAATTTTAAAAAATGGTTTCATTATCTTCAACATAAGAATCACAACACTACCGTTGTGTTGGATATCATTATAACTCTAAAGTTAAGCATGCTTTGGTAAGAATAATATTAGGACGAGTTTCTCTTGAGAAGTCTTTTTGTTGCACATTTTTCATTAGAATCATTTTTCTAATGAATGGAAATTGGCTTTTGTAAACTATTAATTTTAAAAAACTAAACTAATACAAATAATGGTTTCTAATAACCATTTTAGTAATTAATTCTTATTAATAATTTTATTATATTGCTATGAATTTCATTTAATAGTAAATATGACACATAATATGACATAATAAAATAATTATTTTAATATAATTTAATATTGACCAAAATACCTTACATAAATTATAATAAATTATATAACTTATAATAGTGTATATATATTGCACGTATAAGTTTTTTAAAGCAAATAAAATTATATTATAGATTATGAAAAATCCAAAAATTCTATCGTTAACAATAAATACTATTTATATTTATTATCCATATTATATCATATAAAGATAATATAGCAATGTAATTATTTTATTTATTTTTTAAATAATTTTGAAATTTTTATGTTTATAAAATAATATAATTTTAATAACAAAAATTTCTTTTAATATTCATAATATTTCAAAGTAATATTAAAACACAAGCATACTTTTATTTCATTATTAGATAATATTATATCTAATTAAGTTGTTATATTTAATAAATTTTACAAAGCATAATTATTAAGAATTTAATTTAATTTTGTTATATTTCTCATGTTTTCCTTTTAATCTCAAAATCTCTTATATTATCATATTTCTTACACTCTCCTATTATCATTTTCATACTTGTCTCTTTATTCTCTATTTTCTTATTTTTTTTGTCCGCTTACTTATTTTTATAGTTCTTTACTTTCATATTTCTCTTACTCTTTCATTTCTTTATTTTTCACTCAATCTTTTGTTATGTTCACTCTTTTCTTTTCCTCTTCATTAAATCATCTCTTCAACCTTTATTATGATTTTCCTCTTTATTTGCTCTTATCAATGTGTGACATTTCTCACTCTTATAGAACAGTTATCTCCCTCTCTATTATCTCTTTTATGTAAATTAGTTAACAATATTTAGAAAAACTTTTCGATTGCATAGTTTAATTTATAATATTTATGTGAAATATATATTTTTTTTATTTATATAAATTATGTATTTAAATTGTTCATTTATAATGATGATATAATAATTCAAGGAAATCTTATATGATAATATCTATGTTATTGGTAATAATAGTATATACCATTTTCTATTAATTTTTTATAAATAATATATATATTTTTGAAAATATAATAATTATAATATTTTTATAAAATTTAATATATTTGGTAATTTTGATAATTTCAGAAATGCTTCATTATCTTTAATAATCACACAACAAAATTTTTTTTTATTGCACGCTTGTTCAAGCACACAAGCTTTATGGCATTAGATTTTATTAGGACTACAAAGCTAGGCCTGCTTGTGTGAGAGTGGAATTGGGATGTTTTGAATCCTCATAAGTCCACAAGTTGCAAGTTATTTTTTCAAATTCTTTTTTCTAACGAACGACAATTTATTTTAAGAACATGTTAATGTTAAAATTTTAAATTATTATAAATGCTATTGAATAATTAAAATTTTAGTAACAAATTTTTAAGAATATGTTTATAACAATATTATTAATTTCATATAACAATAAGTACGACTTACCATATCATATAATAAAATAATAATTTTAACATATTTTAATGTTGAGGAAAATGAATTATATGGATTATAATAAATTAGAATTAATTTTTATTTATATTAGTAATTATATTACGTGAATTTTGGAAATTTTGTAATAATACATTGTTCATTAATAAAAATTTTAATTTATAACATTAATATGTGAAATTTTTTTTATTGTCCATATTACATCATATAAAGATCATGTATTAGAATATCTATACCTTTTATTGTTTAATAAAAGTTCTTAATTTTATTTAAAAAATAAAATAATATTATATTAGTTATCGAAATATTCTTTTAATATTTGAAATATTTTGATATAGTAATAAACCTCAAAAAAATTTTATATTCCATTATTATTAAGTATTTTATTTTGTTAACTTGTTATATTTAATAAATATTATGATTTTAATTATTATGATTCAACTTTTATTTAATTATTTCCCTAATTTTATCTAATTATCCATTATATTCTCTTACTCTTCTCCTATTTCATTTTCTATTTGTCTCTTAATTATGTATTTCTTCTTATCTTTCTTAACCTCTTTCTTCTTTATCCTTCTTGAGTTTCTCATTTCTCTGTAATTTTTATCAATTTATTTATTCTCTCTATCACGTCTATATTCTCATTTTTCTTTTCCACTTCATTAAATCTTCTCTCAACTCTATCTATAACTACTACCTTGTGTATGTTACTTGTATCAGTGCCTCTTTTTTTAACTCTCTTTTACAATAGCTATCTCCATATCCATTATCTTTTTTCAACCAATAAATTAATAATATTAATGAAATCCCTAATGTTGCATACTATAATTTTTTCTTTATAAGAATCATTAGAAAAGGGAAAAATCTTCCACATTATTGTTTATGTCATGAAAAATATTGTTTTATGAAAATTTTTATAAATTTAATATAAACTAAATATTGATAAAAGAATACATTATTCCATATATATAATAAGAATAATTGTTTGAAGCCACATATTTTGTTGAAATTGAGTTTGTGAATCATATATGTTAATTCTAGTTTAAAATTATATTTGCAAATTTCTTGATTATATTTCTTTTAATAATTAATTATAAAAATAATTTAATGTTTATAGAAAACTTTGACACAGAGAAACAAAAATTTATAATTTTTATAATAAAAACAATAGTTCAAATGGTACACCTAAATTTTTGAGTGGCAAAATTCGAAAAAGAACATACATCCAACCCCAACTGATGTCAAAAGAAACCCCACGTTTAAAACAAATATAAATTTAAGTTTTTTTACTATGATTTACCTCTAGCCTAGTAGATTTTTTAGGTTCAACTATTATCTAGGCTTTTACGAGATCAACCCTACCTCAATTTTTTATTAAATAAAACAAAACTCATTATTAACAAATCCAAGGCAACCCAACACAAGAAAAGTAAAAATACAACAAAAAAATATTTTTTCATAAATATATAAAAATTTTCTTATGCATGGTTATGAATGTAAAAAATTTTGTGAAAAACTTAAAGTTTTGAAAAGAAATAAGAAAAAGAAAGTTAGAAGAATAAGGATTAGTTGTACGAACTTGGAATTTCAAATAATCAGAAGTCGCAGAGTTTCCAAATGAAATTTATGCCAACACAAAAAGATACAACCCTATTTTGAGATGTAAAAAATCTAATTCACATTCATTAGTAATTTTTTAATGGGTATGAATTTATTAAAAACTATACTATAAATAGTAGAAAGTGAGTGAAAAGCCATCAAAAATGGAGATTCAAAATAGCATGAAAAGATGTTAAAAGATTCCTCAAAAACGACTACTACAATGGCAAAATAGTAGCTTATGATTTAGCAATTTGATTGGAGCTATTTGATCGACACAAAGGAGGTTTACATCAAGCTGGATTTGATCAAGCTCTTTTAGTCAAGTCAGATGAGATATGGATCGTTCAATTAATCAATAGTAAAATTTTGATTAGATTTAGATTTTGAATTCAAACTTTAGAGATATGCATCATCAAGAAAAGAATAAATTATTTAAAAAAAGAAAGTAATAGTGAAAAGCTCAAAATTAGGAAAAGACTTGAGAAAATGATAGCATAGAAGAACTAGCCTTTATTGGAGGAATTCAGATTTTTTTTGTAGTCGTAAATGGTAAGTGCTGCTCGAGGAAATTTTTGCCAATAGAATATGATGCAACGTATTTGCAAGATGTTGTAATCTTGTTCACATTCATTGGTCATTATATTCAGAATGGTTAGATATTTATAAAAAAAGTTTGTTCATAGTTGTTAGAAAGAGAGTAAAAGGCTATTAAAAAATATCTTCCAAATAGCTTAAAAAGATCTTAAAATATTCATCTTAAATGGCTATTGTAATGGCATATCAATGTGTAGTTACTTTTGTGTTAGTTGGGATTTTCTCAAGCTATTTGATCAACATAAAGGACATGTTAACTGTCTAATCAAACTTTGTAAAGGCATATCAGTTGTTGATGATTTGATACTACTCTTTTTCATTAGGATTGTTTGATCAAGTCAAATTAGACCTACATCGTTCAATTAATATGCAAAATAATAAAAAGTTAAATTTGGACAATTGGATTCATACATGAGAGATCTAAGTCATTTGATCACGAATAGATTATTTCAAAAGTAGAAATAAAAAGAGCCATCCAGTGATGTCAGATGGGACGTTGACTATCCAAAGGATCAATTGGTTATAGTGGTAGAAGTAGTAAAATTCTAATTATGTTTTCAAATGGATAGCTAGATTAATTAAGCTCACTATTATATGTTGGAGATGATCCCCACATTACGATCACAAAAATACGAGATTGGATTGTGCTAGGCAATGTCAGTTGGATGGAAGTTGTCCTAAGCATCATAGCCCCACATTGTAGAGGAATAAACTTATTTTGTCTTTATAAGCATTCACTTGTCTACACCCTTCAAACCTAATGTTAGGTGAGCACCCTATTTGCATGCTCAAGATTTAACAACCTGGGTGGACTTGTACCTTATAGGTTTTTCTGTTTTTGGTCCACTCCATACTTATATTTTGTGTATAGCTTTCTAGTTCACTCAATTGCCTTTCCTCAATTGATTCAGGTATTCATCGTGAATTAGAATGGCTCATCTTGATTTGGATCTGATTATTCTCCTAATCCTATCCTTAGGCTCCAGCTCGGCTTGAGACCCTTACATTTTTGGATAGCTTTGGATGTGGCATCAAAGCTTTTATTTATTTAATTACAAAAATTTTAATATAATTAATTTTTGAAGTGATCAAGATTTAGTAATTAATCGAACATTGAACTTTGCATGTATGCAATAGTGTTATGGTGAAGCTTAAGCTCAGTCCAACACTTTTCAATTTAAAAAATTTAAGAAATGGTTCATTATTTTTAAGGCAATAATCACAAAATAATCTTTCTTTGTTATTTGTAAGAATCTTCGAGCACACCAGTGTTATAGCATTGGATCTCTTTAGAAGCCCAAAGTTTGTATGAATGAGTAATCTCTTAAGAAGTCTTTGTGTTCTACTAATTTTTTATTGCATTCTTTTAAGTAAATGAATGAAATATAATTTTAATTACATGCTAATGTTATAAAACTAAATTATTATAAATAATAATTTATCATTATTATTTTATTAATTAATTTTTAAATAACATTATAACATTATTGTTAATTTTATACAATAAAAAATATGACACATCATGTGATAAAAAAATAATAAGTTTAATATAGTTTAATGTTGAAAAAAGACTTATTTTATTATATTAAAAATGACTTAATTTATGTTTATAATTTAATGTTTGTAAAGTGTGAAGAATGTTTTTAATATACTATTTGAAATCTAAAATTATTTCATTAATTTTAAAATGTTTTTACATTTATTACCTATATTAAGTCACATAAAGATAATATATTAGAATAATTATATTATTTATTTTTTAATTAGCTTTAAAAGTTTAATTAATGAATAAAATAATATGTTGATGTTAGTCAAACTATTTCTTAAAAATTTGTAATAATCGAGAATAGTAATAAATCACAAAAATTTCTATATTTTATTTTTGAGAAAATATTATATTTGAGTAGCTTGTTATATTTAATAAATATTAGAACTTTAATTATTAAAATTGAATTTTTGTTTAATTGTTTTTCTCATTTTATCTCCTTGTGTCAATTTCTCTCACATTCCCTCACTTCTAACTTTCTCCTATTATAATTGTTTTATTTTTTTCCTTTATTCTTTATATTCTCAAATTTTTATAGACCTCCAAACAACTTTTATCTTTCATTCCTAACTCATTTTTCTCTCTATTACATTTTTATTTATTCCCTTCACCATTTTTAAATTTTTTTATTTTTTCTCTTCTTTAAGTGGTCTCTCATCAATCTTTAGTATTAAGTTTGTCTCTATTTTACCCTTATCAATTTGTGACTTTCTCACTCTAACAAAATTGTTATCTCCATCTCTATAATCACTTGTTTGGCTTATTATTTAGTAGTATTTGACAAATCCTCTCACATTACATAAATACATATATAATATTTCTAATAAATATATATATTTTTCTTTTTATTTTATGAAACTTAATTTCTTTAACCAAATAATAAGATAATTAAAGAAAATGTTATATATAAATATCTATGATATAATATTAATATTAGAATAATGTATATAATCGGCTTAAATATTTTTGAAAAGTGAAAATTATTATAATTTTACAAAATTTAGAAATGATTCATTATTTTCAACATAATGATTACTCAACTATGATTTTTTGTTTATATGAATGCATTTTTGACTACATGAGTATCACGACACAAGATGTCATTATAAGCAAAAATTAAATTAAATTAAATTAATAGTCAAAATATTTTTTTGACATTTGTAGCATTTTAAAATATATTAAATTGCAAATGTTTTTATATTTTAAAATTATAATATATTATATATGATTAATTACTTATATTTAATAATTAATATAACCTAGATTATTAAAATTTTATTTTTGTTTGATTATTAAAATTTTATTTCTATGACATACATAAGAAGCATAAGTATTTTTGTAAAAGTGCATGTTGAAGAGAAAACATTTATTGTAAAAATGACTTTGGATTTATAAATAACTTTTGATTTATAAAAAACTTTTATTTATAAAAACAAAAATTTATAATTTCTACAATGAAAATAAAAATTTAAATGGTACATTAAAATTTTCAGTTTTTTTGGTTCAAACTAAAGATCACGTCAATGTCAAACTATACTTGGAAAGAAACACTTGCAAAAAAATTACAACTATGGGTTTTTTTATGCATTACAGACAAGATGCTAGCCTTCAATTCAACCATAACTCTTTTTTTGAGAGAAAAAACCTAACCCAAGATTTAGTAAAAGTTGGTCCACCCAACGAAAAAATGTATAAGAAGAAAAATATTTTTGAAAAATTTGAAAAACAATTTCGTATGATTGTTTGAATAGAATTAGTTTTTCCATGTAATCAAGATTTAATAACCAAATATCTTAAAAATTTGAAAAAATACAAAATTATTATTTAGGAAAATAAATAATGGTTCACAAAAATTACATTAAATCAATGAATTGTTTAACTAGAATTTGAACCAAAAAAGAATTGAGAGATTAAAAAATTGAATCTTATTAATTTGCTATTTCAAGAAAATAATTGTCAATAGGTAAAGTGCGTAGAATTTTCTAAACTTAGTAATATTATATTGTAGAAGATGAAGCATTAACCATCCAATCAACTAATCAAATGAATGATTGGATAAATTAAGATCACTTTTGAAAGATCGAGGTGATGTTAACAAAGTGGTATGATAAATTTGTAATCGAATAGTACTGAGAACTATTGTTTTTTGAGTAAGACTACCATAAGGAATATAGTGCCACTTTATAAGGCAGGAAACTTATTTGTCCTTTGTAGGCATTCACTTTGGTTTAACCCATGAACCTAATGTGGTTGGCTCCCCATTATTGTGTTGGAGATTTAATCACCTAGAAGGACATGTGTCTTATGAGTTTATTTGTTTCCGACCCATCCCTATTTATATTTTTGTTGAACGCTTCACTATTTGATCTAATCCCTTTCCTCACTAGGTTCAACAATTCACCATAAACTAGAACCAGTCAACAAAATCACCATGTGACTATTTTTGCTGACACTGTGTTAGGGACTATGCTCTGCCCAAAACTTTTACATTTAGGCACAACTTTTAATGTGGAATAAACATTATTTTTTATTTAATAATTGAAATTTCATTAGAATTTTTCTAAAGAAATCAGGATTTAAAATTCAACCCAAAGTAGAATTTGTCAAAAATACAAAAATCTTATTCTCAAGCTTATGCTCTGGCTATGACTTTTACATTCAATCACAACTTTAGATGTGGAACAAAAAAATTTTATTTATATAATAATGAAAATTTAAGTAGAACTTGGTTTGATATAATCAAGATTTGACAATCAACCTAATAAAAAAAATTTCAAAAATAAAAAGTATAATTTACTGAAATAAGAATGATTTAGGAATAGAATTATTTTAAATCAATGAATGGTTACAATAGGACTTGATCTAAGAAATGAATTAAGAGAATGAAAATTTGAACCATATTCTTTTACCTAATTTAGTAGATGATTATACAATTGAGAAGTTTAAATAAGATTTCAAATTCAGCTGAAAGAGGAGTGCCATAAAATAAAAAAGCTAATATTATATTTTATAGTAAAATAAAATTTTATCAAAGTTTATGTGAATGTCTTCAATTTTTTAAGATTATAGAACTCTCTAAGATGAATTGAAGACTACTAGTACATCATACTTTAATTATACAGCTGTTTCTTTACATATAAATCTTTTTTATGCTAAACAAGTCTATTAGAACAAATTGCTAAATATTTAGGGCTTCAGACATCAAACACAAAGGTAACTCAACACATGTTTCATAATTTAGAAAGGTTTAGAAATTTTTCCTGAAGTTTAACACGATAATCACACGACTCTTATTCTTTTATTTATAAGCATGTGTGACCACACAATTATTGTAGCACTATATCATATTTGAACTCTAAAGTTAAGCATACTTAGGTGAGAGAAGTATTTGAATGGGTGACCTCTTGAGAAGTCCCATTTTTCTATCAAATTTTTTATAATATTTCTTTTTTTAACGAATGACAATTTATTTTAATAACATATTAGTGTTAAAAATTAAATATTATTAATGACTGTTAATGATTACTATTTCTTTAATTAATGATCTTTAATAATTAGATAATATTACTCTTTAGGTTATAAAATAAGAAATATGACACAACATATGAAATAATAAATAAATAATCTCAATATATTTTAATACGCAAGAAAATAACTTACATTAATTATAACGAACAAGAAATAAATATTTATGTTTAAAATGTTATATATGTAGTTTTTGCAAAATTTCTTAAATAAGTAATATTATATTATAAAATATTAAAAATCTAAACTTGTATCATTTATGATTAGTGTTATTTATATCTACTACTGATATTATAGCACATAAAAATAACATATTAGAATAATTATATTATTTATTTTTTATATAATTTTGTTTGTATGATAATGAAATAAATAATATTACATTAATAATAAATAGATTATTTAAATAGTTATAATATTTTAAAATAATGAAAATATTTTTTTATTTTATTATTTTAAAATAATTTGAAAAGTAATGAGAAAATGAAACCTCAGAAAAATTAGGCTTTTCTGGAAAAATCTGGAATTTCAAGTAGTCATAAGTTATAGTTGCTCAAGAAAATTTACACTAGGTGAAATTTATGCTAGTAAAAAAGGATGTAAGTCATTTTTCACAATTCACATTTATTAGTCATTTCAGTAACAGTGGTTAGGAATTTTTTGAAAAATTTAGTTGTTGTTATTAGAAAATGACTAAATATGTAAGAGAAAGGCTTCGAAATAACTTAAAGAGTTCTTAAAATATTCTTCAAAAATGGTCCCTACAATAACATAATAATACCTTGTTATTTAGCTATTCTGCTGGATTAACTAGAACCACTGGATGAGCACAAAGGAAATCTCAACGATCTGATAAGATGTTGTAAAGGTGGATGAGTTATAAAAGATGAAGCGTTAACCATCCAATCAACTAATCAAATGAATAACTAGATAAATTAAGATCATTTTTGAAAGATCGAGGTGATCTTAACAAAGTGATATGAAAAATTTGTGATTGAACAGTCCTGAGAACTATTTGTTTTTGAGTGAGACTATTATAAGGAATATAGTCGCACATTATAAGAAAGGAAACTTATTTGTACTTTGTAAGCATTCACTTCAGTTTAACCCATGAACCTAATGTTAGCTGGGTTTCCATTATTGTGCTGGAGATTTAATCACATAGAAGGACTTGTGTCTTACGAGTTTATTTGTTTTCGACCCATCCCTTTTTATATTTTGGTTGAATGCTTCCCTATTTCATCTAATACCATTCCCCATTAGGCTCAACAATTCACCATAAACTAGAACAGGTCAACAAAATAACCATCTAACAATTTTTCCTGACTATTATAATGAACAAGAATTAATTTATGTTTAAAATTTTATATATGCACTTTTGTAAATTTTTTAAAATAAATTAATATTATTTTTTTAAATATTAAAAATTTAAACTTATATCATTTATGTTAAGTGCTATTTATATCTATTATTTATATTATACCATATAAAGATAATGCATTAGAATAATTATATTATTTATTTTTTAAATAATTTGGTTTGTATGATAACAAATTAAATAATGTTAAGTTAATAGTAAAAATATTATTTAAATATTTATAATATTTTAAAATAATGAAAAATCTTAAATATTTTTATATTTTATTATTTTAAAATAGTAAGAAAAGTGTTGAGAAATTGAAATATTAGAAAAATTTTGCTTATTTTGAAAACTTTGGAATATTACTAGTCATAAGCTATAGCTGCTCGAGAAAATTTACATTAGTGAAATTTATGCTAGTAAAAAAAGGATGTAAGTCGTTTTGGACATGTTAAAATCTTAATTCACTTTTATTAGATATTTCATTAACAATGGTTAGGAATTTTTAGAAAAATTTTGTTATTGTCATTAGAAAATGACTAAATGGATGTTTCATAAAAGCTTTGAAATAACTTAAAGAGTTCTTAAAATTTTCTTCCAAAATGGTCACTACAATGACATAATAATTGCTAGTTATTCCCTTTATCTTTTTTTGGTAGAATAATTATCTCTATCTTCATTATCTTATACTTTAACATATAGTATTCTTGATAAATATATATTTCATAGATTATATTTGCTACATAACGTAATTGTTTGTTTATAAGAATGACGTAAAAATTGAAGAAAAATCTCTATATTATAATCTACACAATCAAAATAAACAGTTTATATATTTTTTTTAATTAATATTATATAAATAAAATAATGATATTAAAATATCTTATTACATTTATAAAAAGAACATTTTTTTTAAAAGTATATATGCTTGATAATTGAAAGTATTATACAAATTGTTGATATTATTCAAGACAATAATCGTATTACAATGATATTTTTTTCTTTTATATGCATGGTTGACCACAGCATCATTATAAATTATTTCTCATTACAGCTCCAAAATTAAGCAATCTTGGGCAAGAGTAGTACTCCTTGAGAAGTCCTCATGTTGCACCACTTTTTTGTGGCATTAATTTTTCTAATGAATGACAATTGATATTAATATGTTAATGTAAAAAAAACTAAACTATTATAAAAGAGTTTATTATTAGCATTTTAGCAATTAATTGTTAATAAAAACTTCATTACTATATTATGAATTTCATATAATATTAAATATTACATATCATTTGATATAATAAAATTAAAATTTTTATTTTGTTTAATATTAAAAAAACTAATGGTAATAAATTATAACTAAATGGAATTAAATTTATTTTTATAATATTATATATATATCATGTATAACAATTTTTAAATAAGATAATATTATATTATTAAAAATTAAAAAATCTTAAATTATATCATTAGTGTTAAATATTGCTTAGGTTTGCTATCTTCATTAAAATATATAAAGATAATATATTTTAATAATTATACTACTTATTATTTAATTATTATTTTATTGTTGTTAAAATAAAATAATATTAAATTAATATTTAAAAATATCTTTAGATATTTATAATATATCAAAAATAATAATAATAAATAAATATTTTTAATGTTTTATTATTATTTAATACATTGTATGATTTTATTATCATATTTAATAAATAATACAATTTATAATTAAAGAATGAATTTTTATTTATTTATTTCTTTATCTTTTCTCTTTGTCTTAATATCACTCACATACGTGCATTTGCATGTTCTATTACAAATTTTTTTAATTTGCCTCTTCAATCTTTAACTTTTTATATTATTCTTAGTCTCTATTTCCCATATTTTTCTCTATAATTTCTTAACTCTCTATCAATTATTTATTGATTCTCACTATTATTTCTAATTGTTAGTTTTTTATATTCAATAAAACATCTCAAATCCATCTCTATTTCTATTTTCTTCTTTATTTTTCTCTTATCAATTTGTGTATTTTTCTCTTTCCTATGGAATTGTTATCTTCATCTCTTTTATATCTTTTTTAGCCAATCAATTAACAATATTAAAGAAACATCTAATGTTGCAGAGTTTAATGTATAATACTTATAATAAATACATATTTATTATTTATATTTGTTACATAATGAAAAATTGTATTTATAAAAATGATTACATAATTGAAGAAAATCTTATGCATTAATATCTATATTATAAAAAATAGTAGTTTATGTAATTCTTTCTTAACTGTATATTATTGAAACAATTATATAAGATTATATTATGACATAAATATAAGAATAAAATTTTTAAAAATGCATATGCTCAAAAAATTTAGAAAATAATTCATTATCTTGAGTTTAATAGTCACAACACTATTGTAGCACTGGATATTATAAGAACTCAAAAGTTTAAGAATGTTTTGGCAAGAATAATATTAGGATGAGTAACTCATCAAAAGTCATTGTGTTGCATATATTTTTCATAAAAATCTTTTTTCTAATAGATAACGATTGACTTTTGTAGCATGTTGATTTTGAAAAATTGAGTTATTAAAAATGATAGTTTACAATTACAATTTTAGTAATTAATTCTTAATAATAACTTTATTATCTTATTATCAATTTCATATAGTGATAAATATGGCACATTATATGATATAATGAAATAATTACTTTAATATAGGTTAATACTAACAAAAATACATTATATAAATTATAACAAATTAGACTTCATTTATATTTATAGTAGCATATATATATTGCACTTATAAGTTTTTAAAGATAACAATATTATATTATAGATTATTAAAAATCTTAAATTCCATTATTAATTTTAAATATTATTTTTATTTATAACTCATATTACCTCATAAAAAGAAAATATAATAACGTAATTATATTTTTTTATTATTTAATCAATTTTTAAAATTTTTAATTAGAATAAAATAATATAATTTTAATAATAAAAATATTTTTGAAGTATTCATAACATTAAAAATAAAAATAAAACTAAAAACTTTTACATTTAATTGTTATAAATATTATATATGATTAAGTTTTTATATTTAAAAAATTTTATCAACATAATTATTAAGTTTTAACTTTTATTTAATTATTTCTCACTTTTTTCTTTTTATCTTAATGTCTCTTGCATTCTCTCATTTCTTACACTATAATACTATCATTCTCTTGCTTGTCTCTCTTCATTCACTATTTTCTTATTTTTTTTCTTATCCACTAACTCTCTTTTATGGTTTTCTACTTTCTCATTTCTCTTAATCATTTCTTTATTTATCTTGTTATCTTGTCTATGTTCTCTCTTTTCTTTTCCACTTCTTTAAATCATCTCTCCTAATTCTCTACTACTATTTTCCTCTCTATTTTTGTCTTATCATTTTATGACTTTCTTTTCTAACTTATAGAATAGTTTTCTTAATCTCAGTTATTTCTTTTCAACAAATTAGTTAACAATATTTAAAAAATCCCTTCGGTAGCATCATTTAATTTATAATATTTATGATGTATATATATATATATATATATATATATATATATATATATATATATATATATATATATATATATATATATATATTACTATTTATATAAATTATGTAATAAATTTTTTTCTTTGTAAAAATGATATAGTTATTGAAGAAAATCTTATATTTTGATGTCTATTTTATCGATAGTAATAGTTTATATAATTTTCTATTAATTTTTTTAAATAAAAATATATATTAGAAAATATTATGACATATATAATAAGTATAAATTTTTTATAAAATTGTATATGCTTGATAGTTTTAAAAATTTAAAAAATGGTTTGTAATCTTCAACGTAATAATCACGCAAATGAATTTTTTTATTGTATGGATGTTTTACTAAATGAGCTTTCTGGCCCTAAGATTCAATTAGAACTCCAACTTTAAGCTTGATTGTGTGAGAGTCGAGTTAGGAAGGTTTGCCTCTTCATAAGTTCTTATGTTAGAAATTATTATTTTAAATTTTTTTTCTTATGAACGACATTTTATTTTAAGAACATGTTAATGTTAAAAGATTAAATTATGTTAAATGATAGTATATAAATTTATTAGTAACAAATTTTTAATAATATATTTTAACATTATTAAAAATTTCATATAGCAATAAATATGACTCATCATATGATAGAATAAAATAATAACTTTGATATAGTTAACATTGAGAAGGATAAAAAATATCAATCATAATAAATTAGAATTAATTTACATTTATAATAGTATATATATGATGAGTAAAGAGTTTTTAAAATGTGGTAATATTATATGATAGAATTTTAGAAATTTAAAATTATATCATTTTGGTGAAATATTTTTTGTACATGTTGTCCATATTATATCATATAAAGAAAATATATTATAATAACTATATTATTTAATATTTACTAAAAGCTTTTAATTTTATTCTTTAATAAAATTATATAAAAGTAATTATTAAAAAATACTTTAAATATTTTAAATATCCTAATATAATTATAAAAACAAAATATTTTTATATTTTATATTTGTTAAATATTATATATGGTTAACTTTTTATATTTAATAAATATTATATGGTTCACTTTTTGATATCAAACATATTCTCACACTTCTCTTTTGATTATCATTATCTATTTGGCTTTTTGTTCTTTATCTATATTTATTTTTCTTAATTGTTGTCCCTTTTATCCTTCCCTAATTTCTCATTTCTCTAGATTAATCATTTATTTATTTATTCTCTCTAACCCTTCTAGTTTCTTATTTTTTTTTCCTCTTCATTAAATCTTCTCTCATCTCCAACTATTACCATTACCTTATGTATAATTCTTGTATCAATGCCTATCTTTCATACTTGCTTTTATAATAGTTATCTTCTTCTCAATTATCTCCTTTTCAACCAATAAATTAATATTATTAATAAAATCACAAATGTTGCATACTTTAACATATAATATTTATGTTAAATATAATTTTTTTTTTGTATTTGTTATATGATTTAATTTTTTATTTGTTAGAGTCATTACTATAGAAACAACTTCTATATTAATGTTTAGTTTAACAAGCGTAATGTTTAATGTAAATTTTTATAAACTTAATATAACCTAAATATTGATAATACAATTCCATATGACATATATATAATAAACATAATTGCTTTAAATTTCATATTAAGGTGAAAATCAGTGTGTGAAACATATAAATGAATTCTAGTTTTAAATTATATTTACAAATTTCTTGATTATGTTTATTTTAAAAATTAATTATAAAAATAATTTAATGTTTAAAGAAAACTTTGATTCAAAAAAATAACAATTTATAATTTTTATAATAAAAATTAAAGTCGAAGTGGCACACCAAAATTTTTAGGCGGATAAATTTGAACAAGAACGTACGTCCAACCCCAGCCAACATTGAAAGAAACTCCACTTGTAAACGAAATACAACTTTAGGCATTTTATGCATGGTTATGAATGTAAAAAATGATATGAATAACTAAAAATTTTGAAAAGAAATAAGAAAATGAAAGTTAAAAGAATTGGGCTTAGTTGGATGAATTTGGAATTTCAGTAAATTATAAGTCATACATTTTTCCAAATAAAATTTATGTCACTAGAATAAGATGTGGTCCTTTTTGGAGATGTTAAAATCTTACTCTCATTCATTAGTCATTTCATTTATAATGGTATGGTATTTATAGAAAAATTTATCATAGACATTAGAAAATGTGGGGAAAAGCCATTAAAAATGAAGATTCAAAATAGCTTCAAAAGTTGTTAAAATGTCCTTAAAAATGCCTGCTACAATGGAAAAATAAAAGCTTATTATTTAGCCATTAGGTGGGATTGACTGCAGTAGTTTGATTGACACAAAGGAGATTTTAATCGTCTGATCAAACATTGTAAATTTATGAGTTATGGTTGGTTGCATCAAGCTAAATTTCATTAAGGCCATTCCATCGTGTTAAATGAGATATGGATTGTTCAATTAATCAACAGTAAAATTTGGATTTTATTTAGATTTTAAGATTTTAACTTAAGAGGTATGCATCATTAGATAAATGATAAATTATTTAAAAAAATAGAAAAAAAGTCATTTGATGATGTTAGATGAGATAAGGGCACTCAAATGGATTAATCGATAATAAGAAAGGATGCAATAACCATCTAATCAGCTTATAAAATGGACGACTTGATCGATTAAGAACACTATTTAAAGGCAGAGGTATTCTCTACCGTGTTATTGCAAATATGTGCGAACAAATGGTACTAAGCACTGCCAGCTTTTCATGGAGAATGCCAGTAGGGTCATAGTACTACTTTGAAAGAGAGAAAACTTGGTCTTTATTAGCATTCAAGTAAGTGTTTTTAACATATGATCTTAATGTTGGCTAGTACCTTATTTGTATACTCTTGAGTTTATCATCTATGCAAACTTGTACCTTATAGTTAAAGCATTTTTTACCTAACCTATTGTTATATTTGTTTCAAATGCTTCCAAGTTTGATCATATGCCTTTCCTGATCAGCTTCAAGAATTTGTCGTTACCTAAAATTGATCGATCTGACCTCACTTTGACTTTTTTCCAATGCTTTACTTGGGTTTAAGGTTAACCTAACACTTTTGCATTCGAGCATTCCTTTGGATGAGGCATAACATTTTTTCATTTATTTAATTATGAAAAATTTAATAAAATGAAATTTTTGATGTAATCAAGATTTAACAATCAACATAACAAAAAATTCTGCTAAAATAAAAAAGTATTATGGTCAAGATTATGCTGGCTCAAGCCTTTTGCATTCAGGCTTAGTTTGGGATGTGCCATGAAACTTTTTAATTTATTTAAATATTAAAACTTTATTATGATAATTTTTTTTTGAAATCGAGCTTTAACAGTCATTCAAACATTGAATTTAGCAAAAATACGAGAGTGTCATTTAGCCAAAGAAAGAATCATTAAAAAATTGAAAACATTTAATCTATAGATTATTTAAGCATGATCTAAAACAAGAAAAAAATTGATAGATTAAAAATGTAAATCCCATTTATTTCTCAAATTAAGGAGATGATTAAAGAACTTAGATGTCGAAATGTGATTTGAAATTAATACAAAATGGGATTGCCTTATAATCAATAAGCTAACATTCTGTTTAATAATAAAATAAAGCTTTATCAAAGTTGATGTGTATTTCTTCAACCTTTGTTGCTTGGTGAACACTCCAAGGTTCTATGAAAATAGTTAGTACACCATGTTCAAAAGGTATACCATGTTCTTTACATGTAAACCTACTTTTGTAAAAAATAGTCTCGTTAGAATAAAAGGCTAAATATTTAATGCTTGACCAAAGAAATACAAGGGTAAACCAACACATATGATTGATCAATTATTTTGAAGAAAATAATTATACACCTATGATTATTTGTAATTTGTCTACTAGTCTAGCCACACCAACATAATAGCAATATGGATTTCACTAGAAGTCAAAGTTTAAGCAAGCTTTTCAAAGAGTAGTATTATAACGGATGACCTTCTGAGAAGCCCTCATGTTCTAATTTTATTATTTTGTAAAAATTATAATAATGTTATAATTTTAATATAATTTATAATTTTACAAAATAACATATATTATTTAAATTAAACTTTAATTAACTAATGTTTATAATTGTGTATATGTAATGCATTTAAAATATTTTTAATACAATAAGATTATATTATGGAAAATTAAAAATCCAAAGTTATGTCATTAATGTTAAAAAATTTTATATGTATTATCTAGATTATGTCATTTAAAGATAATTTGATAGAATAATTATTTAATTAAAATTTTATTTTTAAGTATGAATAAAATAATATTAAATTAATAATCAAAATATATTTTCTAAATATTTTAAATATTATTCAATAATAATCAACCTTATATATTTTTTATGTTTGATTATTAATAAATACTATAAATGATTAACTTGCAATATTTAAAAACTATTAGGAGTTTAATTATTAAGATTTAACTTTAACATATTTATTTCTCTTACATGTTCCTATTCACCTAAATATTTCTCATATTCTCCTACTTTCTTTTCTTTCTTATTATCATTTTCCATTTGTCTTTCTATTTTTTATTTCTTTATACTTTCCTTGTCCTTTCTCTCTTTTATCCTTCTCCATTTTTATATTTCTCTATCTCTTTTATTATTTATTTATTCTCTCTATCTCCTTTCTATTTTTGCATTTCTTTTTGTTGTCAATTAAAGTTTCCCTCATCAATTTATATTACTATTTCCTTCTTTATATTGTTCGTATCAATTGGTGTCCTTTTCTCTCTTTTTTTGCCCATCAATTAAAAATATTTAGGAAATCTCTAACACTTCATAGTTTGATACTTAAAATTTATGATAAATATATATTTTATTATTTTTTATTATTACATAGTTTACGTTTTTATTCAGAATTGTGATAACATAATAGATAAAAATAATATATTATATAATTATTTATTAATTTCATAGAAAACATATTTATATTAAAATATATTATGACATATATAATAAGCATAAATTATTTAGAATTGCATATTAAAGTAAAAATGAGTGTTTAAATCTCATAAAATGGGATAAATTATGGTCTTAAATTATTTTTGTAATTTTTGGATTGTATATATGTCCAAAATTATTTTTAAAAATAATTTTATCTTTATAATTTTTTTAAAAAGAAAAAAAATTTATAATTTTAATAACAAAAATAAATGTTGAAATGGTGCACTAAAATGTTTTGATGGTTCGATCAAACTAGAACGTTCTTCTAGCCCCTATCTTGGTTAGAAAAAATTCCACAAGTAATTGAATTTGAGTTTAATTTTTACGTCAAGCCTACTAGCTTTTGTGGGTCTAATTATAACTTGGACTTTTATGAGATCAACTCTATGTTTATTTTTTATGAGATAAAACTGAACTTATGCTTTCGCAAACGTTGGGCCGTCGAAACCAAAAGAAAAAAATATATAGCAAGAAAAAATTTGTGATAAAATTTTATAAATTTTATTAAGCTTTTTGATGAATGTTAAAAGGCATGATGAGCTCAAAATTAGGAAAAGAATTTAGAAAAAGAAAGTATGGAAGCATTATCCTTAGCTTGGACAATTTGGATTTTTTAGTAGTCATAAACCATAAGTGCTGTCAGAGTAAATTTTTCTTAATAGAAATTAATACAACACTTTTTTGAGATGTTCAAATCTTGTTAGAATTCATTAATAATTTTATTCATAATGGTTATACATTTATATAAATATTTGGATATTTTCATTAGAAAGAGTGTGACTAGCTATTTAAAATAGCTTCCAAAAAGCTTAAATAATCTTAAAGTATTGATCTAAAATTGTTCTTTTAATGGCATAACAATTTCTAGTTATTTAGAGGTTAACTGGTATTTACTTGGGCTGTTTGATCAGCATAGAGCAAGAGTTAGCCATCTGATGAAACGTTGTAAAGGAAGATTAGTTTTATTTGAATGGATCAAACTAAGTTTCATTAGGACCAATTGATCAAGTCATATGAGATCTAGATAATTTGATTAATTGATAAAAATATCAAAATTTAATATGCATAATAGGAATAAAATTCGAGAGATCTAGATCATGAGATCACAGATTAATTATTTCAAAAAGTGGAAATAAAAAGAGCCATCCAGTGAAGTCAGACGAGATGGTGACTATCCAAACGATCAATTGATTGCAATGGATAAGGCAGTAATCATCTGATTAGCTTCTCAAATGGATGGCTGGATTGATTAAGATCACTATTATATGCTGGAGGTGATCCACTCATTACAATCACAAAAATACAGGATTAGATTGTGCTAGGCATAGTTAGTGTGATGGAGGCTATCACAATGGTCATAACTCCACTTTGTAGAGGAAGAAACTTATTTTTTCTTTATAAGCATTTGCCTAGCTGCACCCTTCAAACCAATGTTCATGGGCTCTCCATTTGTGTGCTTATGATTTAATCACCTGGGTGGAGTTGTATCCTATTGGTTTGTCAGTGTTTTATTCGTCCTATACTTATATTTTGTGTGAAACTTATTGCTTTGATCCAATTCATTTCCCAATTTGATTCAGGCATTCATTGTGAACTAGAATGGTTTCACTCAAACTAAATTTGGCAATTTTTTCTGACACTATCCTTGAGCTTAAGCTTACCTTGAGACCATTGCATTTTTGGATAGCTTCGAATGTGGTATAAAAGTCTATTTATTTAATTACAAAAATTTCAATAGAATAATTTTATGAAGTTATCATGATTTAGTAATTTACCTAACCTTTAATTTTGTAAGTATACAAAAGTCTTATGCTCAAGCTTAAGCTCAGCCAAAGACTTTTGCATTTAGGGATAGCTTGGAAAATGGTATAATTTTTTTATTTTTTTAATTATAAGAATTTTAGTAGATTTAATTTTTTATGTAACAAAGATTTAACAATCAAGATAACTTTAGATTTTTCAAAAATACAAAAGTGTTATTGATCTATAGAAAGAATGATTCAAAAATAGAATTAAATGTAAGTAATGAATGTTTTAAATATGATTAAAACCATGATATTTTTTGAGAAAGAAAAATTTAATTCTATTAATATGAAAAATTAAGGAGATGATTAGGTAATTTACATTCCTAAATATGTTTCAAAATTTATATGAAAGTGGGGAACCTCAAAATCAACTCGGTAATGTTCTATTTCAAAGTGAAATAAAACCTTATCAAAGCTTATGCAAATGTCTTTAATCTTTGAACCACAACAAACACTCCACGGTGCTCTACAAGTTCACCATGTTAAAAATGTAGAGCTTGTTCTCCACGTGCAAACAAATTTCACAATAAAAAAACCCATTAGAATAAAAAAAATATTTAAGGCTTCACTCATCACACACAAGGTTGACCCAACACAAATGATTGATAATTTAGAACATGTTATATATGGTTCATTATCTACAAGAAATTAATCACAAAACTATCATTCTTCATAATTTGCAAGCATGTGTGACCACACAAGTATTATAGCATTGGATATCATTAGAAGTCAAAAGTTAAGCATGCTTGGATTCAAGTTGTATTAGGATGAGTGACCAATTGAGAAGTCTTTGTGTTTTACTAATTTTTTATAGCATTCCATTTATGTAATGAATGACATATAATTCTAAAAACATGTTAATATCATAAAATTAAATTATTATAAATTATAATTTATAATTACTATTTTATTTATTTTTTTTATAGTATTATAAGATTATTATTAATTTTATAAAATAATAAATATTACACATCATATGAAAAAAATAATAATTTTAGTATAATTTAATGTTGAAAAAAGCAACATATATTTATTATAATAAAATTTTATTAATTTATTCTTATAATTTTATATTTGCAAAGTGTGAAAAAATTTTTAAAAATAAAAAATACTATATTATATAATATTACAATTCTAATATTATATCATTAATTTTAAATTTTTTTATATTTATTATCTAAGTTAAGTCACATAAACACAATAAATTAGAAAAATTATATTATTTATTATTTAGTCAGCTTATAAAATTTAAGGTATGAATAAAATAATATAATGTTGATAGTCAAAATAGTTTTTAAAAATTTATAATACTCTAGAATAGTATAAAGTGGAAAATTATTTTTTTCTAGTATTTTATTATTTTTAAATAATATATTTTATTAAATTTTTATATTTAATAAATATTATAGGTTTAACTAATAATGTTTAACTTTTACGTCAATATTTCTCTCAAATTTTCTCTTTATCTCAAAGTCTCTCTTATTCTCTCACTTCTAACTCTCTTATTATAATTTCTTATTTTTTTCCTTTATTTTTTATATTCTAATATTTTTCTTGACCTCCAAATGACTTTCATTATTCTTTACTTTCTTATTTCTCTCTATTAATTTTTTATTTTTTCCCTTTATCTCTTTTAAGTTCATTATTTCCTTTTCCTCTTCATTAAATCATCTCTCTTTAATCTCTAGCATTATTTTTGTCTCTATTTTTCTCTTATCAATTTGTGACTTTCTCTCTCTAATAAAATAGTTATCTCCATCTCCGTAATCTCTTTTTTGGTCCATTAATTAATAATATTTAGTAAAATACCACACATTATATAATTGAACATAAAATATTTAACATAAAGATATATTTAATTTTTTATATTTATTACAAAATTAATTTTTTTACAAAAAATAAGAAAATTGATGAAAATCTTATATATTAATATTTTGTGATATAAAAAATAATTGTTTAAATAAATCTTTTTATTAAGTTTTTACTTACTATCTTCTTTATGTGTTTCTATTTTCTCATTTCTCTCTTTTTCTTCATTTATTTATTCTCTCTATCTTTTTCATATTTTTACTTTTCTTTTTCTCTTATTTAGATTTTTTCTCATCAATGTTTATTATTATTTCTTACTTTATATTACTCTTATCAATTTGTATCTTTCTCTGACCATTGTAGAATAGTTAATACCATTTCGATTATATCTTTTTCATTCCATCAATAAAAAATATTTAGGAAATCTCACATGTCACACAGTTTAATATATAATATTTACATTAAATTATTTTTTTTACTTATATTTATTATCTTATTATGTTTTATATTTGGAAGGATGATAACATAAGGGAAGAAAATCTTATATACAAATGTCTATGTTATAAAAATAATTGTTTATTTAATTTTTTAAATTTTATAAAAAATTATTTTGACATTTCACTATATTATGACTTATGTAACAAGCATAAATTTATTTTAAAAGGCCATATTGAAGTGAAGGGGAGTGCGTGAATCCCATATAGGATGGCTAATTATTATTTAAAATTTTTTCTAATGATTTTATTATATTTATTTTCAAAACTTTGTTATAAAAATAATTTTATATTTTTTAAAAACGTTGATTAGTAAATATAATAAATAATAATTTTTATAATGAAAATAAAATTTAAATGGTACAATAAAATTTTTAAATTCTTCCATTCAAGTTGGAACATTTGTGCAACCCTAATAGTGTTAGAAAAAAACACCACTAATAAAAGAATTAAAATTTTAGCTTTTACTTATTGTTTGTCTTTGTCCTAATTGTGATAACTCATAATTGCTACTAGAGGAAATTGAAGCTTGTAGAATATGATGCAGCTTTTTGCTGTGATGTTTAAATCTTTTTCACAATCATTAGCCATTTCATTCACAATGGTTAGATCTTTATAGAAAATTTTTATAGTTGCTAGAGAATGAGTGAAAAGCTATTATAGAAGTAGATTCAAATATCTTCAAAAGATCTTAAAATATTATTTCATAAAGGCTACTACGTCAACATAACAACAACTTATTAAGCTATTAAGATTGATTTACTTGAGGCGTTGGATCTTCACAAAGGAGATCTCTATCGTCTAAGCAAATGCTGTAATGATGGATGAGTTCTTGATGGTTGCATCAATATGGATTTTATCGCAATCATTTGATCATGTTAGATGTGATCTAAATTTTTCAATTAATTATTGTTAAAAATGGGAATAAATATGGATCATAAGATTCAAATGAGAGATATGACTATATCAAAGATAGAATATTTCAAAAAAAATTTAAATAGCCATTAAATTAATTGGGATGAGATAACGATCATCAGATGGATCAGTTTGTTGTAATGGATAAAGATGTAACCTTTTGACTGGCTTGTAAATTGGATGTTTTGATTAATTAAGATTACAATTTAAAGGCAAAGGTGATCTCTAACGTGTGATCATTAAAATGTGTGATTGAACATTATTCAGCATTGTTAGTCTTGGATAGAGACTAGAAAATGTGACATATCACACATTTCCAGAAAGAAAACTTATTTGTTCTTCATAAGTTTTCACCAGGTATAACAAGCAAACAAATGTTAGCTAGCACCTCATTTGTGTGCTAAAGATTTAATCACTTCAGCAAATTATTTTCTCACAAATCTATTCATTTTTTACTCATCTCACACTTATAATTGGTTGAAATACTTCTATGTTAATTCCAAAGCCTTTCCCTATCTAGATTAGGTATTCAGCATTAATTACAATGGTTTGTTCTGATCTAGACCTCATCATTTTTTCTAATTATGATTAGCTTTCGATGTTGCATAAAACTTATTTTTTTTTTAATAATAATATATTATTTTTTAAATTTAGTGTAATAATATATTAAAAATTAAATAAGATAAATTGAAATAATATAATATAATGACATTAAAGCATTATAGATGTCATACTATGAGAGAAAAAGAGTTTTGTTATAATACATCCAAATCAAAGTGAAACATTTTAATAAATAAGATAAATCGTATTGAAAAGCTATATGCCAAGATATGTCACAAAAACATGCAAAAAATAAAATATTAAACAACATATAAATTTCTTTAGTTAGGTTAAACCTATCAAGAAAATTCTAATGACATTTGTTTCATGTTGATAAGTCCTTGTTTTGTTTTATAATAATTTACAATATTAAATAACAAAAAATAATAATATTTTTTTAAAAATGTTTAATTAAAAAAATATTAAAGTTGAAAAAGATAAGTTGAAGTAATGTAATATAACCAGATCAAAGATATCTAAAGTTTAAATGATATGAGGATTAAAGTTACATTGTAATATAAGAAAACAAAGCAAAAAAGTAAAAGAAATATGAAAAATTATACAGAAACTTTGCATTCAAGTATATTAAGGAGATTGAGCATTATCCCTGATCATTTGGTTTGATACATAGAAAAATGTCATGTAAAGAAAAAAAAATCCTATAAAAAAATACTTTTAAATATAAAAGTGAATAGTTAAATGAATATGACTTGTTAATGTGGGTCCATGGAAAGTTTTTTCATCCTAGTGGAACCTCCTTAGGAATTGCTGTGAATCATAATAGTAAATGAGCAATAATAATAATAAATTATTATTTTAATGATATGGAAACTTATATTAAAATTAGAGGAAGAAAAATTAAAGCAATATAATTCACTAAATCAATGACATGTTAAGGTCAATTGTGATGAAATTTGGAGTTTCATAGTACTATAACAAGCCATTGCAGAAATATTGAATGAATGAGGTTAATTGTATGAGAAAGTTGTATTCCATGATGCTAAGAACATTAAGTCTATCATTTTTCATCATTCAATATAGTACATATTAAAATGACTCAGAAAACATGGAAAAAATTTTCAAATCATTATTTTTAAAATTAAAAAAAATTAATATCTAAATGAATAAAGATTATCAAAATAAGTCGAACAACATTTGCTTCATCTAAATTGGACCTCGTTTGATGTTATCCTGAGTTACTAAATTGAATTATAGTAAATAATAATAAATTCTTATTTTGATATTTCATAAATTTATATTATACTTAAAAAGAGATAAATTGAAGTAATGTATAAAAACAAAATTAAAAAAAATTTAATGGTTAAATGAGAGAAGATTTAGAATTACATAATAATATAATGAAGTAAAAGTGAAAATATTTAATTAACAAGATAAATTGTATAAGAAATTATACTTAATGATTCTAAGTAGATTAAGCATACCATCTTCAACTGTTTAATCTTGGCATCAATTGAAATAATGCATAAATCATATAAAAAAAAACAAAAAATATTTGGAACATATTAAAATAAGTTTAATTAAATAGAGTTGGTCAAGATGAGTTCAATGGCATTTGTTTCTTCTTAGTTAGACAAAATTTGAAATAACTTCAAATTATATAGACAAATAAGCATGAAGATTAAGAGATTATTATTTTGATATTAATTAAATAATATGAAAACTAATATGAGAGAAATTAACTCAATATAGTATAAAAAAAAGCAATGACATGTACTAGTCAAACATGATGAGATTTATGGTTATATAGTAATATAAGAAAATTGAAGTAAACATTTAAAGAAGTGATAGGTCATACTAGAAAATTACATTACAATATTTCAAGAACATATATTGTAACATCCTCGACCTTCAAATCAACCTTGTTACAACATTAGAGTCATGGTATTACATTCTCATGTTGTAATTCCAATAAAAATTTTGACATTTTTGAATTGCTTGTATACCACTTTTCCTTCAATTTTATCTTTATAAAATACTTGATTATTTATCAACACTAAGTCACAAAATTTTTGAGATTCAAATTCAAATGTATGGATAAATTGAATGAGATTTTCATAAATAAGAAACTTTATTTTACTACAACATGCTCATGGAATATTAAATAAACGAGCATACTTACATCCACTTAATTGATCTACTCCTTGGATCTATGTTTTAGGGATCTCGATTTTAGGTTTACTTTCCATCTTTATCTTATATCGTAAGAATATGTCCTATTATGTTTTGGCAATTTATCTTATTGGCTTCATAATTAAATGAATGCCTGATACCAATCCTTGTTCGCTTATTATCTAATGATCCTAAATTTTCTTAAGTATTTACAAATTAAACAATAAATAATTTCAAAATAAATAATAATAATAACTAACATTTAAATAAGAATTTCCTAATTTCTTAACTCCATTACAACTCATATTTTTCACAAATTGGCCCATTTTCCCATGAATAATTTCCCTTCTCACATATCATACCATGTATACGTCAACACTAAATAGAAGATTTCCAATGGATAGGCCTCGATCAGTAGGTATATCTATCAGGTGGCATTATATTAATCATCATAGTTTGACCTAAGAAACCAAACATAGCTACCCCAAAAAACGAATGTTAAGCCACCAACATCTCTAGCATGGATCACACTCATGCCCAAACACATTACTTGTCAATTGATTGCTTGTGACAACCCTATAGAAGGAAAAACATTACATCATATGGTGTCATCTTATATCATAGTATAGTGTACAATTACACACAATTACCTTGCAAAGTGTGCTAACTATAAAACATAGTTTCGTCATGGTTACTGCACTTGAGTTATAGGATAACAAGTCATTAAAAAGCATATTTTCTATTTTTTTATCATGTCCATTAAGTTTGTCAATATCTTGCTAAAATTCACATCAATAATTATAAATTTCATAATTACTTGCATAGCTATTTTCTTTTCATTTTATTTTGAAATAAATCCTGGTTATTTACCAGCACTAAGTCATTGAAATAATGTGATTCGAATTCAAAGGCATGAACAAGTTCCATCTCATTATCATAAGAAAAAAATATTTTATTACAACATATTCAAGGAATATGAAATAAATAAGAGTACTTATACCAAACTTAACTAATTTATGACCTCATTTATGTGCTATGGAATATCTTCCAAAATTAACTTCAATTTTCATGATAAAAAATAATTATATATCCAATAACATTTCTTATGACCTCCCAAAGTTATTTCATCATTAAGGTAATACTAAATGAAAATCTTAACATGGTTAATGTCCATTACACTAAGCCATAATAAATCCTCCAAGTTCTAGATAGCCCTTTCTAACTATCCATCTGTTTAAACATGACACATTGTACTGAACTAAATAGTGGCTCCTAATACTTGATGTAAATATTTCTAAAACTAAGATAATTACATGAGAAACACCATGTAGACATACTATTTATTATACATAAAGGTGGATTAGTCTTTTTACTAAGTTTAACTTCCTTGTAGCAAAACAAATGAGCCAATTTAGTTAATTAATCGACTACAACAAAAACATTTTCACATCCTTGTTCGGTCCTTTGTAATTAGGAATGAAATTCATAAAAAGCTCATTTTATTTCCATTTAGGTATGACTTTTGTAGTAACCCCAAAATGTTTTTAATGTTTAGCTTTTTCTCCATCATAGGATAATCTTGAGGTTCTTATAAATTTTACATTACACTGGATGGATTGCAATTCTTTTATCATGAGCCTTTATTGGAGAACTATCTATAAACTCTTTGTTATAAGGAGCATAACACAACCCATGATATGTCAACATTCCATCCCTAATAATATTGTCCTAAGATTTCTTCTATAGTGGTAAAATAGGCAGTTTCGAGAGTTTAGGTTCTTCTTAGTAAATTGTACTTAGCTAGTCCTTCCAATTAGCACAGATAAAGAGAGCACTAGGACAAGAAAACAAATCTTATAGTACTGATCAAAGCCAAACTCCAAATCATGGGTTAGATAAATGTGGTCAATCTGGTACAAGTTTCTAGATGAATAGGACACAGTATGACCCTTATGCGTAAGAACAACTCCTAAACTTTTGATTGAAGCATGAAAATAGGCCAAATAAGGCTTTCTCTACTTCAACAATGTTAAAACATGAGTTAAAGTTATTATATTCTTAAGCTCAGAGAAGCTTTACGAAGACAGATCACACCAAGAAAAGTTTTGCTAATGCTAGTGAACAAACAATAGCTAGCAGAAATTTAAGGAATTTGGCAAAAATATATTGTAATAGCTTGCAAGACCCAACAAATTGCAAATAGTTTTTTTGTTAATGTTAGTCATCTTAAGTCAATAATGGGTTTGACATTATTAGGGTCAACAAAATTCCCTTTAGCATTATCAATATGCCAATATGGTGGTATCATGTCAGGACAAAAGGATCAATTCAAATATTTTGCTTACAGCTACTTGCCTTTAAGCAATTGCAACACTTTTTCATGCTGTCACATAGGCTTTTCTTCACTCTTCGAATAAACCGAATATCTCATCAATGAACATTTTCATGAATCGATAAGAAAATATTGAAAGATGTAGTTCACAAAATCCACAAATAATTGTGGGGCATTGGATAGCCTTAAAGACAAAACTATAAATTAAAAAGCTGATACATTGTAGTGAAAGCTTTTTGGGGACATCCTTTCCGTAATTTTTAGTTTGAAGATAACATAAATGAAGATCAATCTTGAAAAAAGTTGACATGGCATTCAATTTATCATCCCCATCAATTTATGATTACAGATAGTAATTTTTAATAGTCAGCTTGCTTAACCCATAATAATCCATACACAATGAAAAGTTACCATCCTATATTTTGAGAAATACCACAGAGGCTCCTCAAGGTTTGGCCTAATCAATCCCTTGCCCACAATGACTTGTACCTAAATCTTTAGTTCTTTTAACTCAAGTTGAGCCATTTGATGTGGTGCCATAACAATTGGAGTAGCTCTTAACTCAAGATTAATATCAACTTACTCTTAAGCTCGAATGACACGTGAGTTAATTTATTTGGAAAATAAATCAGAACAATTTTACACCCCAAGTATATATCATGCAAAGCCAAGCGCTAACTTTACATAATTTCTATAAAAACAAATGATGATTTTGGCTAATAAGAACCACCTTTGATGTCTAAATTGCGAATTCATGGGTACCTTTTGGTAGATTACAAAAAAGACTATATCAATCGAGTTAAACACTTTAATATAGATCTTTTTTCACCAAACAATCATTCACTATGCTATGTCAAGAAGTCCATTAAAAGTCAAACAAATGTCAAAATCACGCATAGTAGCTCGAGTGAGCTCTTCCTAAAAACCCTTGTCAAGGATACGTAGATCTACATGCACTCTAGATTTCAGGAAATTCCATCACTAGAAAAAAATTTTACTAGTAATTGTGATGGAGGTAGCTTGTCTCACCATTAATTTTCTTTTAAGAAATCTCATGGATCAATAAATGAGAAGTGTCAATCTCAAAATGTTTTATAAAAGTAGCTTTATAAAATTAGAGCATGCTAGTAATGGCATTGAAAGCCTAAATACCTTATGACTAAGCAAATGAAAATGTTGTTCATGAACTTCTGTGTGACCAAGGCACAAAATAGGAAACATTTAGCATAAACTAGTAGGCTCCTCCATGTCGTCTACCATATTGTATGCAATTGAAGTCTCAATATTTGTGCTACTTTAAAGGTTGCTTACTATCTTGAAGAGCGATACTCGCCATAGTTTGATTATCTTGAGATGACTTTTTGCACCATTTCTTACAATGAAATTTGTCATCCCTCTTGCCTTTAAAATAATCAAAAGTTCTTTGCTTGGTTTATAGCTTTCTTATGACCCTCTATCTAACAATCCTTCTACTCAATCAACTTGGCATCCTTGGTCAAGTTACGATATCAAAACAATCAAGAAACCACTAGGTGCTTGTATAATGATCCTCTCCATAAAGAGCTTAAACAAGTGTGCTTTAGAAGTCACCTTCTTTGATGCTTAACAAGCAAGATAAATCAATCTATCTGAAAAGTTCATTATGGACATCTTCCTTTTGCTAAAATGAGAGATATGTTCAGGGATTTAAGCCATGGTTGTCTCTATCACAAAATAATCTCAAAACGTAGCAATGAACTAACTCAAAGGAATCTCACTACTTTGCACTTCCCCATATATGTTATGTTGCTGAACATGCAACCAATTAGATGTTTTTCCATAAAGAACCAAACCTACTAATGGCACCATCGTTTTTGGCTGAAACAAATACGATTGAAATAAACTTCTACATGTGTGCAAGCCAATGATCTTCTATGACTTGATGCATTGCACCTAAAAATAATTATGGTTTTAATACAATGAAAGCCTCAAAGAATTGCTCCATTATAGCCACAAGTAAAATATGGGGTGTCTCAACCATACCTGGAAATTTTAATTATAGCTCACTTTGCATTAGTTTAGTGTCTAATGGGTCTATTAAGGAAGCACTACTAGCCTTAGCCATCAATTACAAAGAGAGCTGACGTACTTATACAACTTTGGCAATAACTAAAAAATAAAATAACTTATATAACTTAAAAATCAACTCACAAGTTATTTCTCCCCAAAACAGTGGGGCTAGAGTCAGGTTGCCAAGAAGTTCCTAACTCCTATGTAAACTAACCTAAACAAGGATGTTCTAACAATGCATTTGATTCCAAAACTATTACACCATTTTTAATACAATGATTTTTCTTGGGATGCACTTAGACTACACACCATTTAATGTCTTCGACTACTACCATTTATATCTTTGTCTTAACATTTAAATTGGATGTCACAATCCTTTAATTTGAACATCATGCTCATGACATGCCATTCAAAATGAGCAACATCCCTTTTTCTTATTAGATCTCAATTGAGCAAAGAACTAGTCCACCAGAGTTTAGGTAAACTATTAGTACAATAGCACGATACAATGGCAATCTTTACCTACAAATAATCATGTCCACATAATCCATGATATGCATAACAACCATAATATCCGAACAATGATAATCACAATAAAGTAAATTGCAAAAACCACATAAAACTATATTTTCTCATATGGACTAAATTCCAACATTAAATATCTTGCATAGCTTAACATATTGCATTTGGACATACTTGCCAAAAATAAATGACATTAAAACAAAAACATGACTAAATGCTGTTGTAATTGTAATCCACTAAGATTCTCACTCAAACCCAAAATCTCTAGTGATATCCTATTGTGGCACATGGCCAACATGCACTCCTCTACTAATGATCTTATTTTGCCAACAAAAGATTTGTAAATCATGTGCTTCACACTTTAGTTAGAGAATTTTTTAACATGTTGTCTTAAACCACCATAAGCTCTCACATGCCAATGATCTATCAAGACAACTTTGAAATGAGGCATGTAACCACCATATCTAATGGGAGTCCAACATTACGATTAACATTATAGCCAATGTCATCATTAGAGAACAATCTTAATTAATGTTATGATTTTTTTACTTGCATTTAACTGGGGATACAAAACCCTTATCTATCATCAATTGTTTCTTCAAGTCCCTAACCATTAATCAACTATCCAATATTCTAATAACTTTACTCTCGCTTCTGGCTAACCAAGTGTTTTAATTAATGCTTACCCTATCTCTTTGGGCATCTTCCCCATTGAAATGTTATGTATTTGGGTCCAATCCTCACCGATAATTTTTAAATCCATAGAATAATCCATTTAAGTCTTAGTTTTTGTTCTTTAATCATGATGCACATGAATTTAGGTACTAACACTCACTATCCTCATAGACTTGAATCACTTTACTTTCCCAATGGCCTCTGTTAAGTTACTTTCACCTCAAAAACCATTATCAAATGCGTCAATCCTTTGCCTGGCATCATAAATCATGGCTACTCATGATCTCTCCTATCAATAAAGTCAGATCAAGATTTAGCAAAAATCCATGTCATCATAGGTCGCTTGGCAAGGCCTACCACCACTCTTAATGCTAAAATAAAGCCCTTGACCTTAATCACCCTTATTTATTTCACACAGATAGCATCATCAAATAATGACCTCATTTATAGTGTGCTAAGGTCTCGCCAAATACATTATAATCTTAATTTTACATTAATTCTTATTTTAAAAGTTGTTACAAATAAAACAATAGTCCTTAGAAATTTCACTTATAACAGTCCTAATTGATTTTAAATATCATGTAAGGCACTTTTTGGTTCGTATTCAACTTCAACAATACTTTGGATTTCTAAAACTTAACTTATGTTCGAGTTTCAAGCCAAAGAAATTTAAAATTTAAATCCTAAATATTGAATTTTAAATCTAGGACATATAAATAAAAATTTAAGTTGTTAAAATTTTAAAACATACTTCATATAATTTCTAAATGATATGTTATCTTCTTCCATCCTATAATTTTCCAAGTGTAATCTATGCCAAGTAATTTTGTTTGTGTGGTTAAGTTCCTTATTTCTTATTATTCCTCAACAAAACTAAGAGCTTTTGTTGAACAAAATGAATACCTAATCATTCCTAAGCCTTGTTTAGTGGTCAGTTGAAGAACTCGAAATCCTCCCATAAGAAAACCCAAGTGCTCGCTTGCCTTGGAAGTCATCTAAGCTCATTTCTAGGTATTTCGTTGAATTCCATGTTCGTCGTCGAGCCTTACTATCAACCATAATGCAAAACGTTGAGTCATTCATCCAATTTTTTTTCTAAATTCCATTCAAAGATCTTCTTTTCTTTCGATGAAATCTTGCTCAAGTCATAATAATAATTTGAGGTATAATTTGAGGAGAACATTCCTAAGTCTTCAAACTAGGTTTCATAACATTTCTTCCTTTGTTTTCTTAACTAATTGGAATTTATCATAACTAAATTCTTCATCACAGTGTGTAAAAATCCCAAATATTTCCAAGAAATATTTGTTGCATATTTATAGTAATAGTTTTAAGAAAGCATATATCAACCAAAAATCTCGTATTAAGTTATGAAATCTCCAAAAATTACAAAATAACATTCATGGCTAGCATTATCCAAACATCATACATCCAACAAACATCTTGCTATTTTGGCTACAATCAATCCTAAAATGATACAACACCTTATCCTCAACATAATAATTCTCTTTGGCGTAGAAAGGAATAAAAAGTTGATAAAAGATGCTTACGTTGCATATATCGTTACTCTTTGAACTCAATTGAGAGATTTGCATGCATTTTTAACAATACAATCCATGCAATACACCATATTCCATAAATCTAAGAACTATTAACTTAAAAAAACTTTGAATAGTATTGATATTCTTATTAAATCCAAGACTATAACATGCAATGCTTTTTTATGGAGGTTTCATAAACGTTAATTGACTCTTCTTAATGAGCCCTCCCAAACTAAATGTTTATTTTTATATTTTTAAATGTTCTATTTTTTTTTTTGTTTTGGAATGATTTATGAGACATCTTAATTCATACGTAATTTGATGATCGAGGATATTACAGTCGATCCCCTTAGCATCATGGAATGCAACTTTCATTCCTATCTAGCTCTAAGTTTGCTCTCTTGTGACCTTTACATTCCATTGATTTGTTATATCAAATTTCATTAATTATCTATTTAAAATTTTAATATATATATTTACTTAATATTAAAATAAAAAATTTATTATTATTTACTTGTATTTAATTTGATAATTCATAATGGTTCTAAACAATATTCAACTAAGATTAAATAAATATTGTTGGACTCATCCGGACAAGCTTTATTCAATTAAATATTTATTTTTATGTTATTGTATGTTTTATTTTAAATAGCTTTTTTATGATTTATGCGACACCTTGATTCATACCTGATTGAATGATATAAAATTTTACACTCATTCTTATTAGTATCCTTGAATATAGTTTACCTATATGACTTATTTCATTCCTTCAATTTTATCATTTTGATTTTTTATTTACTATTTAACAAAAAACCTTTTCATGTGTGACTTTTGCATCGTTATGATTGCTTTATAATGCATTACTTTGATTAATCTTGTTTTAGCTTTAATAGATAATTTTTTTTAATATTAAAACATTGATTTATTATTTAGTATAATAATTCATGATAATTTTAAATGAGGTCTAATTGAGACAAAACCAACTTCATTTCATTAATACAATGAGCTCTATCTAATTGATTATTTATTTGTATTCCTTAAATATTTAATTTTTAAAAGTCTTGGCATATCTTATTAGTTCTTTGATATGTATATGATTTGATGATAGTGTATAGTATGTTTGATATGTTAAATATCATGGAAAGTAACTTTATTATATAATTTATCTCATTTCTTCTTATATTAGACTTTGATTGAGATATATTATGATAAAATTTTAATTCTCCTCTTGTGTGACCTCTGCATCACTTTGACTTTGTTATAATACATTACTTTAATTTATCTATGTTAACCTTTAGTATTTTTTTAATGTCAAAATAATTATTTTCTTTATTTATGCTTATTGATTTTGGTAACTCAGTATTTCTAATCTTGGATCATTCAAAATGAAACAAATTGTCATTGGACCCATCTTGATGACCTCTATCAAGTTAATTATTCATTTTATCATTTTTAAAAAGATTGTTGATTCTTTTCCATGAATTATGAGACATTTTTTTGTAGAAGATTCAACTATTGAGGATGTCATACTTGATCTTCTGGTCCTCTTAGAATATAGCTTTTTAGTACAATTTTCTCTTTTGCTCAAATATTTTCTTTATAGCTTTAATTTTTTCTTTGTGTGACCATTACATAACTTTGATTTGATTATATTTTATTAATTCTTTTTATGTTCTTTTAAATTTATATTATAATTTCTCAATAATAAAATAATTGTTTGTATTTGTTTATTCTTATGTTCTTTGATAATTAACATTAATTCTTCATATGGTCTAATCATGAGGATATATATCTCATTGGCTAAACTTTGATGAGCTCTACTATTTCAATAATTTTAATATTTTTAAATATTTTTTTAAAATTTTGTATGTTTTATGAGATATTTTGGGTTGTAGCTTACTCGATGATTGAGGATGTTACACTTGAATTACATAGTACCTTGGAATGCAACTTTCCTAACAAATTTATCTTACTTCTTCAATTTTTTTCCTTTGATTTGGTTGCATTGCTTTGTAAATCAAATTCTCTTCGATGTGATCTTTACATAAATTCTTTTTTTTGAAAAACATTTAATCAATTTACATTATTTAAGCCTTAACATATCATTATGCAATACTAATTTTTTACTATTTAAACTTATTTACTTTGGTAATTCATAAACATTCCAAAGTAAGACTAATCGAAACTGTACAAGCATTATAGGACTCATCTTAATATCCTTAATCAAATAAAACATACATTTTATATTTATTTAAAATAGTTTATGTTTTGAGGTTTCATTATGCACAAGGAGAAATATCTATATGTTGATGATTTAATGATAGAATATGGTACATTCAATCTTCTTAGTTACTAAGAATGTCATTTTCTCGAAAATTTATCTCTTTTTTTTAAAAAAATTTATTTTATTTACTTATATTATTATGACAATCTAATTCTCCTATGTTATGGCCTTTACATCACTTTATTTTAGTTATGTTTCATAACATTAACTTATCTCATTTCAACATTAATATTATTTTTCTTAATTTTGAAAAGGTAATTTATTTTTATTTAAACTTCTTTTCTCTTGATAACTGAAAAAATTCTAAACAAGGTTTGATAGAGATATTAAAATTTTTTGAAATCATCTAAACAAGCTTTATTCAATAACATCTTTAATTTAATATTTTTCAATATTTTATTTTCCATTGTTTGGCATGCTTTACGTCTCATTTACATTCATATTTAATTTAATGATCGAGTAAGCAATAATAGATCTCTTTTTTTTCTCAGAATCCAACTTTCACGTACAATTTGTTTTGTTTCTTTACTTTTTTGTTTTCATTTGGTCAGATTAAAATGAAACTTTAAATATACACTCATGTGATCTTTACATTACTGTTAGTTGTTTATTTTATATTTACTTAATTCATATTTATTCAGCATTAACACATATCATTGAACTCATATGAATGAGCACTATATAATAAAATTTTAAATTTTGTATTTTAAAATCGTGTTTTATATTTTTTACATTAAGGATGAGATATTTTTGTTCATACTTGATTTGATGATTGGAGATGTTATACTCCCTCTATAACATCTTGGAATATAGCTTTCTTATACAATTTATCTTTTTTTTGTAAATGTTTCACTTTGATTTGGTTATACGACTAAAAAATTTAAGTTCTCCATAATTTATCTTATTTCATGTTTATATATATTTTCTTAATATTTGAAAAACAAACTTATTTTTATTTATTCTTATGAGCTCCATTCAATTAAGAATAAAGCTTGAATTTTTGAATATTTGCTTTTCTAATATTTTAGTAAGTTATACAACATATTTTAATTTATACCTAACTTGATGATTGAAATGTTGCACGTCGACTCTTTGTCATGTTGGAGTCAACTTTTCTAAATAGTTTATCTCATTTCTTCCAAGGTTTTTTTTTACTATAGTTATACTCTTGTAAAACTCCAATTCCCCTATCTTGTGACTTTTACATCACTTTGAATTACTTATGTTATATTTATTCAATTCATCTCCTTACAACTCTATTAAATATTTACTTAACTTTAAAATAATAATTTAATATTATTTTTATTTTTTTTGTTTGGTGATTCGCAATTTTTCCAAACTATGTTCAAATGAGAGGAAACAAACATCATTGCATTCATCTCGACGACCCTTATCTAATTAAAAATTAATTTTCATTATTTTAAATTATTTTCTCAGATTTTGGTGAGCTTTACAAAACATTTTGATTCATACTTTCTTTTATAATCAAGAATGCTGCACTCAATCTTTATAATGCTCAGTAAGGAACTTTCTCATACAATTTATTGCAATTCTTTTACTTTTTTGGCTTGATTTAGATATATTCTTATGAAACTTTAACTACCCTTTTGTTTGATATTTATAATGCTTTAATTTTATTTTATTACATCTCTTTATTTTAATTCATTTTAGCTTTATCATGCATTTACTTAATATTAAAAAAATAACATTTTGTTTTTTGTGCCTATTTGCTTTCATAATTTTTAGAAATTCCAAAAAATTCTAATTAAGGTGAAATAAAAGGCATTGGACTCACCTTTACAAGCACAGTTCAATTAAATATATTTTTTCATATTTTTAAATAATGTATTTCCTAAAGTTTTGACATACATTACGAGACATTTTTATTCCTTCTTGATTTCATTGTTAAAGAACTTACACTCAATCTCTCAAATATTTTGAAATGCAACTTTGTTGCATAATCAATTTTATGTTTGAAAAATTTATTCTTTTTTTTTGTTGTATTTTTGTGAAATTTTAATTCTACTCTCTTATCACATTTGCATCACTTTGATTTGGTTATATTTCTTCTATTCAATTTTTCTTATTTCAACTTTAACATATATTGACTTAATTTAAATATAATAATTTATTTTTTATGCTTATTTTATTTGGTAATTATCTCAAATTCCAAACATTTTCTGTTAATACTAGATTTTTATTTCATTTCCCCAAATGCTTCACCTTGTTTTGGTAATATTATTATATAACTCTAAATCTCTTATAGTTTTACCATTATATCATTTTGATTTAATTATATTATATATCTTTAATTTATCATATTTCCTCTTTAGCAAATATTTATTTAATAATAATAAAATTATTTAATTTTTTTTATTCTTATTAACATTGAAAAGATGTTTAATGTAAGTCTTTCAAATTTTTAGACATTTTCTTTTCAGTTTTATGTCCCATTATGAGGCATTTAAAGATTGTAGATCTTGGACTTGTTCAGCTTAGTATCTTAGAATGAAACTTTTCCATACAATTTATTATTCTTATTTTTATCTTTAATTTGACAAAATTACTTGATAACTCTAACTATACCTTTGTGTGTCCTTTACATAGCATTCATTTAGTTATATTACATTGCTTTAATTTATCTCCTTTCATGTTTAATAGATACTTACTTGATATTAAAATAATAAATTATTATTAGTTATGCATTTTGGTAATTTGCAATAACTGAAAATGAGGTCTATTCAATGAAATGAACTTCATTAGATTTATCTCAAAAAGTTTTATATAATTAAATATACAATCTTTAACATTTGAAATTTGCTTCTTTTATTTCGGCTTGATTTATGACTTTTTTATTTATTGCTAATTTGTTAGTTAAGGATACTGTACTTGAATTCCTTAGTGCTTTAAATTGTCTCTTTATAATAATTTTTCTTATTTCAACATTGATATATATTTGCTTAATATTAAAATAATAATTATTATTAATTATCTATATTTATTTTTGTAATTTATAGTAATTCAAAATGTGGTTATGCCCATATCAAACAAACATTTTTAACTCTTCTCAATAGATTATATAAAACTAAAAAATATTTTGTATTTTTAAATATCTTATTTTCTTTCTTTTTTGCAACTTTTTCAAGACAATTTGATTCTTACATTCAATTAATTTTGAGATTGTTTTGCTTGAGCCCATTAGTAAGTTGGAGTGCAACTTTCTTCAAATATTTCTCTTCATCAAATTTTTTCTCTTGATTTTTTTATTAAATTTCTCCCAATTATCTCATTCAATACATATTTACTAGATTTTAAAATAACAATTCATTTGTTTTTACTTTTTCATATTTTAAATTCACTCAAATTTGAGGTGAAGCCTTATGTAGGTCAAACGAATAAAATTGTCTTGTCCTAATGAGATCTATGAAATTAAATATTCATTTGTATATTTTTAAATTTTGAATTTCTTAAATTTTTGTGACACTTTTTTTTTGTTAAACTCTATCTCCTTAATTTCATGGAATATAACTTATTTGATCTATTCTTTTTCTCAAATTTTAACATTTCAATTTTGTTATACTGCTATGAATCTCTATGTCTTATGTAGTGTTGACAATTGGATGACTTTGGTTTGTCTATACTACATAGCTACAATTTTTTTAATTTAAACTTAGTGTTTATTTAATCAATATTAAAATAAAATTTTATTTTTCTTTCTTTTCTAGTTTATTAATTCGATGTTCTTCTAATTAAATGCCATTATGATGAAACAAATATCATTACACCCATTTTGGCATGCTTTATCCAATAGAATATTTATTTATATATTTTAAAATATTTTTATTTTCTATGAATTCGAATTGGTTTTTAGACATTTAAATTCATATCTTTTTTCATGATTGAGCATGTTACACTGATCTTCTTGGTATCTTAAAATAAAACTTTCCTAGATAATTTATCTCATTTATTAAAATTTTTTGCTTTTATTTGGTTTTATTATTATGAAACTTTGATTTTTTTCCATCCATACAACTTTTAAATTATTTTGATTGTTTTATAGTATATTACTTCAATTTATCTCATTAAACTTTATCAATATTTCCTAATAATTTACATAATGATTTATTTATTCTTATTTAATTGGGAAATCAATAAGAATTCCATATGTTGTTTGGTAGAGATGAAACAAAACTCATTGGAATCAACTTACGATGCTATATCTAATTAAATTCTTATTTTTATAATCCTAAATGTTTTATTTAGTTATATTGAATTATTTAAATTTTACTCATTTTAGCTTTTAAACTCATCTACTTTTGTGATTTGTGGTTATTCTAAATGTGGTTAGATCAAGATAAAGTAATTATTATTTGACTTATTTTGATCAATTCTTTCAAATTAAATATTTGTTAATATATTTTTAAATTATTTGTTCTAGAAGATCATTGCACTTTTCTTGAGACATTTTTATACATGATTTAATGGTCGAGCATTTTTCACTCGATCTCCAAAATGACCTTGAATGGAACTTTTCTAAATAATTTATCTCATTTTTAAAATTTTTTTCTTTAACTTGGATATGTTATTATGTACCTTTAAAACTTCAGCTCTATGATCTTTACATCATTCTTATTTTGCCACATTATAATGCCTCTTTTTATTTCATTTCAACTTTAATATTTGTTCCCTTAATATTGATAAATATTTAATTATTATTTATAGTAATTTACTTTTTTAATTTTTCGTAGTTCAAAACACGGTCTAATTGAGTTGAAACAAACATGTTTACACTCATCTCATTTGGCTCTCTCCAGTTTAATACTTTATTATCTATATTTTAAAATGTTGTACATTTAAGAATTTTGACATAGTTTATTGGACTTTCTAAAGTATACCTTTTCTTGATAGTGTCCTATAAATGCAACTTTTCCATGTAATTTATCTTATTTACTAAATTTATCACATTGATATTGTTATTTTAGCATAAAACTCTACTTCTTATCTTATTTAACTATACATAATTTTTATTTGATTGTATTAAAATTCTTCAATTAATTGCTATTTAGCTTTGTGATATTCTTATAGAAATTTAAAGTAATAAACTATTATTATTTATTCTTATTTAGTTTTGTAAATTATAGCAATTTCATATGAGATTCAATTGAGATGAAGTAAATATCGTTTGACTCAGATTGACAAGTTCCATTCATTGAAATATTCATTTATATATTTTGAAATTTTTTATTTTCTAAGGTTTTGTATGTTGTGTTACATATTTTGACTCTTACATTATTTTTCTAATCTTGGATGTTATAGTCAATCCCTTAAGAATCTTGCAATGCAAATTTCTTGAATAATTTATCTTGTTTTCTAAAGTTTTTTGTGTGTTCATTAGATTAGAACAAACTCAAATTTTTCTCTTTTGTGACTTAATATCATTCTAAATTTTTCACATTATAATGATTCAATTTTTCTCATTTTTGCATTCTTATATATTTACAGAATATTGGACAATAATTCATAGTTATTTATGCCAATTAAATTTTATAGTTTACATGAATTTCCAATGATGTCTTTAAGGGATGGAATAAATATTTTGGACACGTTCCCATAAGCTTTAAGCAACAAACCACTCATATAAGTCTGATTAAATATTTCTTTAGGTTTCTGGCATTCTTTACAAGACTTTATAACTCATAACTGATTTGATGATTGAGAATGTTACATACAGTCTCTATAATATCGTTCAAAGAATTATTCTCATATAATTTGTCTCATCTCTTCAAAT